>CM036241.1:1237754-1265254 GCA_020698575.1 Bostrychus sinensis | reverse complement strand
AGGTGGAATAAATTAAGGAGGAATGTGCTCAGATTTAAGGAGGAATGTGCTCAGATTTAAGGAGGAATGTGCTCAGATTTAGGTGGAATGCATTACGTTTTAAGGTGGAATAAATTAAGGAGGAATGCGCTCAGATTTAAGGAGGAATGTGCTCAGATTTAAGGTGGAATGTGCTCAGATTTAAGGAGGAATGTGCTCAGATTTAGGTGGAATGCATTACGTTTTAAGGTGGAATAAATTAAGGAGGAATGCGCTCAGATTTAAGGAGGAATGTGCTCAGATTTAAGGTGGAATGTGCTCAGATTTAAGGAGGAATGTGCTCAGATTTAGGTGGAATGCATTACGTTTTAAGGTGGAATAATTTAAGGTGGAATGCTGGAGACTCAGAGGCGGAGCTTCTGTGGGAACATTGCTCTGGAATCCTGCCGCTTCCAACAAAAGCCTCAGCTCACTTTGTTTACGTTTTGTTCCGCTAACAGTCAGTGACAAAGGTCAGAGGTCAGGGGTGAGAGTAATGGCTGCCGGTTTTCATCCTCAGACGCTCAGAGGAGAGTTTTTCACACGTTTTTGTCTGCAGCCTCCACCGGTAAAACAGCTCTGACCACATTGCGAGGTTACAGACGGGAGTGACGTCCTTCACACAGCTGCAGGAAGCGCTCGCTGAGACTGGAAACATCAGGAGTTTATGAATGAAATCTAGAATAAAAGCTCAGTTTGAGTCCTTACAGAAACACCTCACCTCTGCTGATCTCTACACGAACATGTCTCGCATATTTCTCATACTTTCAGACGTGACGAATCAAAAACGGCAGAGCTTACAGGTTAAGTGTTTACCTGTGAAGTGAAGGCTGCAGCAGGAAACAGACTCTGTTGTTAGAAGCAGATGCATTGTTCAGGTCTGTGCTTGTTTTCTGTCGTTCAGGTCATCATACGTCACAAGGATTAATAGAAATCTGGACATAGTTGTTCTATAGGAGACGCTGATACAGGCCAATTTACGTTAGAATAAAATGTACTTTTTAATGACATTTTCTTGTCATTCTTAGATATTAAACAAAACAATAAACAAATACAAACAAATACAAGAACAACACTGAGCAGACAAACTTAAGTGAGGTTACAAAATATAACTCAGACGTTAACAGCAGTGACAGTACAAAAACAATACAAATACTTCCTTTGACAATCTATCGAAACAGACGGATAAATGTTAATCCACTGTACCTGCGACGCTCAGAATGATGTCGCTCCACTCTTTTTTTTCTCTGAGTTTTCGCTCTGATTTTTCTAAATGAGTAAAAGTATTTTTTATGTGGGAAGTACACTCACAACAAACAGGTCCAAAGTTGCAGGGGTGGAATGTAACAAAGTACAATAAAAGTACAGTTACTCCACTGCTTTTATGCACCAGTTTGTTTGTTTAGATGTTTTTTCAGCAAAATCTGTCACATTTAACACTTTCAGGAATTGTCAAGTCTGTGCAAAATACTTTTACTTTTTTACTCACAAGTAGATTTGAAAGTGAGTATTTTTATACTTTTACTTCAGTAAACAAATTGAGTACTTCTTCCACCACTGCTTAGTTGGGAACAGAGGAGCTTGGAGGTGGGTTTTGTATTTTGGACAGCTGCACTTTTGAAAATTGGAAGTTTTAGGATCTGGTTTTGAAAAGTAAAATAAGTTAACTTTATGTTAGTAATCATAGTGAAGGAGTTAGTTCTGGCACACTCGATTCAGCTGGAGGTTTCTGGCTCTACGTCGAGAAAAATCCAGCCACAGTACTCTTTGTGCCAGTCCCAAGCCTGGGTAAACAGAGAGGGCTGTGTCAGGAGGAAGGGCATCAGGTTTACAACTTTCAGCTTTGTCATCATTCCAAAGGAAATTTGTCCAAAACGCACACACAGACCGTCCAAGCGTCCAGCTCCAGTGATGCAGAGGCAGAATCACCTCAGAAACAACCATGACATTTAAATACTGGGCCTAATGTAGAACATGGAACAAGTGCACAACAGCAAACCTGGTTATGGCCTCAGAAATAAAAGTCACCCTCACCTGCTGGGTTTTTATCTCGCGCATTCTCAGTCTGCGTCCAGAGCAAAGTAAGTTAAACTCCTTAAAAAGCAGGTGGTCAGGACAGTCCAGTATCTGCTGGGCTTCACAGATAACGCTTCGCCTGCAGACGTCAGGCAGCTGAGAGGCTGAGCACCGATGATTTTACCCTGACCTCGCTGGACACAGAACGAGCCCAAGACCAAGACACAGCACAGAATATGAGGACTGACTTATAATAATTGATTTTCCCCACAATTTACTGCGACAGCCAAAAGTATGGAGGTAAATATGTCTCAGAACATTTGAACTTGTAGACATGTGATTTGAGCACGATCTGAAAACACTTGCAGGTGAGGAAAATTGTTTTTTTCAACCTCAAATTTGATAGCTTCAAGTTTTTAGATCCTGCTCTGCGAGTGTTCAGCTCACTGTCTACAAGTTCAAACTGTTCTGAGACATATTTACACTCATAAACAAGGGACATTCTTTTTTTTATTTTAAGTAGTATTATTTTTTGATAACAGTACAGACATTGACAGATTGAGAATTCTTCCACCTTCTGATTTAACTTGAAATGTCATTCAGCGTTTGTATTTTTATAATAATAAAAGATTGCACAACAGTTCTTTGTATTAACCTTATAACCATATCAAGTCACAGTATTTATTTCACTGAAGCTGATGGCTGATAACAGAGGGAACTGTTTTGTTGCTTTTGGAAACCTCCCTGTTACAGTCTGACGAGAACAGACCGGGCTTGTCTCGTAGCAACATAATATTAACATGAACCGAGTGTGACAGGCTTCAGAAATATGTCGTGTCTGTTCGGAGGAGTGAACAGGAGCAGCTCTGAGAGTCTAAACCTCTGTGTGTGTGTGTGTGTGTGTGTGTGTGTGAATGCTGTCGACGGCTCAAAACAAACACACGGAGGACTGACACATTGGGTTTGAAGGAGCCGTTCTTCTCTGATGAAGTAAATGTCATGCTGTTCCTGGTGAGATCCAGCCAGCCATGGAAACAGGAGGCTGGTCACGTGATCCCAAAGAGCCAATCAGAGCGCACCTCCAGCTGTGCACAGATCTGATTGGACGGGTTTACTGTGCATGCTTCTCTTTTGATGGCTTCTGTTCTCTCTGTTCTTGACGAGGATGAGTCCTGAGAGAGGTTCTGGAGACGCACAGAGGAGGGACAGAGAATATTTGGGTACAGAGGATAGAAGGAGGCCTAGAGGAGGACCAGAGAGGAGGTTTATGGATGCAGTGAAAGAGAACATGAAGTGCGAAGAGGATGCAGAGGAGAGGGTCAGAGGGAGGCAGAGGATTCTCCGTGAACTCCTCTGAAGGGAACGGAGCAGAGGAGGAGCCTGTTGCAAACCCATTACAAATTTGGAGCAAACCACAATTGTTTTCAGTGTAGAAAAATATAACTTGGGAGAAACCTAGAACATGCCAGGACAAACAAAACAAAAATGTATATATAATGGCTCTGCCCTAAACCCAACAGGAAGACGGCCATAAAGGTTGCGTTCATGTGACGTCATAACTTTCTATAGGCCTGCAGTGTTTAATTAAGATGGAGGCAGACAAAATGTTTATCTTTAATATGCAGATTTTTTGGCGTGGTTGGGTACATACAGCAAGATCATGGACCTTGTCACTAATAGAAATGATTTTTGGATATTTCTTATGAAAATAGTTTATAGAGGACTGGCTCCTGCTCCGAGAGTGAGACATCATCCCATTCTAAAATCAGGCAGGCTAAAATTCTAAAATGGCAGAATTTGCTTGAAATGCAGATGTCTTGGCCTGGTTTGTGGTTAATATCTCTGCAATTACTGGGCCTGTCTGCATGAAAAAACAAAAAACAAAAACTGGCACATAGTTCAAAGTCTTTCACCTTTTTTCATTGTAACATCAAAAAGTGGTGATATTATTATTATTTTTCTTTTATTTATTTGAATGGGACAGCGTGTATTAATGAACAGCTAGTGCTGTAAATCCACCGGATTCTAGCTCAGAGCTAATTTCCATCTGTAGTCCCCACTCACTCACATTCACAGCGGCTTCCTGCTGTTCCCCAGCGGTCTCCCATCCAGGAACTGACCAGGCCCTGCTTAGCTTCCGAGGTCTGACGGGACGGGCATCCACAAGGCGGGACGGCCATTCACTCACACAGAGGTGACAGGGTTTTAAGCCACAAGATTCATACAATGAGTTGTGGACCCAGTGCCTAACAAAACATGATCAGGTTCAACATTTGTGGATTTTCTCTTCTGTTATTTCTTTTAAAAACAGTCTCCAGCCTGTACAGCAGGGGTCTCCAGCCTGTACAGCAGGGGTCTCCAGCCTGTACAGCAGGGGTCTCCAGCCTGTACAGCAGGGGTCTCCAGCCTGTACAGCAGGGGTCTCCAGCCTGTACAGCAGGGGTCTCCAGCCTGTACAGCAGGGGTCTCCAGCCTGTACAGCAGGGGTCTCCAGCCTGTAGCCCTCAGCCACATTTTTTTTTTTTTTACTTTCCAAGTAGCTCCCCAAAGGCTTTGTGATTCCTACATAACCTTGTTCCTACATAAATTTGATTTATCACTTGGTTTGAACGTGAACACAGCCTATAGGTTGCGTTCACTTTTTCACTTGCAGTAACTTTCTAAATCACTGAGGTGGAGGAAAGGTCAGAAATTCTGTGGTAGAATGTGCTGCTAAAGATTTAAAATGCAGATGTCTTAGCCTGGTTTATGGTTAATATCTCCACAATTATTGGGTCACATAGTTCAACATCTTCTCCGTCAACACAAATTATGTAAAGTAAAATATATTTTTACTATAGCATCAAATACTGGTGACATTATTCAATCACACAGTGATTATTTTCAGTGGACAGCACATTAAGCCATGAGATTACTACTGTGAGGTTTTGCATCAAATCCGTAACAAAAACATGATCAGGTTCAACATTTGAGGATTTTCTGTTTGGATGTTTGTTTTAACAATAGTAAGTAGCATATTCAGTAATATTGGGCTCTCATTAAACGCTAGAATGTGAATGTGGCCTATTGGGCGAAACTTAGGAGCCACAAAGCTGTACTTTTACTTTTAACACAGTTTCCTTGGGTTTTCATCCAAAAGACCCCAAACTCAGTCCTAATCACTGAGACACGTGCATTCAAATAATCATCATCTCGATTTTTGATAAAAAGTTGTGTTTTGTGAACTATAAAAAAGTCCATATCTCACATATAATCTTAACATATAATCTTCTAATTATCAATATAACATTTGTGCGCAATAATGGCCTGACTATAATGGCTATCACACAAAACAGGCTCCCCAGCGCCCCCTACAAATTTTGAATGGGAAAATCAATTATTGATAATACTTCCTTCATAACTGCGCTCAGTGCTTCCCTTTTCTCTGTCTCTGTTTGTCTCTGTTCTGTTTCTCTGTGTGAGACCTGTGTGTGACACAGGACACCAAGCTTGAACAGACACCTTCTCTGTTTTATCAGCTACATTCATTCAGCGTTTACAAGAACTGTAGACCGACCAGTGGGAGCTGAGAATAAAGTCTAGTCACAATATACTACCAGGAGATTTAAGTATTTTTCTCTTTTATTTCTTCTTCAGATGTGGAGCCTGAGGAGCACCTGGTAGTCACCGCTCCATCCCACGATCGGGACGTCGTCTTCAGCGTGGACATGGGCCGGGATCTGCCTAGCGTCCCGGAGAGTGCCCCTCTGGACGTCTGCACAGAGAAATCCTGTACTAAACCACCGGAAAGTCCTCCACTGCAAGTATCTCAGCCAGTTTGTGACTCTTATTTATCATCACCAGCCCCTGAAATGGTTAAACCTGCAGCCCCATTGTCATCCCAAAACTTTGCCCCTGTCCCAGCGGAGAACGCTGCTGCAGGTTTGGTCCAAGTTCAAGAAATTATACAAGATTGGCAAACAGAAAGCAGTCAGTTGGCACAAAGCCTTGTTCATGAGTTGGAGAAGTTCTCATCTGACTCAGAACTGCAGTGCAATGGTCTCTCTGAGGTTCTCAGAATACAAATGGCACCAAAGGAAGTACCACGAGAGAACGAGGAATTAGAGATTCACGTTCCAAAGGCTTCCTATCAGTTTGATCCTGATCAGCTCGACGAACGTTTTGACCCATTCACCAGCGGAGGGTCCAAAATCCAGAACTCACCTCCGCCGTGTGGTCCAAGCTCTTTAATCCCTGAGTTAGAGGCGAGAAATGGGTCAGAAATCTGTGAGGGAGACCAGCTGGTAGTAAAACCAGTCGTGTTAGAATTTGGTTTGGATGAAGGGACAGGGACCAAGCCTCGTCCGAAAAAACTAGGAAGCAAAAAGACAGTCAGTAAAATTAAGAAGGGAAAAGTTAAAAGTGAAGAGGAGAAATCGGAAGTACAAACCGAAGCTCAACCTCCAGAACTTGCTCCAGAAACAACAGAGTTACCAACATCTGCCTCTCCAGCTCCTCTTAACCTCGAGGACTTCCCCATCCCTAAAACTGAATCCTACAAGTTTGATCCTGATCAGTTTGATGAAAGTTTCGACCCATTCTCCAGCGGAGGGTCTAAAATTCCAAACTCACCTCCGCCGTGTGGTACTGCCACCTCTATCCCTGAACTAGAACCTCAGAAAGAGGAATTGGAGCCGAAACCAGTCATGTTAGAGTTTGGTTTGGACGAAGGGGCAGTGACCAAACCTCCTCCAAAAAAGCTAGGAACCAGAAAGACAATCAGTAAAGTTAAAAAGGGAAAAGCTAAACATGAAGAGGAGAGGTTAGAAGTATCTCAACCTCCAGAAACATCAGATTTACCAACCCCTCCAGCTCCTCAGGACCTCAGTGACATCCCGATCCCAAAAACTGGATCCTACAACTTCGACCCTGACCAGTTTGACGAAAGCTTCGACCCTTTCACCACCGGAGGGTCCAAAATTCCAAACTCACCTACAATCTCCTCTATCCCCAAAGTAGAAACTCATCTTGGGTCAGAAATAGTTGGTGAGAAAAGCTCTGCAAAAATAGAAAAAGACGAGATGAAACCAGTTTCATTAGAAAAAGAAGAAAAAGAAAAAGAGGAGACATTATTGGCGGCAAAACCAGTTTTGTTAGAGTTTGGTTTGGATGAGGGGACAGTGACCAAGCCTCCTCCGAAAAAACTAGGAAGCAAAAAGACTGTTAGTAAGGTAAAAAAGGAGGAAGTTAAAAATGAGGAGGAGAAATTGGAAGCACAGGCACCTGCAGAAACATCAGAGGTATCAACAGCTGCCTCTCCAGCTCCTCTGGACCTCGATGATGTCCCAATCCCCAAAACTGGATCCTACAACTTCGACCCTGACCAGTTTGACGAAAGTTATAACCCATTTACCAGCGGAGGGTCCAAAATTCAGAACTCACCTCCACCGTGTGGGGCACCTGCCCTAATTCCCAAACTGGAACCAAACATGGAATCAGTAATAGCTCCTGAAGAAATGGAGTTCAAACCGGTCGTGTTAGAGTTTGATTTGGACGAAGGGGCAGTGACCAAACCTCCTCTGATAAAGCTAGAAACCAAAAAGACAGTCAGTAAAGTGAAGAAGGAAAAAGAACCACAACTGGAATCTCAACCTCCAGAAACATCAAAGTTGCCAACCTCTGCCTCTCCAGCTCCTCAGGACCTCGATGACATCCCGATCCCAAAAACTGGATCCTACAACTTCGACCCTGACCAGTTTGACGAAAGCTTCGACCCTTTCACCAGCAGAGGGTCCAAAATTCCAAACTCACCTACAATCTCCTCTATCCCCAAAATAGAAACTCATCTTGGGTCAGAAATTGTTGATGAGGAAAGATCGGCAAAAACAGAAAAAGAAGAAACATTATTGGAGGCAAAGCCAGTTTTGTTAGAGTTTGGTTTGGACGAGGGGGCAGTGACCAAGCCTCCTCAGAAAAAGCTAGGAAGCAAAAAGACTGCTAGTAAAGTTAAGAAAGGAAAAGTTAAAAGTGAAGAGGAGAAATTGGAAGCACAAGCACCTGCAGAAACACCAGTGTTACAAACATCTGCCTCTCCAGCTCCTCTGGACCTCGACGACATCCCGATCCCAAAAACTGGATCCTACAACTTTGACCCCGATCAGTTTGACGAAAGCTTCAATCCATTCTCCAGCGGAGAATCCAAAATTCCAAACTCACCGACAATCTCCTCTTTCCCCAAAGTAGAGGCTCATCTTGGGTCAGAAATCTGTGAGGGAGACCAATTGGAAGCAAAACCAGTCATGTTAGAGTTTGGTTTGGATGAGGGGACAGTGACCAAGCCTCCTCAGAAAAAGCTAGGAAACAAAAAGACTGCTAGTAAAGTTAAGAAAGGAAAAGTTAAAAGTGAAGAGGAGAAATTGGAAGCACAAGCACCTGCAGAAACATCAGCATTACCAACATCTGCCTCTCCAGCTCCTCTGGACCTCGACGACATCCCGATCCCCAAAACTGGATCCTACAACTTTGACCCCGATCAGTTTGACGAAAGCTTCAATCCATTCTCCAGCGGAGAATCCAAAATTCCAAACTCACCGACAATCTCTTCTTTCCCCAAAGTAGAGGCTCATCTTGGGTCAGAAATCTGTGAGGGAGACCAATTGGAAGCAAAACCAGTCATGTTAGAGTTTGGTTTGGATGAGGGGACGGTGACCAAGCCTCCTCAGAAAAAGCTAGGAAGCAAAAAGACAGTCAGTAAAGTGAAGAAGGAAAAAGAACCACAACTCGGATCTCAACCTCCAGAACTTGCTCCAGAAACATCAGAGATACCAACATCTTCCTCTCCAGCTCCTCTGAACCTCGATGATGTCCCGATCCCCAAAACTGGATCCTACAACTTTGACCCCGATCAGTTTGACGAAAGCTTCAATCCATTCTCCAGTGGAGGATCCAAAATTCCAAACTCACCGACAATCTCCTCTTTCCCCAAAGTAGAAACTCATCTTGGGTCAGAAATCTGTGAGGAAGACCAATTAGAGACGAAACCGGTCATGTTGGAGTTTGGTTTGGACGAGGGGACAGTGACCAAGCTTCCTCCGAAAAAGCTAGGAAGCAAAAAGACTGTTAGTAAAGTTAGAAAACCAAAAGCAGATGAACATTTTGACATACAACCTGACTCTAAGCCTCCAGAACTTACTACAGAAATATCAGAGTTACCAACCTCTGCCTCTCCAGCTCCCCTGAACCTCGATGACATCCCGATCCCCAAAGCTGGTTCCTACAACTTCGACCCTGATCATTTTGATGAAAGTTTCAACCCATTCATCAGCGGAGGGTCTAAAATCCCAAACTCACCTACAAGCTCCTCTGTTCCCAAACTAGAGCCTCAAGAAGAGCTATTGGAGGTGAAACCGGTTGTGTTAGAGTTTGGTTCGGACGAGGGGACAGTGACCAAGCCTCCTCCGAAAAAGCTGGGAACCAGAAAGACTGTCAGTAAAGTAAAAAATCAAAAACCTAAAAGAAAAGAGGAGAAGTCAGACACACAGTCAGACTCTAAACCTCCAGAAATGTCCCAAGAGACATCACAATTACCGACATCTGCCTCTGCAGCTTCTCTAAACCTCGATGACATCCCGATCCCCAAAACTGGATCCTACAACTTCGACCCTGACCAGTTTGACGAAAACTCTGACCCGTTCACCAGCGCAGGGCCCAAAATTCAGAACTCACCTCCACCATGTGGAACAAGCAGTACTTTCTCCAAAGTAGAGCATCCGGGAGAGGAATTGGAGGCAAAACCAGTCTTGTTGGAGTTTGGTTTGGACGAGGGGACAGTGACCAAGCCTCCTCCGAAAAAGCTGGGAACCAGAAAGACAGTCAGTAAAGTTAAGAAGGAAAAAGCTAAACATGAAGAGGGGAAGTTAGAAGTATCGCAACCTCCAGAAATCGCTCCAGAGACATCAGAGTTACCAACATCTGCCTCTCCAGCTCCTATGGACCTCGACGACGTCCCAATCCCCAAAACTGGATCCTACAACTTCGACCCGAGCCAATGGGACGACCCAAACTTCAACCCGTTCGGAGGCAGCGCCAAAGTCAGCAGCTCCCCCACTCTTCCCAAATCCTCCTACTCCTTTGATCCGGATCATTTGGACGATTCCGTGGACCCCTTTAAAGACTCCAAAACCCTGACCAACGAGGAGGGGACACCTGGGACCGGCCCAGCACAGACCGAGAAGAAAGTCAAGCCAAAATCTGGGGCTGGGGAGAAGAAAGTGAGGCAGAGTCCCAAGAAAAGCAAAGACCAAAGAAACAATACGTGAGTCTGCGGGCAACAAGGGGTTAAACTCAGTACTTTCCAAACGCACATGTGTTTCTGATCTGTCTGAGGATAAACTCTCTAGATACTTTTACTGAAGTCATTTTTGAAGTATAGTAGTAGCAGAGCAGGAGTATTAGTAGCTATAGTAATAGTAATAGTAGCATGTACCCTATTTGCATATGTTCCCAATCTGTTTATCTCTGTTTATCTGTGGAAAATAGCCTCTCTACTACTAATTAGATACCTTTACTAATATTTTTAAGGCTACTAGTAGTGGTAGTATTTGTAACAGTGGTAGTAATAGTAGTAGTAGTTGTTGTAGCAGTTGTAGCAATAATAGATAGGCCTACCTTTAGTCACGTAGTTATTGAAGGGTAGTCATAGCAGTACCGTTAGAAGTTGTGGTATAATGAGTAGTAGTAGTAGTAGTAGTAGCAAAAGCAATTGAAGTATTAGTTGTATTAGTAGTTGTAGTAGTAGTTGTAGTAGTAGTATTAGCAGCAATAGCGTTACCAGTCCTGTATTTGTAACAGTAACAGTAGCAGTGGTACCAGTTTCAGTATTAGTATTAGTATTAGTATTAGTATTAGTAGTTTTAGTTGTTGTTGTATAATATCAGTTGTATAAGTAGGCCTCATAATAGAAATAACTCTAGATACTCACTATATACTTTTTCTAAAGTAAATATTAGGGTCTAGTAGTAGCAGCAGAGGAGGAAGTTGTGGTAGTTGTATTAATAGTAGTATCAAAAGCAGAGGCCACAGCTGTTGTATTAGTACTAGTACTATTCATAGCAGTAGTAATGGTAAAAAATAGTCGCAGGAGCAGCTAAAAAAGTAGTTGTAGCAGTAGCAGCAACAGCATAGTTGCTGCTACTGCTCATAGTAGTAGTAGTATCTATCATAGTAGTAGCAGTAGCCAGAGCAGTGGCAGTTGTAGTATGAGTATCTTTAATAGTAGTAGTAGTGGTGGTAGTATCTGTAACAGTAGTAGTAGTAGCAGTAGTAGCAGTAGAAGTCAGTTTCCGTTCACACATGTTTCCAATCTCTCCGTCTGAGGCGAAAAAAAAACTGGCTCTGACTAAATTTCAGATTACAGCTCACAGTAGAACTTCCTGTCTGTGATCTGAGAATATTTACATCCAATACTGCAGTGGTTCTCATCCTATGGGTCCGGACCCCAGAGGACCCAGGGACAGAGGTGGAAAGTAATGAGATACTTTCACTGTACAAAAGTAACGATACTTACTGAGTACATTTTATAAAACGTACTTAAGTTATATTTACAAAACAACAGCTCATGTTGAATAGTAGCAGTGATAGTAGTAATAGTAGTAGTAGTTGTTGCTGTAGCAGCAGCAGTAGAGGCAGAGGTTGTAGTAGTAGTAGTAGTAGTAGTAGTAGTAGTAGTAGTAATTTTTGAAACATTGCAGTAGAGGCGGAGTTTGGCCTGACACTGAAAATGTTGTGGACGCAGTAACTCTTCTGTGTACTGCAGTACTGTGGTGTGTATAAATACTGCAGTACTGTGGTGTGTATAAATACTGCAGTACTGTGGTGTGTATAAATACTGCAGTACTGTGGTGTGTATAAATACTGCAGTACTGTGGTGTGTATAAATACTGCAGTACTGTGGTGTGTATAATTCCAGAGCAGTTATATTTAGAAGTGTTTAAAGTGTCTCCAGCTGCAGGGAGTGGGCCGGGGCAGAAATGTCTCTCATTCTGTTTACAACAACACACAGCACTGACTCACTAACACTAATCTAACTCTAACTGAACTGATCTAACCAGAAAAACACCGACAACTTTAAAATACTTTACTCAAAAGATTTACTGCAGTACATGTGGAATATATGATACCTTTCAAGTTCATTTTTGAGAACATAGCTCTATTTGAGTAAACTTTGGAATAAAAAAACGTCTCTAAATGAGGTCAGGACCTAGGTGCGTAGTAGTAGTAGTAGTAGTAGTAGTAGTAGTAGTAGTAGTAGTAGTAGTAGTAGTAGTAGTAGTAGTAGTAGTAGTAGTAGCTGCAGTAGTAATAATAAGTAGTTGCAGTAATGGTAGTATAGATGCTTCCAGGAGTGACTAATTTAGAAAAGTGCAGCCTGGTACTGAGCTTCCCGATCTGTCTCATTCATCTCTATGAGGAAGCAAAATAAAAATATTAATTTAGACGTTTTTAGAGCAGGAACGATTGGATGTTTATATATTGTTTAAAAATTAATATAACCCATATCTGATTGTCAAGTCCAGTTGCTAAAGTGAACTCATTACAGTAGGATTTGTGGTGATTGATGAAATAAATTTGGGTGAACAGTGTCAAAATGTTCCACACATTTCTGTAACTTTACCATAACATTAAAATTAAGAAATTTAAATTATGTATTGTGCATTTTCTATGCTAATTATAGACACTAATCACTACGTTAAATTAAACGGCCAAACGTTAATGTTCTCTACCCAGGCTCTGATATTACCCACATGTGGCAGAGTGGTTATCTGTTGCCAAACCTGTCTTGATTATTTGTAATTTGCGATGTTTGGTGGCTCACGCTAACTCCGTCATTTAAAATGTGTTATCGTCTTTTAACTTCTGGTACCAGTCTTTGGAACACAAACGTTCTGATTGTAAACAGAAGAAGGGCTGCATCAGTCAGGACAGGCTCAGTGAGTCATACCCGGTTTATTTGGCAATAATTCCACAATATATTTGCAGTAACAGTACTTTTACTTGAGTACAGCTGTGAGTACTTTCCCACCTCTGCTGTGTGTCCTTTAACCCTGTCCTTCCTCGTGTCCCTGTCTCTCACCTCCTCTGCCTCAGGAGATCTGACCAAGTGCAGTTTCTCTGTTTCCTCCTGTAAGTACTCTCCTGTCTCTGTCTCTCTCTCTCTCTGTCCCTCTCTGTCTCTGTCCCTCTCTGTCTCTGTCTCTCTGTGTAACTGTGCTGTTCCTGTGCTTGCCTTGCTCAGTTTGCATGGCTACGCTCGGTTTGTCTTCCATCCTCATCGAAGCACGAGCCATTCTTGTACCGTCTGTCTCAGCACGAGTCTGTCTGCTCATCTGTGTATCGTCTGTGTATCGTCTGTGTATCGTCTGTGTATCGTCTGTGTATCGTCTGTGTATCGCCTGTGTATCGTCTGTGTATCGTCTGTGTATCGTCTGTGTATCGCCTGTGTATCGTCTGTGTATCGTCTGTGTATCGTCTGTGTATTGTCTGTGTACTCGTCTGTGTATCGTCTGTGTACTCGTCTGTGTATCGTCTGTGTATCGTCTGTGTACTCGTCTGTGTATCGTCTGTGTACTCGTCTGTGTATCGTCTGTGTACTCGTCTGTGTATCGTCTGTGTATCGTCTGTGTATCGTCTGTGTATCGTCTGTGTATCGTCTGTGTATCGTCTGTGTATCGTCTGTGTATCGTCTGTGTATCGTCTGTGTATCGTCTGTGTATCGTCTGTGTATCGTCTGTGTATCGTCTGTGTATCGTCTGTGTACTCGTCTGTGTATCGTCTGTGTATCGTCTGTGTATCGTCTGTCTGCTCATCTGTGTATCGTCTGTGTATCGTCTGTGTATCGTCTGTGTACTCGTCTGTGTATCGCCTGTGTATCGCCTGTGTATCGTCTGTGTATCGTCTGTGTATCGTCTGTGTACTCGTCTGTGTATCGCCTGTGTATCGCCTGTGTATCGTCTGTGTATCGTCTGTGTATCGTCTGTGTATCGTCTGTGTATCGTCTGTGTACTCGTCTGTCTGCTCATCTGTGTATCGTCTGTGTATCGTCTGTGTATCGTCTGTGTATCGTCTGTGTATCGTCTGTGTACTCGTGTGTGACCGAGGTGGAAAGTACAAACTTCTACTCAAGTAATTTCAAATATTCATCTGTTGTACCTGCAGCAGTAGCAGTAGTTGTAGTAATATTTGCAACAGCACAGAAGTAGTTGATTTGTTATTGTTCTTGAGAATATTTTGAAGTAATACTGTAGTACTTTTGCTTGAGTACAGGTCTTGAGTACCTCTTTCACCTCTGATATTTGCATGTGCTTGCAGTAATTTAACATTTTTTTCTCTTGTGTTTTCTTTTAGGAACTCCTGTAAAGTCCAGCAGTATGAGGAAAGCCCAGCGCTGGTGCTGGACGTCGCTCAGGTAACGTCCTCAGTGTTGTTGTTTTGGAGAGAGCAGAGTCAGCTCAGGGGGGTCACTTTACTGCACTGCTCACTGTCACTGCTGCAGTGTCCATTATTCAGCAGCTCCTCGCCCTCAGGTCACCTCACACACATCTGCCACAGACGGAGGAGACGGGTGTCCGGTGGCAGCAGCGGGACACACAGCAGGAGGAGGAGGAGTAGTATTAGTAGTACATAAAAATAAAAGGTTATTGGTAGTGTTGTAGTCAAGACCGTACTGAAGGAGCCCAAGACAAAGCAGAGACTTTCAGGGTCAAGACTGAGTTAAGACCAAACCCTGGGAACTAACAGTAAATAAAGGGGCAAAGTTTAATAAAAAGTGGTTCAGATACATTAATGATTATTTTATTGATTTAAAGCAACAGAGTTCATAAACAGAGACAGATCTGTTCCTGGTTTGTCTGATGTAGAAAACTAATTACTCCAAAATTATAAAGAATAGCATCTTGTCATAATGTTTGGTAAATAAAATCTCTGAGACAGCCACATCCGAGATTGGGACTGTAAAAAAAAAAAAAAGGTCTCAAGAAAAGACCAGTCCTGAGCGCTACAACACTGCAGTGTAGTAATCGGTGACATTTAAACAGCAAGGAGGGTTTATTTGTTTATTTGTTTAAAATGGATCCCCATTAGTTACTACCAAAGTAGCAACTAATCTTCCTGGGGTTCATGGCATAAAGAAACACCATACAAAATTCAACAATACATACAAAAAATACGTTATAACTTGGTTATATACTGTACAAGAAACACTTATACAATCAAAACAGTAGTGCTATCAAACATAAAAACAGTAATCAGATAATATGACTAAAAAGCCAGACTTTTGTGTAGTCTCTTTCTGAGATTATTTTTAAAACATCTTATATTATTTGATTCTTTCAATGAACAAGGCGACCTGTTCCACTGAGTTGCAGCCCTGTACAAAACTGTTTTCTGCATAGCACATGTTCTCGCCACAGGGACAACTATGTCACCATTTGTTTGTTGTCTGGTAGAATGGCTATGTCTGTTATGAACAAAAAAGATTTTGGAATGCAAGATTTTAGGTTTCATATTAATACAAACATTATAAAAAAAGACAAGAAGGTTCTTATATAATCTGTTCTCAACTTGTAGCCATGATAGAGCATGATGCATACGGTCAATACTCGTCCAAAATGGGCAGTTCAGTGTCGTGCAGCTTTGTTTTGCATTAGTTGAAGCTTATGAATGTCTTTCTTTGGAGCACATGACCAAATAACAGAGGGTTCACTTTCCTTACTCAAGGACTCAACAACAGCATGCAATGGTGTGAGCAGGACTTGAACCGTCAACCTTCTGGTTTATGGACAAACAGCTCTACCTACTGAGCTACTGCCAGTGATAGTAGTAGTTAAGGATGTTAAAATATCCACATCTCACAGTAAGATTCTATTGTAATAATATGGGAGGCTCACGATACGAAACTCAAATTAAAATGCCCTGATGAGCCTTTAGTGCATTCATTATTGTGATATTTTAAAAGATTAAGACTAAATAAGTGTTTAGTAACAATAATTTTCTCATGTTGGCTGCACTGAAATGGACCAAAGGATCATGGTCTATGTAGTTCCCTCTCCTTTCCACTGCAACAAAACAATTTTAACCACTTCATATAATTAATAAACATCACGTTATCAGAATATTTTTACATCCCTAGTAGTAGCAGCTTTAGTAGTAGTAGTAGTAGTAGTAGTAGTAGTAGTAGTAGTAGTAGTAGTAGTAGTAGTAGTAGTAGTAGTAGTAGTAGTAGTAGTGGAAGTAATAAGAGAAGTAGCATGAGGTTTCCAGTCCCTCTGTCTGAAGAAAATGAATGAAAATGAAGAAAAGTCGACAATGATAAAACTTCAAATTACAGCTGCAGTAGAACTTCCTAATTGTGATCTGAGGATACTACTGCTACTACTACTACTACTACTGCTACTATAACTACTGCTGCTACTACTACTGCTACTATAACTACTACTGCTACTACTACTGCTACTATAACTACTACTGCTACTACTACTGCTACTATAACTACTGCTGCTACTACTGCTACTATAACTACTACTACTACTACTACTACTACTACTACTACTGCTACTACTACTACTACTACTACTGCTACTATAACTACTACTACTACTACTGCTACTTTAACTACTACTACTACTACTGCTACTATAACTACTGCTACTACTACTGCTACTATAACTACTACTACTACTACTACTACTGCTACTACTACTGCTACTGCTACTATAACTACTACTGCTACTACTACTGCTACTATAACTACTGCTGCTACTACTGCTACTATAACTACTGCTGCTACTACTACTGCTACTACTGCTACTGCTGCTACTACTGCTACTACTACTGCTACTATAACTACTACTGCTACTATAACTACTGCTGCTACTACTGCTACTATAACTACTGCTGCTACTACTACTGCTACTATAACTACTGCTGCTACTACTACTGCTACTATAACTACTACTGCTAGTATTCCCAGTACTACCCTCTCTCTCTCTCACGTTGGTACAGAGGGAGATGTCTGCAGCAGAGTTTTGGCCCAGAGACAGAGCTGTGACGAAGCTCTGCTGCTGAACATTAACACCTTGGCTAACCATGCAAATGGTTTTAGCGCTAATTTATCAGACTGCACTCCCCTCTGCTGGAAAACACACCGCCGTCTGCTTCAGGTCATGTTTTTGTGCACAACATATCACAGTTTTATCATAAATACTTGATCCAAACCTGCATTACCCACATTCACAGTGACATTAGGTCGTCCCGTAGACTGGGCCAGATCCAGAACCTGCTGCTGCTGCTGCCTTTGCAAATCCTGACTTTGGCATAAAAATAGCACTTTATACATTTTTTAGGCGTCGCTGTGCTGCAGCTCGGAAGTTCCTGAGCACTAAAACGGCACAGTTTGGCACAAAGCCCAATTTACCAAGGGCTGCGAGTTCAAATAAAGATTATTTCTGAAACGTGGCAGCCATTTTGTGATTCAAACCTCCAATCTTCTGGTCAGAGGGCAAACAGCTCTACCTACTGAGCTACTGCCGCCCTGACCAGACCCAAACTTTGGAATAAAAACAAAGCAATGACTCGTACAACATTCACCTCATCATAAACTCATTCATTCATGGTGAGCAGAGTTTACCTGCAGTTCTTCTGTTGTCCAGCAGGAGGAGGAGGAGGAGGAGGAGGAGGAGGAGGTGGTGGTCCGGACTCCAGAGATCACACAGAGGGTGCACCACGCCACAGACGAGGAGAAACTGGCCTCCACCGGGATCAGGAGCAGCGGGACGGAGGTTCCCCAGGAGCTGCAGGCGGAGGAGGGGAAGAACAAGAAGATAAAAGAAGAAGCTGCGGTGAAAGAAGGTAGGTTTTCTAACGGATACATGACAGAAGTACTACGACCTCAGCGGACAGAAGTACTGCGACCTCAGCAGACAGAAGTACTGTGACCTCAGCAGACAGAAGTACTGCGACCTCAGCAGACAGAAGTACTACGACCTCAGCAGACAAAAGTACTACGACCTCAGCGGACAGAAGTACTACGACCTCAGCGGACAGAAGTACTGTGACCTCAGCAGACAGAAGTACTGCGACCTCAGCAGACAGAAGTACTACGACCTCAGCAGACAAAAGTACTACGACCTCAGCGGACAGAAGTACTACGACCTCAGCGGACAGAAGTACTGCGACCTCAGCAGACAGAAGTACTACGACCGCAGCAGACAGAAGTACTACGACCTCAGCAGACAGAAGTACTGCGACCTCAGCAGACAGAAGTACTACGACCTCAGCAGACAGAAGTACTACGACCTCAGCAGACAGAAGTACTGCGACCTCAGCAGACAGAAGTACTACGACCTCAGCAGACAGAAGTACTACGACCTCAGCAGACAGAAGTACTGCGACCTCAGCAGACAGAAGTACTACGACCTCAGCAGACAGAAGTACTGTGACCTCAGCAGACAAAAGTACTACGACCTCAGCAGACAGAAGTACTACGACCTCAGCGGACAAAAGTACTACGACCTCAGCGGACAGAAGTACTACGACCTCAGCGGACAAAAGTACTACGACCTCAGCAGACAGAAGTACTACGACCTCAGCAGACCGAAGTACTACGACCTCAGCGGACAGAAGTACTACGACCTCAGCGGACAGAAGTACTACGACCTCAGCGGACAGAAGTACTACGACCTCAGCAGACAAAAGTACTACGACCTCAGCAGACA
The DNA here is from genome assembly GCA_020698575.1 of Bostrychus sinensis. Lineage (NCBI taxonomy): Eukaryota > Metazoa > Chordata > Actinopteri > Gobiiformes > Eleotridae > Bostrychus > Bostrychus sinensis. The sequence continues at coordinate 1,246,472 of CM036241.1, read as the reverse complement.
GAAGTACTACGACCTCAGCAGACAGAAGTACTACGACCTCAGCAGACAGAAGTACTACGACCGCAGCAGACAGAAGTACTACGACCTCAGCAGACCGAAGTACTACGACCTCAGCGGACAAAAGTACTACGACCTCAGCGGACAGAAGTACTACGACCTCAGCAGACAAAAGTACTACGACCTCAGCAGACAGAAGTACTACGACCTCAGCAGACAGAAGTACTACGACCTCAGCAGACAGAAGTACTACGACCTGGAGAAGTTATAAATACTTGTATATAACTGCAGAGCTGTTGTAAACCATCTGTGTCTGTGTCACAGCTTTTTATCACAACACTAACTCTAACTCTTTTTTTTTCCTCTCAACATCCAGAGTCCCTCAGGATCACAGCACACCCGGAGGAGAAGGCCCCCTGCTGGACGGGAGAGGAAGCTGTGAGTGTGAGAACCTGTACTGTGTTTACTGTATGTGGTTGGAGAAGTGATGAATGAAGCTTAAAGGCACAGTTACTTGAATATTTTGAAACAGTTTTCCTGACTTAAACATAACTTTGTCGTCACTAAATTATTTCACAAACGTAACGCTCAGAGCAGTCCGAGCCTGTGGACTCAGACCTAAAACCATGTTCACAGTGGGATTTTGCCAAACCTGTTGTTGTGGCTTTAGGATCTGCACACGCTCAGTCCACTCCACTCCAGTCTGCCCACACATCTATTTTTTATTTTATTTTTTTTAAGTGAGTTTATTTTGGTCACAAAAATATAATAATTTGTACTAATGCACTTTGTAATACATATACAAATACAGTACATATATACAAATTATTACGCCTGCCCTGTTTACTTTACTACATCTACCATGTGATATCTAAACCATTTTTTAAAGAAAATTATCTCTTCGTTTTTTTGACAGAAGATCAAACATATGAAAAAATAAACAAATATAAAACAAAACAAACAACAACAACAAACAAACAATAAAACTCAAATTTCATTTTCATATTTGTTTATAATGAATTTTTGAATAGTTTTTTAAAGTAAATTAGTGAATTACTCCTTTTAAGTTCATCTGTAATCCCAGAATTCCACAGGTTTACAGTTCTTCTTTACATTTGTTCTAACGCCTGTCCTCTCCCCTCAGATCACATTTATCATCCCTGTCTTCAAATATACACAACATATTATTTGGCAATAACGTTTTGTTTTTTTTACTTTATAGAGATTAGAGATTTGTTGTAAGCAGAATGGTTGATGATCCTTATGGCTTATCTCTGTCATAACCAATGTTTTTATTTTAATTCTGACTTTGGAAGGGTTTTCTAAAAATCTGTGTGACATAAATTCTCCGTTAACATTTGAACAAAAGCTCTAAAACACTGAGGAACATATCCCAGGCTTTAAACGGTAAATCCACCACAGCAGGTTGTTATCGCGCTGCCCTGTGAACCCTCTCTGTTTTCTGATAAGAACAGTCTGATGTAATATTATATCAGTTATATCAGTACACAGAGTATTATAATATCTGTACTTTTACTTTGACAGGACGAGGCACAGATTAAACCTGAGAAGACCTCAGTCCCAGGGTTTGATCCTCAGACCGGACTTCCTCTGAGTGAGATGGACAAGGCTGCAGTACTCACCCTCATCAGAGAAGAGGTACTACTACTACTACTACTACTACTATAAATACTACCACTGCTGATACTACTACTACTGCTGCTTTTACATGTACTGCAGCTACTACGACTAGTGCTGCTATAACTACTATTACTACAACTACTATTACTACTACTGTGACCACTACTGCTGCTACTAGTCTTACTACTACTTCTCATTCTACTACTACTGCCATTACTAATATTACTACTACTACTACTACTTCAGACCCCAGTATTTTAAACCAAAGCTTTAACAGGACTAAACCAGGACTAAACCAGGACTAAACCAGGACTAAACCAGGACTAAACCAGGTCTAAACCAGGACCAGGACTAAACCAGGACTAAACCAGGACTAAACCAGGACCAGGACTAAATCAGGACTAAAGCAGGACCAGGACTAAACCAGGACTAAACCAGGACTAAACCAGGTCTAAACCAGGACTAAACCAGGTCTAAACCAGGACTAAACCAGGACTAAACCAGGTCTAAACCAGGACCAGGACTAAACCAGGACTAAACCAGGACTAAACCAGGACCAGGACTAAACCAGGACTAAACCAGGACTAAACCAGGACTAAACCAGGACCAGGACTAAACCAGGACTAAACCAGGTCTAAACCAGGACTAAACCAGGACTAAACCAGGTCTAAACCAGGTCTAAACCAGGACTAAACCAGGACTAAACCAGGACTAAACCAGGACTAAACCAGGTCTAAACCAGGACTAAACCAGGACTAAACCAGGACCAGGACTAAACCAGGACTAAACCAGGTCTAAACCAGGACTAAACCAGGACTAAACCAGGACTAAACCAGGACTAAACCAGGACCAGGACTAAACCAGGTCTAAACCAGGACTAAACCAGGACTAAACCAGGACTAAACCAGGACTAAACCAGGACTAAACCAGGACCAGGACTAAATCAGGACTAAAGCAGGACCAGGACTAAACCAGGACTAAACCAGGACTAAACCAGGTCTAAACCAGGACTAAACCAGGACTAAACCAGGACTAAACCAGGACTAAACCAGGACCAGGACTAAATCAGGACTAAAGCAGGACCAGGACTAAACCAGGACTAAACCAGGACTAAACCAGGACTAAACCAGGACTAAACCAGGACTAAACCAGGACCAGGACTAAATCAGGACTAAAGCAGGACCAGGACTAAACCAGGACTAAACCAGGACTAAACCAGGACTAAACCAGGACTAAACCAGGACTAAACCAGGACCAGGACTAAACCAGGACTAAACCAGGACTAAACCAGGACCAGGACTAAATCAGGACTAAAGCAGGACCAGGACTAAACCAGGACTAAACCAGGACTAAACCAGGTCTAAACCAGGACTAAACCAGGTACTAAACCAGGTCTAAACCAGGACCAGGACTAAACCAGGACTAAACCAGGACTAAACCAGGACCAGGACTAAACCAGGACTAAACCAGGACTAAACCAGGACTAAACCAGGACCAGGACTAAACCAGGACTAAACCAGGTCTAAACCAGGACTAAACCAGGACTAAACCAGGTCTAAACCAGGTCTAAACCAGGACTAAACCAGGACTAAACCAGGACTAAACCAGGACTAAACCAGGTCTAAACCAGGACTAAACCAGGACTAAACCAGGACCAGGACTAAACCAGGACTAAACCAGGTCTAAACCAGGACTAAACCAGGACTAAACCAGGACTAAACCAGGACTAAACTAGGACCAGGACTAAACCAGGTCTAAACCAGGACTAAACCAGGACTAAACCAGGACTAAACCAGGACTAAACCAGGACTAAACCAGGACCAGGACTAAATCAGGACTAAAGCAGGACCAGGACTAAACCAGGACTAAACCAGGACTAAACCAGGTCTAAACCAGGACTAAACCAGGACTAAACCAGGACTAAACCAGGACGAAACCAGGACCAGGACTAAACCAGGACTAAACCAGGTCTAAACCAGGACTAAACCAGGACTAAACCAGGACTAAACCAGGTCTAAACCAGGACTAAACCAGGACTAAACCAGGACCAGGACTAAACCAGGACTAAACCAGGTCTAAACCAGGACTAAACCAGGACTAAACCAGGACTAAACCAGGACTGAACCAGGACTAAACCAGGACTAAACCAGGACTAAACCAGGACTAAACAAGGACTAAACCAGGACTAAATCAGGACTAAACCAGGACTAAACCAGGACTAAACCAGGACTAAACCAGGACTAAATCAGGACTGAACCAGGACTAAACCAGGACTAAACCAGGACTAAACCAGGACTAAATCAGGACTGAACCAGGACTAAACCAGGACTAAACCAGGACTAAACCAGGACTAAACAAGGACTAAACCAGGACTAAATCAGGACTGAACCAGGACTAAACCAGAACTAAACCAGGACTAAACCAGGACTAAATCAGGACTGAACAAGGACTAAACCAGGACTAAACCAGGACCAGGACTAAATCAGCACTGAACCAGGACTAAATCAGGACTAAACCAGGACTAAACCAGGACTAAACCAGGGCTAAACCAGGACTAAACCAGGACTAAATCAGGACTAAACTAGGACTAAACCAGGACTAAACCAGGACTAAACCAGGGCTAAACCAGGACTAAACCAGGACTAAATCAGGACTAAACTAGGACTAAACCAGGACTAAATTAGGAGTAAACCAGGACTAAACCAGGGCTAAACCAGGACTAAACCAGGACTAAATCAGGACTAAACTAGGACTAAACCAGGACTAAACTAGGACTAAACCAGGACTAAATTAGGAGTAAACTAGGACTAAATCAGGACTAAACCAGGACTAAATCAGGACTAAACTAGGACTAAATTAGGACTAAACCAGTTACTACTACTGCTGCTTTTTCATGCCCTGCGGCTACTTCCACTGGTGCTACTACTACTACTACTAGAACTAATATTATTACTACTACTACTGCTGCTACTATGACCACTACTACTTCACCTGCTGCTACTACTGCCATTACCAGTACTACTGCTACTACTCCTCTTACTATCACCATTACTCCTGCTCATTGTGTTTCAACATAATACTCTCCTGAAGTAAATGTGCTCGTGTATCCAGTTTCTTGTGTATCTGATGTTAATGTGTTGTTTCCAGATCATTACCAAGGAGATGGAGGTGGAGGAGTGGAGGAGGAAGTACGAGGAGAGCCGAGCTGAGGTCCTGGAGATGAGGTCTGGCTCTGACGCTGAAGTCTGTCCCAGCTCTCACTGAAGTAATCTTTACAGAACAACGCTCAGTATGTTCCTCTGTCTTTTCAGGAAAATCGTGGCTGAGTACGAGAAAACTGTAGCACAGATGATCGGTGAGTTACTGCCCCCTGCTGGACAAAATATATATAACATACATACATAGTGTACATAATGGCCAAGTTGTTTATGTATGTATTTTTTTGTTTGTTTGTTTTAAAACTGCATCTCCATTCAGAAAAAAGACCTTTTTTTAATTTAGACTGCAGTACCAGTTTCAAACCAGCAGAGCGCTGCTGCTTAAGGAACTTTAATTTCATTCTTTGGATTAGATTTTTGGATGAGGCTGAGGTTGGAGGCCTAGAGCAGTGTTTCCCAACCAGGGGTACTGGGACCCCTTGGGGTACGCGACCACTTTGCAGGGGGTACTTGGGATTATTTAAAAAATTATATACAAGATGATAAGAAAATATTTGCAATCTGAAAAATATTATATGGAAAATATATTTTGTTACATATTTTTTAGGGTTAATACCTTTTTTTTCCCAAAGCGAAGTTATTCAAATTATTTTAAATTTTCTTTGTAAATTTATTAGGAGTTTAAATTATGAAAGGAGGTGGGATTAAATGAGTTTTTGCTACTTCCCGCTCCTATTCAGATGTCTAAGAAACAAATGAACCAATTGGTACAAAATTTTTGAAATTTTTATTTTAAATTTGAGTTTAAAAGAAAGTCAAAGTCAAAGTTTATTCATATAGCACATTTAAAAACAGACACTACTGCCCCAAAGTGCTGTACAGTGTTAATAAAATAGAATATCAGTAAAAAACACAACGATAGCTACAAATAAAACAACAGAATATAGCTAAAACAATAAAAACAAAAATCAATTTAAAACCAATATAACAACGTTAAAAATAGACAGTAAGAAACAGTGCAGAACAGTAAGAGATGTCCAGCTTAGTGTGTGTTAAAAAGTAAAAAACGCAGAAGAATGTTAATAAACTAAGTGTAAAATGTCTTTGTACGAATAAACACAGATGTTTTATGTGACCCATGATGAGTGTGTGGGTGCTCACGGTGTCACACAAGGCCAGGGGCCAGAGAGGAGGTTTATCGAGGTAAAGGAAGAGTTAGTTGGTGAGAGAAGAGGATGCAGAGGAGGACAGGGTCAGAGGGAGCAGAGGATTCCCTGTGGACTCCTCTGAAGCTGAATCTGTTTGTGTGTGTGTGTGTGTGTGTGTGTGTGTGTGTGTGTGTGTGTGTGTGTGTGTGTGTGTGTGTGTCTGTGTGTGTGTGTGTGTGTGTGGTGCAGAGGATGAGCAGCAGCAGAAGAGCATCTCCTGCAGTAAATCTGTTCATCAGCTGACGTTAGAGCGAGACCAGGCTCTGTCCGACCTCAGCTCCGTGGAGAGGTCGTTCTCAGAGCTGTTCCGCAGATACGAGAACATGAAGGGGGTTCTGGAGGGCTTCAAGAAGGTAACACCATCAGGACTAAACCAGGACTAAACCAGGACTAAACCAGGACTGAACCAGGTCTAAATCAGGACTAAACCAGGACTAAACCAGGGCTAAACCAGGACTAAACCAGGACTAAACCTGGTCTAAACCAGGACTAAACCAGGACTAAACCTGGTCTAAACCAGGACTAAACCAGGGCTAAACCAGGTCTAAACCAGGGCTAAACCAGGACTAAACCAGGACTAAACCAGGACTAAACCAGGACTAAACCAGGACTGAACCAGGACTGAACCAGGTCTAAATCAGGACTAAACCAGGACTAAACCAGGACTAAACCAGGACTAAACCAGGACTAAACCTGGTCTAAACCAGGACTAAACCAGGACTAAACCTGGTCTAAACCAGGACTAAACCAGGGCTAAACCAGGTCTAAACCAGGGCTAAACCAGGACTAAACCAGGACTAAACCAGGACTAAACCAGGACTAAACCAGGACTAAACCAGGTCTAAATCAGGACTAAACCAGGTCTAAACCAGGACTAAACCAGGACTGAACCAGGTCTAAATCAGGACTAAACCAGGACTAAACCAGGGCTAAACCAGGACTAAACCAGGACTAAACCTGGTCTAAACCAGGACTAAACCAGGACTAAACCTGGTCTAAACCAGGACTAAACCAGGGCTAAACCAGGTCTAAACCAGGGCTAAACCAGGACTAAACCAGGACTAAACCAGGACTAAACCAGGACTAAACCAGGACTGAACCAGGACTGAACCAGGTCTAAATCAGGACTAAACCAGGACTAAACCAGGACTAAACCAGGACTAAACCAGGACTAAACCTGGTCTAAACCAGGACTAAACCAGGACTAAACCAGGACTAAACCAGGACTAAACCTGGTCTAAACCAGGACTAAACCAGGACTAAACCTGGTCTAAACCAGGACTAAACCAGGGCTAAACCAGGTCTAAACCAGGGCTAAACCAGGACTAAACCAGGACTAAACCAGGACTAAACCAGGACTAAACCAGGACTAAACCAGGTCTAAATCAGGACTAAACCAGGACTAAACCAGGGCTAAACCAGGACTAAACCAGGACTAAACCTGGTCTAAACCAGGACTAAACCAGGACTAAACCTGGTCTAAACCAGGACTAAACCAGGGCTAAACCAGGTCTAAACCAGGGCTAAACCAGGACTAAACCAGGACTAAACCAGGACTAAACCAGGACTAAACCAGGACTGAACCAGGACTGAACCAGGTCTAAATCAGGACTAAACCAGGACTAAACCAGGACTAAACCAGGACTAAACCTGGTCTAAACCAGGACTAAACCAGGACTAAACCTGGTCTAAACCAGGACTAAACCAGGGCTAAACCAGGTCTAAACCAGGGCTAAACCAGGACTAAACCAGGACTAAACCAGGACTAAACCAGGACTAAACCAGGACTAAACCAGGTCTAAATCAGGACTAAACCAGGTCTAAACCAGGACTAAACCAGGACTAAGCCAGGACTAAATCAGGATTAAACCAGGACTAAATCAGGACTAAACCAGGACTAAGCCAGGACTAAATCAGGATTAAACCAGGACTAAACCAGGACTAAACCAGGACTAAACCAGGTCTAAACCAGGACTAAACCAGGACTAAGCCAGGACTAAATCAGGATTAAACCAGGTCTAAACCAGGACTAAACCAGGACTAAGCCAGGACTAAATCAGGATTAAACCAGGACTAAATCAGGACTAAACCAGGACTAAGCCAGGACTATATCAGGATTAAACCAGGACTAAACCAAGACTAAATCAGGACTAAACCAGGACTAAACCAGGACTAAACCAGGTCTAAACCAGGACTAAACCAGGACTAAACCAGGACTAAAGCAAAACTAAACCAGGACTAAACCAAGACTAAACCAGGACTAAACCAGGACTAAACCAGGTCTAAACCAAGACTAAACACCATCAATGACTGTACAAATCCAAGACTAACATCTGACAGAGGCCGAAAAAGTAAAAGTACTGTTACTTTATAATAATAGCAAGATTGTTTGTATTTGCTAAAACTGCTACTACATCACTACTGCTACTAGTACTGCTAAAAATACTACTATCACTACTTCCTACTTCTCACTTTACCCACTTGGAAAAACTTTACTCATTTAGAAGTTTTAATATTGAATAAAAAGTGACATTTTGTCCTCCAAAATGTACTCAAGTGAACATTTAAGTGTATAATAAAATATGTGCCAAGTATTTACATTTACTTATCTTATTACTTTTTATCTCTTGAGGTTAATAAAGTTTTGTTTTCTCTGTTTTGTGTCAGAACGAGGAGGTGTTAAAGAAGTGTGCTCAGGATTATCTGCTGAGGAT
>CM036241.1:1230254-1232754 GCA_020698575.1 Bostrychus sinensis | reverse complement strand
TTACTGCTTAGACTGCTGTCCCTGCAACCAGACTCTCTCTGTCTCAGAGCAGTATATCATTTATATACAGTATATTGCACATTTCTGTTTTTTGCCCAGACGTTGTTAACCCGCCTCTGTGTGTTCGTTTCTGTCATAAGCACAAGAACAAAGCTCCGGCTCAGATTTAAAACCACAGATGCACAAATATGAAGAGCACTTAAATTATTGTATTTTATCACCAGCTTCATAACAAATGGATTTTATTGGTCTTATGTGTAATTCTGTCTCTCTGCTCTCTCTCTCGTGGCTCTGTGTTGCTGTGTGCCTTTAACTAAAATATCTCTTCCTGATGTTGTACAGTTGTCTGCGCTCACTGGCCACTTTATTAGGTACACCTCAGTCCAGACCAGTCCACTTTCAGAGTCCCTTAAACCTCCTTTCTTCTCCGTTCTGATGCTGGGTTGGACTTCAGCAGCTTTCTGCCTGAGGAGAGCAGTTGTACCTAATAAAGGGGCCAGGTGTTCCTCTGCTTTTAGCACAAACGCCAGGTGTGCGTCAGGTGTTTCTGAAGCTGTATCTGGGTAAAAGTTGTTGTATTGGAAGCACATCCCTGTTACAGAAACAGCTGCTGTAGATTTTATACAAAGAGCTTGTATTATTTGTAAAGAGAAACCTCTATGTCTCTGTTTGCTGCTGCTATATTTTGTGGATTGTTGAATAAATGGTGGAGATTTAATATTAAACCTGTCTCCTCTGCTGTCTGGGGAGAAGGAAGGAGTGTGGGAACTCAGTCACTCATTAAAAATACAAGGTAAAACAACTTAAGTGTAAAATAAAAATACAGTCGCTAAGAATTAAGCCAGCGAATCAGGTTTTAAGTTTACAGTCAGGTTTGAGTTGTGTTGGCGAGTTACACTGAATTATTTTACACTGAATTTTTAGAGACTGTATTTTATTTGATTGTTTTTATACACTGGATTTGCCTTATGAAGATTTATTCACTGACATTTTCATCAGAATTTGAAGTTTTAAAAAATCAGTTCACAAAATTCAGTTGCAAAAAAATTCACTTTTTTTTTTTTTTTTTTTTTTTCCTTTATTCTTTTAAAAGTTCCATGATCCTATGACCGTTGGAACAAACAACAACAACAATACAAAATTATAAACCATATGAATGTGGAAAATACACAAAACAATTATCTCCAGATTTAGTTTTTAATACTCCTTAAACTCCCCCAAAGTTCCACTACGTACAACACAGACATCATCCAACACTTACTTAAATGAAATGATTGATTGATCTTTTTTATTTCGAACATGTGCATGAGAAGTCTGTCACACAAATTCAGACAAAGTAGTCCATAATACATAATAATAAATAATGCAATTAAAAGATAAAGCAGTACAAAACCTATGGCTCTGTCATTAATGACATCCTCCCCCTTTCTTCCACAGTACACATCCTGAAGCCAAATAACAAATGCACTGCTGTTAATGTATCTGTTTGTTTCAATGTTAATCCATATTTACATTATAATACACATAAGATCTGATTTGTTTAGTTAATTTCATAACTCAAACATAATACCAACACATAATCATTATAAAGTCAGACGACACCCAGGGTTACGTCCTAGTTCACAAACATTCTGCTGTATCCCACATTATAATATGTTACATCATTATTATCCAATATAAAATATCAACAAAAGGCTTTAGGGTCACCACATTTCCAAACCCAAAAACTAAGCCACATATTATGGTACATTTATGTTGTTTTGTGTTTTTATCAGACACGTTAAGTCTAAGTTAAGTCTAATATTTGATTGCTGCATTGTAATGATTTTGGAAGTAATTTATACCAATAATATACACAAACTAATACTTGATGCTCTCTCTGTTCTCATCCAGAGAACGTGCCACGCAACAAAAAGTTTAAACAACAGTCACCTGGACTTGGTTTTGAAAGTTGAAGACGTTTCTTCTTTTATCCAGGAGACTAAACAGAGACCTGTTTAGTCTCCTGCACTGATAACTCTCAATTTCAGAATTGAGAAAGTTTCTTGGATAAAAGAAGAAACGTCTTCAACTTTCAAAACCAAGTCCAGGTGACTGTTGTTTAAACTTTTTGTTGCGTGGCACGTTCTCTGGATGAGAACAGAGAGAGCATCGAGTATTAGTTTGTGTATATTATTGGTATAAATTACTTCCAAAATCATTACAATGCAGCAATTAAATATTAGACTTAACTTAGACTTAACGTGTCTAATAAAAACACAAAACAACATAAATGTACCATAATATGTGGCCTAGATTTTTGGGTTTAGAAATGTACAGATTTAACATATTTTAGTAGTTTTTTACTAAAATGTCCCTCCAATAAAACAGAGCCAGAGTAAAAGTGTCTGTTTTTTTCCACCTCTCTTTGTTTAAAACACCTTTTACTGAGATGTTTTTGTTTTTTTGGCTCGTTTCCATGGTAACAGATAACGCTCGTGTAAAACGTGCATGGGGTTTG
>CM036241.1:1195254-1222754 GCA_020698575.1 Bostrychus sinensis | reverse complement strand
TAATTTCGACGATATTTGCGATATTATTGATTGATACTTCATGTGTATTGATATTCACTTCCTAAAGAACGATACGATTTGATACAAGGTCATGTGTATCGATGTCGTTGTATCATAGGAGAAAAAAATCTATACAGTTACTGTATCGTTACAGCCCTAATTAAGATAGAACACATGCAAAAAGTTCACATTTATTCTGCCAAGGTAAACTTGTTTCCCACATACAGTATTTGTTCCTATCTACACATAAACCCCCCCCCGGAAACATAAACAAAATGTTGCTGCTTCCTAAAAACGACGGTGAAGTTTCTCAGTCCAACTATTTATTACCTGCACGCTCAGGCTGCTGTTCCTATGACGTCAGCCCCTAACACCTCACACACACACACACACACACACACACACACACACACACACACAGAACACACACACACACACACAGCCTGGTCAGCCGTCCCCGCCCTCCTCATTCACTCTCACTGCCCCGGGACACCCCCCCTGCACAAACACACACTAAACACTAAACTAAACTCACCCAGACACTTGGAGAACAACTCCACAGAAAGACCCAACACAGTCCAGGAATTGAACCAGTGACCTTCTTGCGATGAGTCGACAGAGCTAACCACTTTGCCTCCATGCTGCATTCATACTCATATCATTAAAATGCAGGTGATTCTAGTGATTCTCTGTCTTAAATGGCCTTGTAGCTGTAGTAGTAGTAGTTGCAGTAGTAATAATATTTGTAGTACAGATTTTGTGTCCTTTACCACCTCTGACTGCAGTGAATTCCTGTCGGTCTCTCCCAGACTTACACAGCTCTTGTGGTTTGAGTTTGATCCAGAAAAACAGCTTTGTGAGAAACAGAGTCCAAGCCAAACGCTCTGAGTCCAGAACTATAGGTTTAAGCTGTTATTGGAACCAGATCCTTCATGGACCATTTCAGTTTCCTCCGACACGTGACCTGCAGTTCAACCTCAGAGGACAATTTAGGAAGAATGCAACGGGAAAAACGTGTCTACGGTGGCCCTGAAGTTCAAGTCACAAGTACAGAAGAAAGGCCAGAGCTGAAACTTTTCGAGGTCTAACCCTTCTCTCTCCTCCACAGTTAACCATGTCAGGTCCGGTCTTCTTCTGCTCCACGCTCCTGGTCCTCCTCTCGGTCCTGGCCTCGTCTCGGTCCGACCCGGTGTTCCAGCTGCGTTTGGCGGGAGAGAAGAGGAAGCACTACGAGGGTCGCGTGGAGGTCTTCCATAACGGCGAGTGGGGGACCGTGTGCGACGACGACTTCTCCATCTACGCGGCCCAGGTCGTGTGCAGGCAGCTGGGCTTCGTCGACGCCGAGTCCTGGGCTCCGAGGGCCAAGTACGGACAAGGACAAGGTACGCACACTTCCCAGCACACAGACGTTATGTGACTTTCACCCATTTAGAGAGGAATCAAGGTCGCAGTGAGACAGAATACATGTGTGTCAATGAGAGAGACTCCAGTAGAGCTGAGGTTAAGTTTCTTTATTTTTATTTTCATAAGTATTTGGGGTCAATGGTCAAGAGCAATGGAGGAGAAAAGTGTCAGGGGCGTTGTGTGATAAAAGAGTTTAAGCAAGAAGAATGAAAGGATAGAGGTGTGACAAGAGAGTGGAGAGAGCAGAGCTGGAGATGTTTCTGTTCTCTTTGTTCACGATGGATGGATAGAATCAGTAACCTGGAAAAAGCCAGACTGATAGAACATTACCAAAGAGTAGCTAACGTTAATCTGGAATGGCTCCCATTGAAAATGTTGGTAAAGGGGTGGGTACTTTAGGTAGGTAGGTAGAATACTTGGAGGTGATCTGATAAAGCGCCAGCTCCGTAGCTAAACAACAAACTGCTACGACAATAAAACAACACAATAAATACGTGGTTAGAAGATTTTGCTGTTTTGTAAATGTGCAGCAGCATACCTTACATTTTTCCACGTCGCCATGTTGTGAACAAGTATCGCTAAAAGAGCTTGTCGCTGTGGGCAAACCTAAACCCCGCCCACTCACAGCAGCACTGGCACACTATTGGCCCAGGCTGGCACAGGTCTGGACATAAACAGATCAAGGGGAGCCTGACAAGATGGATTTTTGAGTTTGTGAACTCACACATTTCACAACAATCCAGCTGCTGTGCAGAGGTAAAGGATCAGTCCATCAGAGGGACAACTCATGGAGACACAGTCAGAGAAGCCAGACTGAGATGGTTTGGACAGAGGAGGGACAGTGAGGGGTAGAAGGTTAGAGCTGGAGGCCTAGAGGAAGACCAGAGAGGAGGTGAAAGACATGAAGGTAGTTGGTCTAAAAGAAGAGGATGCAGAGGAGAGGGTCAGAGGGAGGCAGAAGATTTGATTTGCTGACGCCTGAAAGGGAACAGCCTAAAGAAAAAGAAGAGTCTGATCCTGTTAATGAAGTTAGAGAACCAGTGGACCAACAACATTTATACTGCTGCAGAGTCAAAAAGAGGATTTAAGACATGATTGAAAAGATTCACCCATCCAAATCCATTTCTGAGAGAAACAATGAAAGGACTGGAATCTCCAAGACCTGGCTTCTGTGTTATTTTGATGTGTCCACCACAGAACTGCATGTTTAAAGTGTAGTCTATATAAATAGAGAGAGAGTACATTGTTGTGGCAGACTGGATGTGGCCTGTCGCCTTTAAACTAAAAAAAGATTCACACAAACCATTGTAAAAGTAGAGTGGAGATGAACGTACAGATCTTTGCTTTAAAATGTAGTGGAGTAAAAGTTAAAAGTTCTCTTTGTGACATTAAAAGTCACCAACACTTACTATTTTTGTTTCATTAGATTCCATCACTGACACTGTTCTTGATTTAAGGCTGGGGGGTCCTGACTTTTTCCTCACCGTAAGAGCCAGTCCCATTTGCTGCTCCCTTTTTTCAGGGGTCTCCACACTGAATCATTCACATGGGTTTTCTCTGGATGCCCTTCCACAACCACACATTTATCCAGGCTTGGGACTGGCAGATAGTATGGCTGATTTTTTTGGGCACCCCCAACCACTAATTTAATTTTTTCTTCCTTAATGCCAGGTCCATTACACGCAAAATGTGTCATGACCCTGTGCGTGTCCATGTTTTCCTTTCCCTTGTGTTGTGTTCTTCAGGTCTGTGTCTGAGCCTCGTGTGTAACCAGTCTTTTATGTAGGTTTGTGTTTTTTCATCTGTTGAGCCTTTTTGAGTTTTGGATTTTAGTTTTGTGATTCCTCAGTTTTTGTTTTGTTGGATTTTTTCATTGGACGTTTTGATATTTTGGGTTTCCCTTTTCATTAAAGTTTCATTTGTGGTCCTACTTTTTGGGTCCTTTTCCCCCTGTGCTTCTCATACCGTGACAACATTTATGTCTAGAAATAACCCCACAGATAGCTGCTGTATAAGTCTGTAATAACTGAGATAGATGTGAGAGTTAGCTGCAGACATCACTCTGACAGCTGCTTCTTATTAGAGCTGCACGATATGGAAAAAACTTTGATATTCAATACATGTGTTGAAAATTGCGATACGAATATTATTGTGATATTTTAAAATAGGGGCCTACTATTCTGACATATCAGGTTAAATACTCTTAAACAATGTAAGTCCCTGTATTCACAAGTCAAAACAGCGTCAAACTCAAAACTTAACACAGACTGAACACGATTAATTTAACTAAATTAAAGAAATTTCCTCCAAAACTGCACTTTTCAAACATTTTTATTTAGTCACAACACATTTTCATTTAAGGCTCTGGTGGAAAATGGTCCTTAATGTAAATCTCTGTAATCTCTGAAGACCGTAGCAGTTGCAATATATTTAGATTCTTGCAATACAGATATTGCGATAACGACAATTTTGTGATATATTGTGCAGCCCTACTTCTTATAAAGTGGGACTATAGAGACAGTCTTTCTGTGCTTAGAGACTCCTGCACTACCTGTGGCAGGATGGGTCAATAGAAAATGGTCTGTGGACGGCACTTGGCCTTCGGGTCAAAATGGATGATGCTTTGATGATCATCACCAATACTGGCCCCTAATTTTGTATCATCACGTAACTTAAATGACAATAGACTTCCCCAGAGAATCATATTACAAAGAAAATACCAGTTCGAGACATTGGAGTTCAAAGTTTAACGTCTTAGATCGAGAGACCATTGTAAATTGCAGACACTAAGCTCTGTATTCACTCCTGACAACTTTAAAATCGCTTACAATATTTATAAACCTCATAATTACTGCTGCTGGTGGTTTAGCAATTTACTTTAATTAAAATGCAGCTACTACTTTACATAAACTGTTCTGGCAGCGGGTAATTAGCGCAGTGTAAGGAGTTTTTCCAAAGGCTTGACCACATTTACCACTTCACAAACACCACATGTTTCCAGAGTCGCTGTTTAACAAATGACACTCCACATTATCATCCACAAGCACTTTAAAACATGTTATAACTAACAATGTGCAGTCTGTTTTGTTTAAGTTCTCAGTATTAATGGACTGTTTACTCATTATAGAATCTAAAATCAGGGGAAGAGTTAGTCATTTTCTCAGTAACAGCCGTGTTTGGATGGAAACAGTTTTCTTGTTGGGACATGGCTGTAAAGTAGAGACAGAATATTTTCCATTTATCATCATGATGACATAAGATCAGAAACACCACATTAGAATTAATTAGACACGTGCGCGGGACATTACTTCTGCACAAAACTGTTTGTTTTGTTGTGGAGCTCTGAGTCACATCCTCAGCTCCTTTTATACAACCATTCATTATGAGCCGCTTTATTCAGACGCGGAAAGAAATGATAAGATATGAAAACCTTTATTTGTCCCACAGCAAGGAAACGGCATAGGAACAGGAGTCATCAGAGTGAATCATTGGCCTGGGTAACGCGCAGGGCTGCAGTCGACCAAAGTCATGCCCAGCTCAGTGATTAGAACTCACAGCGACTCAAGCGGCTGAAGCAACCAGCGACTCAGTTCAACTCAAAACTACTCTTAAACAGCTTCATTTGCGTCGTCGGCACTTCGAGACGCGAGGTGTACAGAGGAAATGATCAGTCACCATCGGTCTCTTCAGTTGCTTGAGTTGTTCAGGTGTGAGTTCTTCCTAAAGGTAGACTCACACAGAAGAACAAAATTTTTTTCCTGAGCTCAGTTCGCTCCTGTCGTGTCTCCAGCCGTCCTCAGGTCGCAGACGAGAGGCGCGAGGTTTCAGACTTGACTTTTGTGGCTATGTGGATATGGGGGATTTACCTGAGTGCTACACAAAGAGGTGACTTCACATGAATTAGGTGATAAAACATAATAAGAAAGCTGGCACTAAAATATATTTTTATCTAAAAGTCACAGTTGTTATCTTGAATAAAATAAAAAAATAAAACTTATCCAGTAATTATTTGGACCAGCTTTGTTAATGTGAGTAATCGTCCAAGAGAGGTTTAGTTGACTGACTGATGCACTGACAATGCGACCAGAGCAACACGCTGCAGTGCCCCTTAGTAATTTGGCACTTGTTTACACCAGATGTCCTGCCTGACTTAACCAGCCACACACTGTGACTGTGGTTTTTGGTGCCCGGGGAAACAATTCACTGCACCAACGGGAGGGATTAGATACTAAGATTCACAGAGATATTTCCGCATAAATCATATTTAAAGAAGTATTTTTGAGCTTGGTAGAAAGATGAGAAGTACGCAGACCTCAGAACCAGAAGGACCTGGGTTCAGAGCAGCTGGAGTAAAAGTAGTTGCAGTACTAGGATATTCTGCTGTGCAATACCCAAAAACAGCTTTAAATATACTCAGTACTTTACATTCTTTTACCCAAGTAATATTTTGTTGAGTACTTATACTTCTGCATGAGTAGTATTAGTTTAAAGTAACAGTACTTTTACGTGGGTACAGAACACCTCCGTCTGTCAGATTCACATCTAGCTCTGGATCATTTCTTAACACTCTTAATTTTCTTATAAATGTCGTTCCCTGAAGACTCACAAACTCCTAAACACAGCATTTACCCCTGTATTAATCAGAGCTGGCAGCTGAAGGAGCTAATAAACAAACTGTGGCTCTGGGGAATGTTCCAGCTACGTGACTCTCTCTCTCTCTGTAATGCTCGCTCTGAGTGACGAGGCATAAAAACTCACGGCGCAGGGATGAGCTGTGTGTGAGTCTGGAAACAGCTGGACACACATCTGCATCAGAGACAACAACATTTATCTACAAAGCAGCTTCTCCTGTCCTAAAACCAGAACACAGCTCCACATTCAGAAGAGGAATACATTTAAGAAGAAAAGAGGGCTTAGATTAGAGCCCTGAGGCACACCACAAGACAGAGAGGATAAAGATAAAGGCGGCACAGTGGCACTGTCGCCTCACAGCAAGAAGGCTCTGGGTCATACAGAGCCTTTCTGTGTGGAGTTTTACTTTTTCTCCCCATGTCTAGTATTAGCAGTGTAATAGCAGTAGTAATAATAGTAGTAATAGTAGCAGCAGAGAACGTTTTAGAAGAATGACCAGTGTTAGGAGGAGAATATAAATCATGCAATATTGAAGTTAAACTCAAACCATAGTTAGCTGCAAGAAGCAAGTTATCTGTCACTTTATAAAGAGCAATTTATGATAAAAGTCAGATCAGATTTCTTCTTTTCAGGTTCCTGTTGTTCATTTGGAGTGGAGCAGAGAAAGGTTAGATTAGATCAGCGGTTCTCACATTTTTCATATCAAGTACTGCCTGATATAAAATATTATTGGTTTTACAAGAACCATCTTTAATGAGCAGGGACTAAAATGGGACCAAACCAGGACTAAACCAGAACTAATACTGGACTTAGCCTACACTAAACCAGGACTAATGTGTACTTAAACCAGGACTAAGCGTGGTGAATAAAGCTGTCTCTAAATTAAACTAAAACAGGCCTTGAACTGTAAAAGATGCCTGTGTACCACCTGAAGAATCCTGTGTATTGCCAGTGGTACCTGTGCCACAGTTTGAGAAACACTGTACTAGATAAAAACCTAAACATGCAGAGGGTCTACAGTGGGTTTCCTTAGGCATGGCTCTTTTAAACTCAAGAGAGAACCAGCAGAAGAATTAAAATGTCTTTCAGAAAGTGTGTAGGACTCATACTTCTGTCCACTTTAGCAGGATTCTCTCTGAGGAGGTAAAGAAATAGGAATGTGCACTCTATATTTCATGCACTTTATTGGGAACTATAATATTTTTGAATCATTTATTCCTTTTTTCATGATTTCCAGATGCCAGTGTCTTTGCAAAACACATTGTCCCAGACATCTGACAGTAAATCCTGCTCTGTTCTCTCTCTGCTCCTGTCTGGCGTAGGCCGGATCTGGCTGGACAACGTGCACTGCTCTGGGACCGAGAAGAGCCTGGCCCACTGCGAGTCCAACGGCCTCGGGATCACGGACTGTAAACACTCGGAGGACGTCGGAGTGGTGTGTTCCCAAAAGCGCATCCCGGGATTCCAGTTCATCCGGAGCCAGGCCAACGACGAGGTACGGCCAAGAACATTACACTCCAGTCTGACTCACCACACACGGCTGGTGCTCTGCAGAGGAATATTTCATAACACAACAGTGGTTACATCAGCTTCTGACTTTTGGGAAAGGGAAAGAGGGAAAGGGAATGGTATTTATACAGCGCTTTAACTATGACACAAGTCACCCAAAGCACTTTACACACAGTAGGGAAGGGGTATTTCATTCACTCCATACTCGGTGGTGGTAAGCTACGTTTTGTAGCCACAGTTTCCCCTGGGGTAGACAGAAGCACAGCTGCACACATCTGCACCAACGGACCCTCCGACCTCCACCAACCATCACTCACACCGGCTTCCTGGTGTTCCCCAGCGGTCTCCCATCCAGGTACTGACCACTGGCACAGGCACTGGCCCTACCCTGCTTAGCTTTTGCATAACATTCAACTCACAGCAGGGCATTAAAGGTTCAAGCAAACTGATATATTTTTATCAGGAGCCAGTCCCATGATTCTCTGACTCCTTCTTCTCTTTCCTGCTTTAATTCTGTTCTCATTAAAGGAAGCTGACCTCATTTCTAGCTTGGAGTCCAAAGTTTGCTCAACGCAATCCTTTACTTTTCAGTGTTCAGTGGTGCAAGATTCTCAACTGGTGGACTACAAGTCGGCCGATAAATCGGCCGAATATCGAGCCGATTTTTGCATATTAATGTGGATTTCTGGTCAGGCTCATATCAGGGACCAATGTGACTGAAGGGCCCCATCTTGTCTCAGTTTGGGCCCTTACTCTGCAGTTCATAGGAAACATCCAAAATCTCTTTATCTCAGCCTGAATAAAAAGATTGTTGTCATTTCTCTGGAACAGAAGCTCGGAGAACAAACTCTGCCCAAGCTCTGCCTGCACAGAGTCTGACTGAGGTGGACTCATTGGTTTTCTCAAAAAAAACCTGTAGAATATTCAATTAAAATAAGCATTACTAAAACAAATGCCATTATTAAATTAATTTCTTCCATAAAATTAAGAAAATTGGCCCTGCTCTGAATTTTCAAACCCAGTATCATCATCAGAAAAAAAACACAACCTCAAGTTTGGACCAGAGATGAGTAGTAATGACTTACATTTACTCGAGTAACTTTTTCATCTAATTGTACTTCTAAGAGTAGTTTTATCACAACATATTTTTTACTTCTACTACTTTAGTACAGTTTTGGGTGAAGGTTTGAAGTCTCAGACTCAGTTGTAGCCCGACCAATGAGAACTTGAGGGTAAAGTGTAGATGATGGAGAAGGTCTTAAGGTCTTTTATTCATGAAATGGAAGCTGATGTCCCTGAAGTTTGTCATGGGCTTGTTCTCAGCAAGTGGTGGGATGAAGAGAACAGTGTAAAGCTTAGTTCTCATGTTCTGATGTGTTCTGTGAGACTCTGCTGAGGGCCAGGTTCAGATGGAGACAAGATTTATGCAAAAAATGAAAAAAATTGGTCAAAAAAAAAAAAAAAAAGAGACAAGAAAACTTCAGATTCCAAGTACAGAAGTTGTTTTGTGCCGATGCCATTTTCATTAATGACAGACTAAGTTCTACTGCAGTACTATTTGTAGTAACTGCTCTTATCTCCACTTCCTCCTGTGTGCTCTGTATTTATGGGGTGATAGTAATAACAGAGGGATGGATAAGGCAGATCTATACCAGGCATCAGTTCTGGGTGTGTATACTCCTAAAAGTACACATTAGAAGTATTTAGATTGTGTATATTTTTTATTTTAGAAAAATCCGTATATTAAAAGTTCAACAGCTCGAGCACGGCTAATCAGCTGCGTGGTAACTCATGGCCATAAAACGATTAATTTCACTGTAAACTTGTCAAAACACATTTTGCTGAATTTTAAAGTTTTTGTTAATCTTTTTGATAGAAATTAATCATGTTATCATCATAAGTTACCACAGAGCGGATTAGCCTCTGCCGAGCTTTCAAACTCTTAATATACGCATTTTTTGAAAAGTCTATGGGAAAAATGAATGGGAAATGTACTTTCAGCAGCAGAGAGGGGCGGGCACTGTTGCAGTCTACTGCGCCAAGGATTGTTTGTTGTAACTTGTAAATGAGCTGCTGTCTTGGCCACGACACGCTTGAGAAAGAGATTTTTAATCTCAACAGTGTTCTCCTGGTTAAACAAAGGTTAAATAAAAAAATAAAAATAAAATAAAAATAAAATACTTAGGAGGGGTTTTAGACAGCTGTGGGTGTGGTTAAAGAGCTGCACCTTTCACCCAAAACTTTCTACAGCAGTGGTTCTCAAATTGTGTCAAACTGTATTTACTCTGGAGTCCAGATTTTGTTTAATTTAGAGCCAGTTTTGTCCTGGCTTTTAGCCCTAGGTGAGTCCTGGTTTAGTCCTGGTTTAGTCCTGGTTTAGACCTGGTTTAGTCCTAGTTTAGTCAGGATTTAGTGCTAGTTTAGACCTGGTTTAGTCCTGGTTTAGACCTGGTTTAGTCCTGGTTTAGCCCTGGTTTATACCTGGTTTAGTCCTAGTTTAGTCAGGATTTAGTGCTAGTTTAGATCTGGTTTAGACCTGGTTTAGACCTGGTTTAGTCCTGGTTTAGTCCTGGTTTATACCTGGTTTAGTCCTGGTTTAGACCTGGTTTAGACCTGGTTTAGACCTGGTTTAGTCCTGGTTTAGTCCTGGTTTAGACCTGGTTTAGTCCTGGTTTAGACCTGGTTTAGACCTGGTTTAGACCTGGTTTAGACCTGGCTTAGTCCTGGTTTAGTCCTGGTTTAGTCCTGGTTTAGTCCTGGTTTAGACCTGGTTTAGACCTGGTTTAGACCTGGTTTAGTCCTGGTTTAGACCTGGTTTAGACCTGGTTTAGTCCTGGTTTAGTCCTGGTTTAGACCTGGTTTAGACCTGGTTTAGTCCTGGTTTAGTCCTGGTTTAGTCCTGGTTTAGACCTGGTTTAGACCTGGTTTAGTCCTGGTTTAGACCTGGTTTAGTCCTGGTTTAGTCCTGGTTTAGTCCTGGTTTAGACCTGGTTTAGACCTGGTTTAGACCTGGTTTAGTCCTGGTTTAGTCCTGGTTTAGTCCTGGTTTAGACCTGGTTTAGTCCTGGTTTAGACCTGGTTTAGTCCTGGTTTAGTCCTGGTTTAGACCTGGTTTAGTCCTGGTTTAGTCCTGGTTTAGACCTGGTTTAGTCCTGGTTTAGTCCTGGTTTAGTCCTGGTTTAGACCTGGTTTAGTCCTGGTTTAGACCTGGTTTAGTCCTGGTTTAGTCCTGGTTTAGTCCTGGTTTAGACCTGGTTTAGACCTGGTTTAGTCCTGGTTTCGTCCTGGTTTAGACCTGGTTTAGTCCTGGTTTAGTCCTGGTTTAGACCTGGTTTAGTCCTGGTTTAGTCCTGGTTTCGTCCTGGTTTAGACCTGGTTTAGTCCTGGTTTAGTCCTGGTTTAGACCTGGTTTAGTCCTGGTTTAGTCCTGGTTTCGTCCTGGTTTAGACCTGGTTTAGTCCTGGTTTCGTCCTGGTTTAGACCTGGTTTAGTCCTGGTTTAGTCCTGGTTTCGTCCTGGTTTAGTCCTGGTTTAGTCCTGGTTTAGACCTGGTTTAGACCTGGTTTAGTCCTGGTTTAGTCCTGGTTTAGTCAGGGTATATTGTCCCTGTAGAGAAATGCGTCCTCTGCTGTTGACCCGTCCTTCAGTGTCTCTGGAGTTAAACCTGAGTCAGGAGCAGAGACCAGGTCTGAGCCAGGATCCTGGTCTGGACCCAGCTCAGGATTATTGTGCATGTTTTAGGTTGATGGAGGAAACCCACTCAGACGCAGGGAGAACATGCAAAACTCCACACAGAAAGACTCCACATGGTCCAGGAATAGAACCTGGGACCTTCTTGCTGTAAGAGCTAACCACTCTGCCACCGCCCTGGTTTTGTCCTGGTTTGGTCCCAGTTTTATCCTTATTCAGTAATGCATTTTTCTATTTTAATCCCTATTATTGTCCCTTAGTTTAGCCCTGGGTGAGTCCAGATTTAGGCTCATTGGTCCGTTACAGTGCTACATTGAAAGCCAGATATTTTCTGAGGCGGAATTTGGTGTGACATGTTTGAGAACCAGCGGAGTAGAGGAACTTAGTCAGGACTTGATCAAAGAAGTACTGAATGTGTGTGAACTGCGGTAACCTCTGAGCTCAGGACAAACACGGTTCAAAACATCAGGACAAAATACTCACTTCTCACTCTCGTCTATAACTCACTCTGGGATAAGGAAATTACAGACGTATTCCAGATTTTTTTCCCCCAAAAAAATCTGTTGTTTTTATCAGGATTCATTGAAAACACAGTCACCTGTTCTGAGTTCGGCCAAGTGTCCACACGTCTGCGTCTCAGTGCTGTTGAACGGCAGAATCCTTTCTTCTTCTGGGCTGATTTTAAAGGGAAGCCCCGGGTGTGAGTGTCTGGGTGAGATGGAGGAATGTGTGTGTGAGCTCTCCGGTTTCAGTGTCACGTCCGCAGTTTTCCGTCCGGAGCAGAGGCGTTCAGACACACACCACACACACCACACACACACACACACACACACACACACACACACACATCCCAGCAGCAGAAGCCTGGAGAGTGAGTCATCTCTGGGGTGCAGGGGGCATGTACTACTGTTACTACATTTACTTCTACTGCTACTTGTACTAGAGACGGTTAGACACATTTTGTAAATACTCACACATCTTTTAACACACCTTCAGGCGCTTAATTTGCATGCCCACTATGAGTTCTCATGCTTTTTATTCAGTTTGAGAGCTGCCAACTTGTGAATTTCCTTACTGTCTGTGTGCATCAGATTAAAGTCCTATATTGTGTTTTCCTCAGTCTTTCTGAAACACTGCTGTTCTCCTCTGCATTAGTATTCCAGGTTTTATATTAAAATAATATATCTGTGGAAAACCTCTTCTGTTGGGAGCTGCTACTGTGACTCTGCAGAGAACGCTTGGATTAGGAGTCTTTCGCCCCCTGCTGGCAATGCTGGGGACTGGACAGAGTATATAATTTAGCACAGCTGTTAGCGACCTGATGCTAACAGATAGATTTCTGAGCTGATGCTTCGTAGTGACAGGTGTTTCAAGGCTGAAATGATCAGAACGAGTCCGGTGATGGTGTCTGTGCTTTAGAAACACACAGGAAACCCTGAGACTGAGTATTTTCAGCTCTGGAGAAGGGCAGCGCCTCAGCATACAGGATTACTCAAACAGAATACTACTGCAGGTCTGTTTTTGATGTTATAGCAGGGTTAAAAGAGAGGGACATGGCAGAGAGAAGAACAGGGAGCTTTACGTTTATATATATTTTTTGTACTACTCCCACTACTGTCACTAAAACAACTACTGTTAATTTGACTACTACTAATACTATTACTACTACTTCTGCCTGATGCACAGTTTTCACACAGTCTTTCCTCGCTCCCCATCTCTTAAGCTGGGGACACACTACACGATTTTTTTGCCTGATTTTATAACGATTCACAGTTGCAGCGAGTCTTCACCAGTCAACAACAGTTGCAGGGAATCGTAATCACCAGTCGGCCCTGAAATCTGTTAGTGTGTGATGTTCAAAGACTCGAATCGTTAAGTGTGTGCGCCGCAGAAACCTGTCCTGACGTCAGTCGCAAGCAATCAAACATGTTTGAATTTTAAAGCCGACTCTGGACCACACTCCTGTAGTGTGGGCTGTTTACAGATCCATCTGGGAATTCATGGAGTCCAGCGGCCGATGAAAAACAGTTGATGGGACACAGGAAATAGCGTCAGGAGCAGACGAAGAAACAGGAAGCGGCGGGAAAATATAAGCGGAAATTTGAAGAAGAAGAAAACATAAACAACCATGGCAAACACCGAAGAAAGTTGAGCACTACCCAAGCGAAACTAGATACATTAGCCGTTTTTTCTTTCCCTTTTTCCAAACAGATAGCTACGCACACAACGGTAACAGCGACCCAGGGAGCGTCCATGTTTGTTTACCATTTAGCTCTCGCGAGTTCCCCGCCAGAGTTTGCTGCATTTGTTTGGCGTCAGTTGCAGTTACAGATCTTGTAGTGTGTGAGGCGCAGTCTTTCAGTCATCACAACTAAATTTGCTGAAACCAGTCGTTAGTGTGTGCTCCTAGTCTTTTCAGAATCTGTAACGACTGAGAAAATCGTGTAGTGTGTCCCCAGCTTTAGTGAGTCATCTCTGTGGGGAGGTCTGAGGAAGTCCTGAGTGGGCAGAGACAAATGGAGTCTGGTAAAGCCATCAGTGTGCAATAGTTAAACATTCAGGTTTGTACAGTCCAGGCTCAGACAGTGGACAAATGTAGCTCACTTTGCATCTGAACCACTGTTTGCTCAACCAACAGTGCAGCGGTACTGGCAGAGTTACAGGTTTTAAGCCATGGCACATCTCAGCACTTTAACCTGAACAGCGTGGGTTTTTAAATAGGTGTGTTATCTGATAATAACACGAGAAAATGAGAAAAGCAGTTTCAGGCATCTTAAGTTCCTGCCCGTTTAAAACACTTTCCATTGAATTCATCGTCAGTAGTACATATTATACTGTGACGAGACTCATCTGTGAAAAAACAAGATCTTAATCCATCCTCTAGACTTTATTCTCCAGCTCACATTGGTCGGACTACAGTTGTTTTCAATGTGAATGTCGCTGGTAAAACAGAGAAAGTCTCTGCGCCAGCTCTGTGTCCGTCTGTGACAGAACTGTGGGGTCGCATTGGTCGAGCACAGAAACATTTTTAAACACAAACGCCTAAATTGTCTTTGACCTGAAAACATGAATCGTGTTATGAATTATTATCTGGTCTGGTTCTGAAGAGGGAACAGAACTGTGTGATGATGTGATTCATGTTGGTTTTACTGCAGCTCATGTTCCTCTCACAGAACATTGATGTTTCTGACTCTCATCTGTCAGTGTCACACATGCTTCTCATCTGCTCCTCTGCTGTTGATCACATGCTGACATTTCAGCAGAGCTAGAAAGAAATAAGTACATGTAAGCTTTAGGAGTGTTCAGGTCCTGCCTGTGTTACTGTGGGTTCTGTCCTCTTCCTCCCACCTTTGTCCAAACACATGCACGACCGTACGCAGCTATCAGGTCCAGGTCTATGCTTTTTTTCCTCCATATTTTCATTATTGTCCTTGTTGAGTCTTGGCATAATCCTGCGATGTGTTCTACAAGGGGTTTGTTTGTCGCAGAACATTTTTACAGGGGACGCCTGAGCGCAGGTATGAGACGCAGAGTCAGTGTTATTGGTCTGTGTGTCACAGATGCATTGTTCTTAAAAACATGAGAGAAATGAGGCGTCATCAGCTGCTTTGAGGTAAATCCAGGGGCGGATCATTGTATAAAAGGTAAACCAAGGTTAGTCGAGTTATTTTACTGTAACAATATTACATTAGACTGTACATTGGTGGGAGCTGTTCTATGTGTAGTTTAAGTTCACACCGCCGTGAGTCCAGGCTGCCCTCTGTGCTCCTCAGCCTGGCCACAGCTCCGCTGGGGGCCCGCTGCTCCGCTGGGGGCCCGCTGGTCTCCTCAGAGCTCTGGCAGGGCTCTGCAGGAATCAGCAAAGGGTGAACAGATGCCGCAGGTTTACAGAAACTAGCCCTGGTCTTAATCTTACCTCCCCAGTCCCTACTACAGTTTATAACAGAGAGGAGAGCTGAGTGCGAGTGAGACGACTGTAGCTAAAGCAGGAACAGGTAACAGTGACAGAGATGAGAGCCCACGCCTGGCTCCACGCTGTTCTCCGAGAGCAGCCGTCCTCAGGAACAACCCACAGCACAGTCCACCTCTTTAACCCTGGCAAAGGCCCACAATCCACTAAAAACGGTCTAACAACCAACTTTTGGGTTGCAACCCACTACTTGAGAATCACTGTTGTAGAATACATATCTCACATCTGGCCTTTGACTGTTTACATTTCTGTGATTGGAATCTGCAGCAGAGTGATTACTTCTCCAGCTCTGTTCTCTCCAAACATTTCTGCGTCCCTCGTGAGCACTCGCAGAAGTTAAGTAACCTGTTTGTTCTTCAAAAGGTTCCATCATCTGTTAGACCTGGACCTGGATTAAATTCTGTAAACTCAGTGAGTGTTTGTTTGGAGAGACTCAATAGATTCTTCTCCAGCTCTGACTCTTCATCAGTTCACTTTCACTCGCCCTGAGACACAGATCTGCAGAGAAGACTCCAGCGTTTACACATGTTTGGATAAATATTAGTGTCTGATACCAACAAACAGATGTTTGAGTGAAGTCATAATGATCATAGGAGGAAGTACTCAAGCAAAAGTACTGTTACTGCAAAATCACGATACTCAGGTTGAAGTCACAGTACTCGACAAAAAGTGAAGTGAAAAAGTACAATAGTTTAATACAAATTCTAAAAAGTCTAAAGGTACTACTACTACTGCAACTACTACTACTACTGCAACTGCTATTAGTACTACTGCTACTTCTACTGCAACCACTACTGCCACATTACTAAAGATAATACTACTCCTACCACTACTCGTAAAGTGATTGTACTACCCACTTTGCCACCAAGATAAAAAATACGTATTATTTCTTCAAAGACTTTTTTTCCCTCAATGTTCTCTCTCTCTCTCATACACAAGGTTTGAGTTTTTCTCCAGAACTTTTCTCAGATTCACAAAACTGGACCTGAACTGGACTCAGGTGAAGTTCAGAGCAGAGCAGAGGAGCACAGGGAGCGAGAGGAGCACAGGGAGCGAGAGGAGCACAGGGAGCGAGAGGAGCACAGGGAATGAGAGGAGCAGCCTTAAACCTCTGTCACTACGAAGCATCAGCTCAGAAATCTATCTGTTAGCCTTATGTCACTAACAGCTGTGCTAAGGAGCCATTTTATGCTCTGTCCAGTCCCAAGCATTCAGTAAAAGCTCTCAGAGACTCTCCTCTCATGTCTGAACCTCCAAACTTTATTCCTGAGAGACGATCAGGAGCAGCAGTGTCTGTAGAGGGCTTTAGTCAGAGGAAGGTCCTTCACTGCAGCAGAGCCGATATAAACTACACTGTTTACACAGAGCGCAGAGCTGTGGGCGGGGCCAGCAGGGCCTTAAAGAGACAAGGTTTCTCCAAAGTTACAGTATTAGCTCCCCAACAGAAGACACTTTACACAGACACACAGGACCGCAACAACTAATGGAATTAATCGATTATAATTAATGATTGAAATAGTCGCCCACTAATTCAGTGATAGAGTATTCACAGACTCTGAAACACGTAAACATGCTGACAGAAATAGTTTTATTACCAAAACAAAGCAGTAAAGCCATAGAAAAATTTAAACACAATCTAAATTTTGTTTTTGAATAAAAACATCTTTGAGTATGCTGTATCTAAGCATACTTTACCTTTGTCTGGTTCACATTTTTTGTATTTTTTTTTTGTTTGTTTTTTACAGTTTTTAACAGAAACAATAAAACCACAAATGTTTTACAAATTATAATTCTTACAGCACCAGGTCATTAGACATTTAGTCACACTTCACTGTCCAATTTTTTATTGATTAATTGTAAAAAAATAATCAACAGATTAATTGATTATCAAAGCAATTGTTAGTTACACACATGATTAGATTATTAAGTGAAATACTAAAGCATAGGAGTCTAACACGATTTCAGGAAGACTGAGAACAGCATAGTGTGGGACTTTACCAGGAGTCAGAGCTGAAGATGTTCTCTGTTCTCTTTGTTCACAACGAGGATGGATGGATTAGTTCATGAGTCCATCAGAGGTTCTGCAGAGAAGGTTTCCAGACTGAGATGGTCTGGACATGAACAGAGGAGGGACAGTGAGTATTTGAGCAGAAGGATGAGGCTGAGGTTAGACTTGATCTAGTCTTGATTATTTTTTGACTAAGTCCTGCTTTAGTTCTGGTTTAGTTCTTGGAGTGAAAAGTTTGAGACTCTCTTCCTGCTAACGTTGGTGAATCTTCTGCTGGACCTGAGAAAGACTCTGTGTCTGCTGTGTGCGTGCAGCTGGGGAAGTCTGAAGGACACAGCAGATCACAGAATCTGAGCCGTGACTGAAAACCGTCCCAGGGTTTTTCATTTTCTGAGGAAAGACCGAGTCAGACCTCTGCAGATAACACACAATCCAGATGTGGTACAGCACTCAGAGAGAGAGGGAGGGGCTGCGGCAGAGGAGGAGGGGCAGATGGGAAAGACATTTACTCCTGAATTCTATCTACAGCAGTGGTTCTCAACTGGTGGCACACGGCCCAAAAGTGGGTCGTGTTTCATTGTTTAGTGATCTTATTTGAGACTTTAAATGTCTAGATTCTGTCCTTCTCCCCTGTCTCCCATGTTCTAATGTTCCCTCAGTCAGAAACAGGAGCTGTGTCCTGTATTCTCCTCTCTTTTACTTTTACATAATGTTTTTAAAAGCTGTAAAACATGCTGCTGTATTAGACCAACACTAAAATATTAATAAAAGCAGAATATAGAGGATTTATTGGAGTTGTAATGACATGAAATGGAGAAACAGATTTAAAAATACAGTTGCATAAAGGTGGGAGTAAAATAATTTAGAAAAATACAACTAACTGTACCCCGCCCCAGGCCCAAAGTTAAGGCTCCACTTACAAAAAAATGCCCCTTTAATAGCAAAATGTACAACAACAACTACTACTAGTACTACTACTACTACTACTACTACAATTACTAAATGGCCACATATATAGTGCTTTTCTACCTTCATGGTAGCGCTTTACATCAAGGAACCATTCACCCATTCGCACTCACATTCAAGGTGCACACAACGACAGTATGGGTGGGAGTGGGGTTTGTACCGCCAACCTTCTGGTTAGTGGACAAGCGGCTCTACCAACTGCCGCCCCCGCTACTACTGCTACTACCCAAGACTACTTTTACTAGGGCTGGATACCATTAAACGATACCTTTGTTTTATTGAAAGAAAAGTTACATTATCAAAAAAAACAACAACGTTTATTCAATACCAAGTTTCATTTCCTAGTGAGACCTTTAATGTTCCTTTGCATGAATCAAATAAATAACACAGAATAAATCATACGCACTACTGGTTTAACTCAGACTCAAAAAGAATTTTGCTACAAAAAATGTGTCTTTTATTGAATTATTGTGTTTCATGATTGATTGTAGAAGATGAATTAGCTCACCATAGGAATCAGAAAAAGTATCGCTCAGACACCGGGATCAAAAACCAGGTGTCGTTTAAGAACTGCTATCGGAAAAATCTAACTTTTCCAGCACTTATCTGTTTAAAGTGAGTCTAAGTCCACTTCTGATGGCAGCACATGCAGACCCACGTGCTCTGGAGCAAACATCCCCGCAGTACTGCAGTATTACCCACTTCCACTGTGTACTCCTCTGGAACAAACCTGCCTACAGTGTACTGCAGTATTACTAACACTTCCATTGTGTACCCCTCGTCTGGAAATACGTCTGATCCTCCGCCTCGCAGCACACATCACAGAGCGGGCAGCGAGACCAAATACTTTACCTCCCCTCGACCAAACACGGCCCCAAAACACGGCTTTACCCAAACAGGAAGTGGATTTCTGGAGCGCCGCCGCGGTTCTGCGTGAATCACTGGCTCAGTCTGAGAGAACATGAGCGAGAGGAGGAGGAATGTTCAGAGAAATAACCTCGGAGTGACCCAGAGCCAGGAAATACTGCTAATGAGGCAGAGACAGGTTCGGAGGAGCAGACAGGAGCACATAGAACAGGGCAACAGAAGGAATTGTTCCGTAGCTATTAATTATACTTCAGATACATTCATCATCTTCTGCTCCTGCTCAGGGGTCGCGGGTCCTGGAGCCTGTCCCAGTGACTTTGGGCCTGAGGCGGGGCACATCCTGGACCATGGTCATTATTCACAGTATTTCTAGATCTTGTTTTGCTTAGTCCTGGTTTAATCCTGGTTTAGTCCTGGTTTAGTCCTGGTTTAATCCTGGTTTACTCCTGGTTTAGTCCTGGTTTAATCCTGGTTTAGACCTGGTTTAGTCCTGGTTTAGACCTGGTTTAGACCTGGTTTACTCCTGGTTTAGTCCTGGTTTAGTCCTTGTTTAGTCCTGGTTTAGTCCTGGTTTAGTCCTGGCTTAGTCCTGGTTTAATCCTGGTTTACTCCTGGTTTAGTCCTGGTTTAGTCCTTGTTTAGTCCTGGTTTAGACCTGGTTTAGTCCTGGTTTAGTCCTTGTTTAGTCCTGGTTTAGACCTGGTTTAGTCCTGGCTTAGTCCTGGTTTAATCCTGGTTTACTCCTGGTTTAGTCCTGGTTTAGTCCTGGTTTAGTCCTGGTTTACTCCTGGTTTAGTCCTGGTTTAGTCCTGGTTTAGTCCTGGTTTAGACCTGGTTTAGTCCTGGTTTACTCCTGGTTTAGTCCTGGTTTAGTCCTGGATTAGTCCTGGTTTAGTCCTGGTTTAGTCCTGGTTTACTCCTGGTTTAGTCCTGGTTTACTCCTGGTTTAGTCCTGGTTTAGTCCTGGATTAGTCCTGGTTTAGTCCTGGTTTAGTCCTGGTTTACTCCTGGTTTAGTCCTGGATTAGTCCTGGTTTAGTCCTGGTTTAGTCCTGGATTAGTCCTGGTTTAGTCCTGGTTTAGTCCTGGTTTAGTCCTGGTTTACTCCTGGTTTAGTCCTGGATTAGTCCTGGTTTAGTCCTGGTTTAGTCCTGGATTAGTCCTGGTTTAGTCCTGGTTTAGTCCTGGTTTACTCCTGGATTAGTTCTGGTTTAGTCCTGGTTTAGTCCTGGTTTAGTCCTGGTTTAATCCTGGTTTAGTCCTGGTTCAGCCCTGGTTCAGTCCTGGTTTACTCCTGGTTTAGTCCTGGTTTAGTCCTGGTTTAGTCCTGGTTTACTCCTGGTTTAGTCCTGGTTTACTCCTGGTTTAGTCCTGGTTTAGTCCTGGTTTAATCCTGGTTTAGTCCTGGTTTAGTCCTGGTTTAGACCTGGTTTAGTCCTGGTGTAGTCCTGGTTTAGTCCTGGTTTAGTCCTGGTTTACTCCTGGATTAGTCCTGGTTTAGTCCTGGTTTAGACCTGGTTTAGTCCTGGTGTAGTCCTGGTTTAGTCCTGGTTTAGTCCTGGATTAGTCCTGGTTCAGTCCTGGTTTAGACCTGGTTTAGTCCTGGTTTAGACCTGGTTTAGTCCTGGTGTAGTCCTGGTTTAGTCCTGGTTTAGTCCTGGTTTACTCCTGGTTTAGTCCTGGTTTAGTCCTGGTTTAGACCTGGTTTAGACCTGGTTTAGTCCTGGTTTAGACCTGGTTTAGTCCTGGTGTAGTCCTGGTTTACTCCTGGTTTAGTCCTGGTTTACTCCTGGTTTAGACCTGGTTTAGTCCTGGTTTAGTCCTGGTTTAGTCCTGGTTTACTCCTGGTTTAGACCTGGTTTAGTCCTGGTTTAGTCCTGGTTTAGTCCTGGTTTAGTCCTGGTTTAGTCCTGGATTAGTCCTGGTTTAGTCCTGGTTTAGACCTGGTTTAGTCCTGGTGTAGTCCTGGTTTAGTCCTGGTTTAGTCCTGGATTAGTCCTGGTTCAGTCCTGGTTTAGACCTGGTTTAGTCCTGGTTTAGACCTGGTTTAGTCCTGGTGTAGTCCTGGTTTAGTCCTGGTTTAGTCCTGGTTTACTCCTGGTTTAGTCCTGGTTTAGTCCTGGTTTAGACCTGGTTTAGACCTGGTTTAGTCCTGGTTTAGACCTGGTTTAGTCCTGGTGTAGTCCTGGTTTACTCCTGGTTTAGTCCTGGTTTACTCCTGGTTTAGACCTGGTTTAGTCCTGGTTTAGTCCTGGTTTAGTCCTGGTTTACTCCTGGTTTACTCCTGGTTTAGTCCTGGTTTAGTCCTGGTAGGTCCTCTGTCTCAGGACCAGGTCCAGACACTGCTGCACTGTACCAGAGTCTGACCACTGACACGTGTGAGGGGGGGGGGGGGGTAACCTGTCCTCACCTCGGAGGAGCAGACAGGAGCACCGGAACATATTCAGAGTCATAACAGTGGAGAAAGAGCTGAGGTGAAATAAATGTAACCATACAGAGGTCAGGTTTCTGTTCCAGAAGTAAGGACAGAGCTGCTCAGATTCACAGGATTCAAACCCGGCAACAGGTCAGAGACTTACGCCTGATTGGTTACTCCGCCTGTGATTGTTTGCCCACAGAAACGAAACTCAAAGAAGTGACCGGACCAGGGCTGGGTCCGTTCAGATTTTTTGATACAGTTCTTAAACGGTACCTGGTTTTCGATCCCGGTGCCTGAGCAATACCTTTTCTGATTCCTATGGTGAGCTAATTCATCTTCTACAATCATAAAACACAATAATATTCAATAAAAGACACATTTTTGGAGCATAGTTCTTAGCTGTGAGTTAAACCAGTAATGTTATTTATTTGATTCATACAAAGGAATATTAAAGGTCCCACTAGGAACTGAAACTTGGGATTGAATAACAATAATTTTTTTGATGCCAGTAGTATTGTAACTTTTCTTTTGATACCACAAAGGTATTGTTTAACAGTACGCAGCCTTGAGTACCTCACTGTCTAAAGCCATTATTCAGATCATATGCATATCTTTAACAAAGAGTTTTAGACATGAAGCTTCACATAAATTCTCTTCTTGTCATTTCAAATACATCTGTAACTCTTAAATTCACATACTTTCCCCATGACTGGAGATAAAATGGCCCTACGTCTGTTTAAGGTCGTCTGTCAGGATGGAAAACTGCAAAAGGAAAAGCCAAAACCCCAGGAGCACCTCCCCTGACCTCTGTATTATTTCATTTATTTCACCTCTCAGCTCTCTCTCCACTGTTTTGACTGTGCCCCGGCGCTCCTGTCTGCTCCTCCGAGGTGAGGACAGGTTACCCCCCCCCCCCCCTCACGTGTCAGTGGTCAGACTCTGGTACAGTGGAGCAGTGTGTGGACCTGGTCCTGGGCCAGAGGACAGGGCTGACTGTGAGTCTGTGGTGGTCTCTGGTCCTGGTTTCAGGGCGGAGACTCCTGGACCGGTCCCAGCTTTGCTCAGCTTCTGTCTCTGTCTTTCCGCACGTGCTCAGACCGTTTCCTTCCTGAGTCAGGGCCCGCAGTCGCCTGACCCGCTCCCTGCCCCACACCGGGCCCCCGTCCCGTCCGTCGGCTTCACACCTGACTTCAAACCTGTTATTTTCATCCGCCTCGCTCTTCCGGTTCCTAAAAAAAGGGATTTTCTTTCACTCTTCTCACTGTCGATGGAGCCTGTCCCAGCTGCTTTGGGCCTGAGGCGGGCTACATCCTGGATAATGACAAGTTAGCCGCTTTTTTACCTGAGAGTTGTTACTGAAGTCTGGAGCATGGAGAGCAGTGGTTCCCAAAGTGGGGTCCAGGTGCTGCAGGGGGGCCGCCAGAGGTCATTAAGTACATAAAAAATATTGTGTAGTTATTTAAAAATATATAACTTTAGGCAATTTTTAGCCAACAGTCTGTGATTTTTGTAGTAATATTTGTAGTATTTTGATAGTATTATTTGTAGTTGTAGTCAAAGTATTTTTGTACTATTATTTCTAGTATCTATAGTAGTGTTTTTAGTAATTTTGTAGTATTTATTAGTAGTATTTTTGTTGTATTTGAAGCATTTGTATTATTATTTGCAGTTGTATTAATATTTCTGTACTATTATTTCTAGTAGTTGAAGTAGAGTTTGTAGTATTTCTGTATTATTATCTAAATTATTTTTGTACTATTATTTCTAGTATCTATAGTAGTGTTTGTAGTAATTTTGTAGTATTTGGTAGTATCATCTGTAGTTGTATTCATAGTATTTTTGTAGTATTATTTGTAGTATTGTTTAAGTATTTTTGTGATTGTATTTGAAGCAGCGGAGTCTTCATAACTTCACACAGACTTTTGAAGAGAGTAGTAGAAGTTTTATTGTTGGGGCCCTGCGTGGCTTTGTCTGATTTCTAAGGGGCCACAACGTTTTTGACTTTTGACTCAGAGATAAAGACAAAGCTAGAGACAAATGAGGCCTTCACAGAGACATAAACCCTGTACAAACATGAACCGTCACACTCTCCTCAAATCTGAAGGAGCTCTTGGTTTGGTTTGTAAACACCTTTTTATTTAAATTTACATTAAACCTCCGAGGAAGATTCATTTCCAGTGCAGTGCTTTTCTGTCTCTGTGTTAGATGTTGATGTGATAGTGCTCACGTACGTCCCCCTCTCCTCTCAGATGGAAAACTCTTCATGCCTCCTGCTCTCTGCTGAAAGCCTCTCCTCTCTGTGGTCAGAGGGAGGCCGGGGTCGGACCGCAGTACTCTGTAGTACTCTGTAGTACTCTGTGTCTGCTGACTACTCTGTTTCCCTCTCGAATCCCCCGAACATTCCCCGAGAGTGACGCCATGAGAGGAAACCACCTTCTGGACCAAATTCTGCTAAACTCTTTAACTTCAGAGGGAAAAGAGCTGAGGAGGAGAAACTGGAGTGGACTGTGTTCTGTTCTGAATCCATTAAGAAGAGATTAGGTATTAATTATCTGACCCAAGTGCAAGTTACTGCAGTAAAGTTAAGTAATGAGTCACAAAGTACTTAAATATTCATTCTTTCTTTGTCTTCTTCTCCTTATTCCCATCCCAGTAACTTTGAGACTTATGTTGCAGTCTAACCCCAGCCCAGTCATGAGCCGAGAGGTCAGAGGTCGCGCCTGACGCTGAGTAAAGACACCGACCCCACAGCCCTTTGTTCAGGACAGACCACCCCCAGACTGATATAATCTGTATTATTATACAGAGAAATATGAGTCTGGTCACCACCGTCTGCCGTGGTTGGATTCAAATCCAAACCGTACCATGCATTTTTTTTTCAAGCTTTATTTATAGTTTTGAACTTTTTCAACATGTATACAGGACAAAAAAACAAACAACTTCAGACAATGTAGTGAAAGTGAAACAGAAGAAAAAAAAAATAATAAAGGTTAGGAACAACATACAAAATACACAGATACACAAAAGTAACATTACAAAAATAAGATAATATAACAAAACACAGGGGCATGCAATATTTATGCATCTTAAACCTTCTCAAAATGTATGATCCTCTGAGGTCACTTAAAGTTGTAAGTGTTCTAGAACAGGTTTCCATATACTATTAAATTTCTCTTGGTCGCCAGACATTTCATATCTCAGTCTTTCAATGTGGAGGACTCCTATCATTTCCTTCAACCAGGTTACCATGCATTTTGATTTGTTTATTTACGTCACGAGTTCTTCACGAGCAGCGTCCTCAATAACCACAATCAAGATGGCGACCGAGGAACCGAGAGTTTGTTTCATTCAACAGTAAATTCTGTTTTAAATGACCAAAAACATATAGAGCCAGATTTATCAAAGGTTAGTGTGCCGCTAACTGAATAAGATGCGCTAAAATTGGAGCAAACCCAGACGCAGTTGAGATTTGCGAGTCTTACAGGAGCAGAGCGAACGCAGTGCAGATTTTGCTCCTGTGACCTCATGAATCTGTAAACTGAGGCGTTCTTCCCAGAGTGCGCACAATGGAAGGCGGAGAAAATGCAAATTCATTCATTTACCGCCCGCAATATTATTTATCAAGGCTCACCATGACTTTGCGAGTGAAAATAGCGTATAAATGTAGCTCGTTGGAGAAGGACGTGCTAATCTTTTGCACAGATGGCTGCTGTGATTCGTGTGAGACGAAGGAGAAGAAATGAACAAATACGCAGGGTTAGAGTTTGCAGATCTATTTGCTGTGACGGATGAAAAAGTTATTCACCAGCACTTTCAGCTCTTCTTAGGTTAAATTTTTGCTTCCGTTTGTGTTCCACTTCTGCACCTTCCATGACACAAAACAATACACGCAATGATGCCGTTTAAATAGCTCCGCCCCCTCTGTTTGCACTGTCACCGCCACGCAGTTTGTCTCAGTAATTCATCACAACACGAACATTAATAGCGGCCGCATATTTTCTCTCTGCACTCACAGTTTAGCACCGTCTTAGTAAATATGGCCCATAGCATCATTAAAACCACAGCAGCTTACAGCACTAGAAGCCTTTATTTAAAAAAAAGATGTTTTCACGTTGCTTACTTTCTTGTCGCTTTGTTAACGTCACGTCCGCCATTTTCTGATTGGCTAACTCCGCTGTCAGTTTACTCGGGTTTGCTCCGCTCTAGAAATCAAATTGATTCCATGGCGACCAGACTCATCACTGCTACGGCGCTGAGGCTGGACCACCCCCAAAGCACAAGCACCACCTCCCCTCAGCACACACTGCAGTCCACAGCCGCACTCTCCTTCACTTTACAGCTCCAGAGTTTCTCAGATTACATAGATTAGAAAACATGTGGAGTAAGAAGGTCCTGGGTTTGATTCCTGGACTGTGTGACGTTTCCTCCATCAACCTGGCTCAGATCCTGGCTCAGATCTGCTCCTGACAGGTTTAACCCCAGAGACATTGAAGGATGGGTCAAATGCAGAGGACACATTTCCTACAGGGACAATAAAGTCGACCTTTATCCTAATACAAGGTGTAAAGGTCTGGACACACCAAGGCGACTCCCAGACTGCCACTGACGGAGCGACAGCTCGTCTCTTCTTGTCTCCTCTCGTTCCCTCCCGTTTCCTCACGTCGCATGACCTTTTTCCCTCTTCATTCACCGAAGCGACAGCCGACCTAAAGACCGTGTCTTGCGCATGCGCGTGATGTAATTACCCCCCCAAAACGGCAGATGGCGCTAGCCAGTGAACAAAGATCAACGGTGACACAATGTTTGTGGAGTACATCTGCATGTAGCGCGCCTTTGTCTGCACTGTTCTCAGTTTGTTTGAACATTTGAGAAGTGTGATCATGGCCGGGTTGGACATTGTTTTGTGTGGATTAGGAGCCGCTGCTCTGTTACTTGAGGAAGATAACTTTTCGCACGGAATTGCGAAGAATGCAAAAATGGTGATAGTACGCTGCCACAGCGATTTTCACTTCTCGTCACTCCGTCACTTCCGCTAAAATTCCCGTGAGCTGATTGGCGCGGCAGCTGTAGTGCTAGGCCTATCAGAGCGCTTCATGCCAAAGACCAAAGACGATTCAACAACAACAACAACAACAACAACAACAACAACAACAACAAGGCCAATCGGCAGAAAACTGGTCAGACGGCCTCCGTCCTGGAGCGATGGGGGCAGATGGCGCATACAGATCAAAAGGACGGAAATGAGCAACGTGGAAGAACCGTTCAGACGGCTTCAGACGGGCGATCGTCGCCTTGGTGGATGGAGGCCTTTACAAGCCGAGAGTCTCAGTCCAAACCAATCATACAACAGAAGGACAAAGGAGGACATTTTAAAAAAGAGATTAACCATGAAAAATACAATTTTCCATTTCAATTTAGCAGAATAGTTTGTGACAGACCTTTACTGCCACAGTTGTTGTCCTCAGTCTCCAAAGCAGTGATTCTCAACCGGTGGGTCAGGGCCCAAAAGTGTGTCGTGGGGAGGTTAAATATAGTTTCAATATTTATCTTATTTTGGTCCTAAATACTTTCCTGATGACATGAAACGGTGCAACAGATTTTGTTCTGTAAAAAGTTGGTCACAGTAAAATGAGAACCAGTGGCCTGAGCCTCTTTAAAATATGAAGAAAAAAATCCCAGACATTCAGTGAACCAGTGAAGGCCTCACGGCAGCACAGGTTTAAACCAAGCCAAGAAAAATAGGAGCTTTTTCCCATCTTGTTATTATTTACACACACTGTTTATTTTAATGTGTGGCCTTTTATTACTGAGGAGTGAAGGAGGAATGCACCTGATTGTAAAGTGATTTATCCGGGCTTGGCGCAGGCCCTGTGCTGGGTCAGTGGGTTAAGAGTATACGGTGCTGACTGTGTCCCTGTCCCGCGCGGACGCTCTGCAGGCGGTGAACGTGCAGGTGGAGGACGTCCGGATCAGAGCCACGTATTCTCACCGGAAACGCGTCCCCATCACAGAGGGCTTCCTGGAAGTGAAGGACGC
>CM036241.1:1092754-1192754 GCA_020698575.1 Bostrychus sinensis | reverse complement strand
ACACGTCAGTAAACTCCACATGAAGAATGAACGATGACGGAAGAATATTTCAGCTCAGCGGTCGAGGAACAGCCGCTGTATCAGAGAGTTTAG
The DNA here is from genome assembly GCA_020698575.1 of Bostrychus sinensis. NCBI lineage: Eukaryota > Metazoa > Chordata > Actinopteri > Gobiiformes > Eleotridae > Bostrychus > Bostrychus sinensis. The sequence continues at coordinate 1,192,661 of CM036241.1, read as the reverse complement.
ATGTTTGTGTGAGCGTTTACAGGCGACAAGAAGGAAAAAGATGTTCGTGAGTCAGGAGGTCTGATGCTAACCACATGTGCAGCAGAAACAAGGGTCTTTAGACATGAAGAAGAAGAAGCAGCTGTGAATTCACTTAGCGCCAAAGACTTTAACTGAGGTCAAAGGTCAGATCCAGGATGTTTCTGAACAAAAGAAAGTGTAGGTGGAAAGCATGTACAGCCACAAGAGGTAAAAAGTATCTGGATATTTCTCACGGCTCTACGTAGAAACATGAAACCAGAAGTGCTCCTGCGCGGTTCCAAAGCCCAGACACCGTCACCGGACTCGTTCTGATCATTTCAGCCTTAAACCTCCGTCACTACATCAGCTCAGAAATCTGTTAGCATCATGTCGATAACAGCTGTGCTAAATAGCAATTTTATGCTCTGTCCAGTCCCCAGTGTTGCCAGCAGGGGGCGACAGACTCCTAATCCAGGCGTTCTCTGCAGAGTCACAGTAGCAGCTCCCAACAGAAGAGGTTTACACAGATACATTATTTTAAGTTATAAAACCTGAAATACTAATGAGGAAAAAGCAGATTATGGTTAAATACAGATGTTTGAACTTCCTCATAACGGCAGATGTGATGTGTCATTGTCTGATTGGTTGTATGTTTATCTAGTTGTGGCTATATGCAGTTACACTGGTAGTCGTATGTTAAAAAATAAAATTGAGCATTTGGTTAGTCTTGAAAGGACATTATATAAGTGATCAGCTGAATGAACGTGAGTGCGGTCAGTGACCCTTCAGCTGCTCAGGGCTAAGTGACATTCAGCGATTCCTACAACAACACTCCTCTGTTAACATCAGAGGAGTCAGTAAAAACCACACAGTATGAACACGCGCACCCACGTTTACAGCACAGGTTTGTCTTCTGCGTGTTTTAGGACTGAAGGCACTGAGAGGCTGCTGCGCTATGCCTGGCTGATTAGATATTTGTATATTTTTCAGACTCTTGGCGTCCCGTCGTAAGAAGAACTACTGGGGCCACTCCGTGAACTGCACCGGTAACGAGGCGGGACTGCTGGAATGTAAAGTGGGCAGAGAGGTCCAGCTGAAGGGGAACAGCACCTGCTCCGAGGGGATGCCCGTGGTGGTCAGCTGTGTCCCGGGACGAGCCTTCGCCCCCAGCAGCAGCACCGGCTTCAGGAAGGCCTACAGAGTGGAGGTGGGCCCCTCTGAGTCATGTACATTACACTAGGGCCCCTCAGGATCATGTACATTACACTCTGAACCCCTCAGGATCATGTACATTAAACTAGGGCCCCTCAGAGTCATGTACATTACACTAGGGCCCCTCAGAGTCACGTACATTACACTAGGGCCCCTCTGAGTCATGTACATTACACTAGGGCCCCTCTGAGTCATGTACATTACACTAGGGCCCCTCAGGATCATGTACATTACACTAGGGCCCCCTCAGGATCATGTACATTACACTAGGGCCCCCTCAGGATCATGTACATTACACTAGAGTCCCCTCAGGATCATGTACATTACACTAGGGCCCCCTCAGGATCATGTACATTACACTAGAGTCCCCTCAGGATCATGTACATTACACTAGAGTCCCCTCAGGATCATGTACATTACACTAGGGCCCCTCAGGATCATGTACATTACACTAGAGTCCCCTCAGGATCATGTACATTACACTAGGGCCCCCTCAGGATCATGTACATTACACTAGGGCCCCTCTGAGTCATGTACATTACACTAGGGCCCCTCAGGATCATGTACATTACACTAGAGTCCCCTCAGGATCATGTACATTACACTAGAGTCCCCTCAGGATCATGTACATTACACTAGAGTCCCCTCAGGATCATGTACATTACACTAGGGCCCCTCAGGATTATGTACATTACACTAGAGTCCCCTCAGGATCATGTACATTACACTAGGGCCCCCTCAGGATCATGTACATTACACTAGAGTCCCCTCAGGATCATGTACATTACACTAGAGTCCCCTCAGGATCATGTACATTACACTAGGGCCCCTCAGGATCATGTACATTACACTAGGGCCCCTCTGAGTCATGTACATTACACTAGGGCCCCTCAGGATCATGTACATTACACTAGGGCCCCTCTGAGTCATGTACATTACACTAGGGCCCCTCAGGATCATTTACATTACACTAGGGGCCCCTCAGGATCATGTACATTACACTGCACATGCTCCAGTCATTTTCAGCTCGGAGGAAGGGGACATAAACACACCACATGTTTACAAATGCAGCTCATATCTGCTTACAATAAAACTGTAAAAAATAAAGCAACACGTGTCAAAACTTATGCAGAGCTAATTGGTTTAAGGAACAGCAGTGACATGTTTTTCTCCGAGGCTGGAACATTAACTCTGATGCGACGTGTGTGTGGTATTACCCTGACCACAGCTGTGTGGATTCATGTGCTCACTTATATGTGAGCATTAACTCTGTGATGATGGCTGCTTGGGGCCGGGGCGTTACGTCACCGAGTAAACAGACGTCTCAGAACATTTCCTCACAATTAATGAAGTGGCTTTTAGCTCCACATCTGGAAACGCTTCCATCAACATCTGCCACAGGTCCCAAATCCACCGACTGTAAAAACACATGGCTGCTGAGAGCTGCCATGTTGTTTAGTCCTGGTTTAGTCCTGGTTTAGTCCTGGTTTAGTCCTGGTTTAGTCCTGGTTCAGTCCTGGTTCAGGCCTGGTTTAGTCCTGGTTTAGACCTGGTTTAGACCTGGTTTAGACCCGGTTTAGACCTGGTTTAGATCTGGTTTAGACCTGGTTTAGACCCGGTTTAGACCTGGTTTAGATCTGGTTTAGTCCTGGTTTAGTCCCGGTTTAGTCCTGGTTTAGACCTGGTTTAGACCCAGTTTAGACCTGGTTTAGTCCTGGTTTAGACCTGGTTTAGACCTGGTTTGACCTGGTTTAGTCCCGGTTTAGACCTGGTTTAGACCTGGTTTAGACCTGGTTTAGACCCGGTTTAGACCTGGTTTAGATCTGGTTTAGTCCTGGTTTAGTCCCGGTTTAGACCTGGTTTAGACCTGGTTTAGACCCAGTTTAGACCTGGTTTAGTCCTGGTTTAGACCTGGTTTAGTCCTGGTTTAGACCTGGTTTAGACCTGGTTTAGACCTGGTTTAGTCCCGGTTTAGTCCTGGTTTAGACCTGGTTTAGACCTGGTTTAGACCTGGTTTAGTCCCGGTTTAGTCCTGGTTTAGACCTGGTTTAGTCCTGGTTTAGACCTGGTTTAGACCTGGTTTAGACCCAGTTTAGACCCGGTTTAGTCCTGGTTTAGACCTGGTTTAGTCCTGGTTTAGACCTGGTTTAGACCTGGTTTAGACCCAGTTTAGTCCTGGTTTAGTCCTGGTTTAGTCCTGGTTTAGACCTGGTTTAGACCTGGTTTAGTCCCGGTTTAGTCCTGGTTTAGACCTGGTTTAGTCCTGGTTTAGACCTGGTTTAGACCTGGTTTAGACCCGGTTTAGACCTGGTTTAGTCCTGGTTTAGACCTGGTTTAGACCTGGTTTAGACCTGGTTTAGTCCCGGTTTAGTCCCGGTTTAGACCTGGTTTAGTCCCGGTTTAGTCCCGGTTTAGTCCTGGTTTAGTCCTGGTTTAGACCTGGTTTAGTCCTGGTTTAGACCTGGTTTAGACCTGGTTTAGACCTGGTTTAGACCCGGTTTAGACCTGGTTTAGTCCTGGTTTAGTCCTGGTTTAGACCTGGTTTAGACCTGGTTTAGACCTGGTTTAGACCTGGTTTAGTCCTGGTTTAGACCTGGTTTAGTCCTGGTTTAGTCCTGGTTTAGTCCTGGTTTAGTCCTGGTTTAGACCTGGTTTAGATCCGGTTTAGACCTGGTTTAGTCCTGGTTTAGACCCGGTTTAGACCCGGTTTAGACCTGGTTTAGTCCTGGTTTAGACCTGGTTTAGACCTGGTTTAGTCCTGGTTTAGACCTGGTTTAGTCCTGGTTTAGTCCTGGTTTAGTCCTGGTTTAGACCTGGTTTAGACCTGGTTTAGACCCGGTTTAGACCTGGTTTAGTCCTGGTTTAGTCCTGGTTTAGACCTGGTTTAGACCCGGTTTAGACCTGGTTTAGACCTGGTTTAGACCTGGTTTAGTCCTGGTTTAGTCCTGGTTTAGACCTGGTTTAGATCTGGTTTAGTCCTGGTTTAGTCCCGGTTTAGACCTGGTTTAGACCTGGTTTAGACCCAGTTTAGACCTGGTTTAGTCCTGGTTTAGACCTGGTTTAGTCCTGGTTTAGACCTGGTTTAGACCTGGTTTAGACCTGGTTTAGTCCCGGTTTAGTCCTGGTTTAGACCTGGTTTAGTCCTGGTTTAGACCTGGTTTAGACCTGGTTTAGACCTGGTTTAGTCCCGGTTTAGTCCTGGTTTAGACCTGGTTTAGTCCTGGTTTAGACCTGGTTTAGACCTGGTTTAGACCCAGTTTAGACCTGGTTTAGTCCTGGTTTAGACCTGGTTTAGTCCTGGTTTAGACCTGGTTTAGACCTGGTTTAGACCTGGTTTAGACCCAGTTTAGTCCTGGTTTAGTCCTGGTTTAGACCTGGTTTAGACCTGGTTTAGTCCCGGTTTAGTCCTGGTTTAGACCTGGTTTAGTCCTGGTTTAGACCTGGTTTAGACCTGGTTTAGACCCGGTTTAGACCTGGTTTAGTCCTGGTTTAGACCTGGTTTAGTCCTGGTTTAGACCTGGTTTAGACCTGGTTTAGACCTGGTTTAGTCCCGGTTTAGTCCTGGTTTAGACCTGGTTTAGTCCCGGTTTAGTCCTGGTTTAGTCCTGGTTTAGTCCTGGTTTAGACCTGGTTTAGTCCTGGTTTAGACCTGGTTTAGACCTGGTTTAGACCTGGTTTAGACCCGGTTTAGACCCGGTTTAGTCCTGGTTTAGTCCTGGTTTAGACCTGGTTTAGACCTGGTTTAGACCTGGTTTAGTCCTGGTTTAGACCTGGTTTAGTCCTGGTTTAGTCCTGGTTTAGTCCTGGTTTAGACCTGGTTTAGACCCGGTTTAGACCTGGTTTAGTCCTGGTTTAGACCTGGTTTAGTCCTGGTTTAGACCTTGTTTAGACCTGGTTTAGACCCGGTTTAGACCTGGTTTAGTCCTGGTTTAGACCTGGTTTAGTCCTGGTTTAGACCTGGTTTAGACCTGGTTTAGACCTGGTTTAGTCCCGGTTTAGTCCTGGTTTAGACCTGGTTTAGTCCCGGTTTAGTCCTGGTTTAGTCCTGGTTTAGTCCTGGTTTAGACCTGGTTTAGTCCTGGTTTAGACCTGGTTTAGACCTGGTTTAGACCTGGTTTAGACCCGGTTTAGACCCGGTTTAGTCCTGGTTTAGTCCTGGTTTAGACCTGGTTTAGACCTGGTTTAGACCTGGTTTAGACCTGGTTTAGTCCTGGTTTAGACCTGGTTTAGTCCTGGTTTAGTCCTGGTTTAGTCCTGGTTTAGACCTGGTTTAGACCCGGTTTAGACCTGGTTTAGTCCTGGTTTAGTCCTGGTTTAGACCTGGTTTAGACCTGGTTTAGACCTGGTTTAGACCCGGTTTAGACCTGGTTTAGTCCTGGTTTAGTCCTGGTTTAGACCTGGTTTAGTCCACAGAGCAGGTTTATGGATGTGCTGGATGAGGATCTGAAGTCAGTCGATGTGAGAGAATCGGACACAGAGGACAGGTTCAGATGGAGCAGAGCATTTACCCCCTGACTAACAGCTCTTGTGTGTCTCAGAGCATTTACCCCTGGACTAACAGCCCCTGTGTCTCCTGCAGCAGCCCCTGGTGCGTCTGCGGGGCGGGGCCATGATCGGCGAGGGCCGGGTGGAGGTGCTGAAGAACGGGGAGTGGGGCACCGTGTGTGACGATAACTGGGACCTCCGCGCCGCCACCGTGGTTTGTCGAGAGCTGGGCTTCGGCAGCGCCAAGGAGGCCCTCACAGGGGCCCGCATGGGACAAGGTACGGCCCCGGGACGGTACCCCTCTGTGCTGTCGGATACAGCAGCTCTGAGCTTCACAAACTCTTTTCATTGGAACTAAATTTATTAAACGCCTTAAGAATTTTACATGATTTACAGTAAAAGAGGAACTCAGTATCTGCACTCGGGTAAACGGTCACATTTATACAGCGCTTTTCTACCTTTGTGGGGACTCAAGGCGCTTTACATCAAGGAACCATTCACACTCACATTCACACACCAGTGTGCGCAGACACCAGAGGCAAGGTGGCTTAAGTGTTTTGCCCACGGACACAACGACAGTATGCAGGGTTTGAACCACCAACTTTCTGGTTAGTGGACAAGCAGCTCTACCAACTGAGCTACTGCCGCCCTAAAAGTAGGGTAAAAGTACTGTAACTTCAAAATAATATCACTCAGGTAGAATTATAAAAGTAACTTAACAAAATCATACGTCAGTTAAATAGGAAATGGAAATAATGTAACATTTAATAATAATAATAATAATACATCAGTTTATATAACGCTTTTCACACAACTCAAAGTCGCTTTACAATTTTGATCTATTATTCATTCACTCCTCAGTCACACTCAGTGGTGGTGAGCTACTTCTGTAGCCACAGCTGCCCTGGGGCAGACTGACGGAAGCGTGGCTGCCAATCTGCGCCAACGCCCCCTCCGACCACCACCAAACACAGCCACACTAACACACCTGTACTTGAGAAAGTACAGCTATTACCACAAATACTGCTTCTGCTTCTTATAATAATTACTTATAATAATTATTACAATAGTAATACTACACTGCTGCATATACTACCATTATTACTACATATAGACCGCTATTGCTGTTACCACCACTACTAATACTACATAATACTAATACTACTAATACTACCTCTAGAATCCTAGTGGGGCCTATAGTTTAAAACTGAGTCAGGTCAGAACTCTGAGGTAGAATCTGCTGTGAAAGGTGGTTTATGGTTAACATCTCTGCAAGAACTGGACTCATCCACATGAAACAAAAACCGTCACAAAGTTCAAAGTCTTCTGTGTCAGTACAAATGACATAAATGAAGTTATTTCTTCACTGCAGCGTCACAAAGTGGTGATATTATTCAAACACACAGTGTGATTGCTGGCAGTAGACTCTGCATTAGGCCACAGGATTATTATGGTGAGGAGCTAACAAAACATGATCAGGCTCAGTATTTGTGAATTTTCTGTTTATATTTCTTTTAAAAACAGTCCCTCACCTGTGCATTTATACAGACCCTGCTCCATCTGAGGTTCAGACTTCATCACATTCTAGAACCAGAACACGACCGTTTAGATGATAAATGGTCTCTTTTATCCCCAGTAATGGCTCTGTTGGTTATTTACATTCATGTTTTGCTGTAAACGCGCTGATAGGCTCCAACCCAAAAAGACTGAGTGCTGTAATAAAAGCCAAAGGTGCTGCAACAAAGTATTAGTTTGACAGTGTTCATATTTATGCAGCCAGGTTATATTCAGTTTTTTATTTTATATGTTTTCCCTTTTAAGGTTTCAGTTTGTTTTTCAGTTGCATTGTACTGGTTTTAGGTCACATTAAAGGTGGAAAAAGTTGTGAAATTATTTGTCTTGCTGTCATTTGCTACATCATGAAAACATGGCATTTGAACAGGGCTGTGTAGACTTTTTATATCCACTGTACATTTCTGGCAGCTCACATTTGTGTCCTGGCCCAGTCTTTGGGAAACACTGGTGTAGTTAATGGCGCACATGTCTTTGGGAAACATGTTTTAAAGGCTTTAATTGCCTCAGTTTGAGAGTTGAACGTCTGGTGTTTTTTTCTCACCAAAATAAGTTCTAGTTTTCCCATTCATGAATGGTTTTAATTCATTGTTACTCATCGTTCAGGAATTTCAGCGGGAGGTTTGTGGAGGCAGTGATTACTGTCTCTGCCTCAGAGCAGGACATTTTTATCATCAAAACAAGCGCTCCTCTTCCTCCCACCGTCCCATTGTGAATGAATGAATGAGTGAATGTTTGTCTGTCTGTGAATCAGCTCTGAGCCTGGTTTTTGTCCAGGACGTACCCCGCCTCAGGCCCAAAGCAGCTGGGTGGGAAATGGCATAAAATGAATGCAGATAGAGGAACAGTGACTTGGTTCTGGGTTAGGGCTGAAGTTTAGTTTAGTTTAGTTTAGTTTAGTTTAGTTTATTCAGTCACACAAAACAATGAGCACAGTAAACCGCAACAAAGCAGTGACCATGAAACCGTGAGTGAAACGTTTCAGGCAGAGGCAGAGCTTGTTAAAGCCAGCCTCGTTACAGCTGCTTAACTTACACTGGAAATATTATAACAACAAAAAGAACACAAAAAGAAAAGAAAAACTCATTTACAGCCATAACTCTCAAATATAGAAGTGTACAATACTTTTTTAAACCTGAAAAGAGAACGACGTTTTTAAAGTTAGCTCTGTTCCACATTGAACCCAGCGACAGAAAAACATCTCCTAACTTCCTTTTTAGCTTTTTGCAAAGTGAATTTACACAAATCTCTCAACTCATATTTGCTCTGGAATTGAAATGAACCTCTGGACACAATCTGGGAGTGTTTTGCCTTGAACATTATTTGCATTATTCTATAATTAACCAAATCTCTGAATTTCAAAACATAAGAATTTTAAAATAATGGATTAACGGTGGTAAAACCCAGCGTTGCTTACAATACGTATGGCTCGTGTTTGCTGTAACACAATCTTATCTGTTACAGTTTATAAGTTAATCAAAATCAAAATTGTAATTTGAATTGAAAAAGCTGCAATCATTTCGGTGACATGTCCTCTGCAGAGAACACAGAATCCCGTCTGCACAGGGTTTTAATCTGAGTAAAGTGTTACAGCTGTAGTTTAGAGCTCTGCAGACCTTCATCTAAAGGCTGTGTATTTGATTAACGCTTAATATTTATTGTTCCATCACAAGCTTCAAACATATTCTGGAAACTGAACATTGATATAAAAAAAATAAACCACAAATCTCTTCGCAGCCGCAATATGGGTCAGAAAAAAAATCAAAATTAAATAAAAAAAATGTGAGTTTTTCCTTCAGATGTTCAGATGAAACAGGGCGTGGCCTAATCCCATCCCAGCTGTGAAAATGTCTGCCTTACCTCTGCCTTCATCCCTGACCCGGTGTGACCCGCCTGGTCCTGAACTCCCCTCGCTGGGTCTGGACCCGGCCCGGTCTGGACCCGGAGTCAGCGCTGAGTCCTGAAGTCTGTGGAAAATGTACAGTGGAGAATATTAATGTTTAAATATGAACCAGGCCCTGACTCTGAGAACGTTAACACAACAGAGTTTTATCAGAGTCAGATGTTCAGAGGACGAGGAGCAGAGAGGGAGACGCACTCACAGCCTGTACTTTAGAAGAAGTACTGTTACTGCATAGTACCTGTTACTCAGGTTGAAGTAAAAGTACTCAAAAAAAAACAATTACTGAAGTAGCAGTACTGATTGAATGTAATGTTTATTTACTGGACTGTTTTAGCCCTACTATGTCAAACAAGATACTTTTGCTCATTTAGACACTCAGAAGAAGTACTCAGAAGGTAAAATACTTGAGTAAAAGTACGTAGTTACTGCGTCCAGCTCAGTTGTTGAAGTATCCACAGCTCGTACTCGGAGCAGAGGAGGGCAGAGTAAAAACATCTTTATGACTTCAGGAGGAATTCTGAGTTGGACAGAGCGCGCTGTGGGACTGACCACCGAGTCCAGAAGTGTTACTCAAATATTCAAATTATGCCTCTGTACTTTTTTAAATATACTCACACGTACGCTGCTCAAAATACTCTTTATGTCTTACAAAAACAACAACAAGGCTATGTTTTCCGTTTCTATTTCTGTTAAAAACTGGACCCATGTGTTCAGGCAATGCAAAGCCCCCTCCTAAATATTTATTCTCTTTGATCCCTTTTTATTTTTTGACGTGTAAAAATAAGATGTTTATTTGTTTATGTGTAGAGCTCATGTCCTCGTGTTTCCGTCTCTGGCTGCACTCTCAGTTCTGCTCGGCCTCATGGGAACAGAGCGGACCTGAGCAACATTTTTGAGGCCAAAGTTTGAGTTTTAAAGGCCTTCAGAGCCTCGTTTCAGTTTTTACTTCCTTTTTCATCTGACTTTTGTTTTCAACACTCACATTTTGCTAAACAAGAATAGTTGAGACATGTTTTAACCACTGGAAATAATGTGACCAGCATTATGTAACTACTTTAGTGAAAGTTAGCAATTCTTTTGTGTTTAACTCAGATTAATTTAACAGTATTCTGTGACAGGAATCATCTGTGAGAAAAGCAAGAGCTCAAAATGTTTTACATAATTAAAGTTACACTGTGTAAGATTCCCGGTCTTGCGCCTCTAGAGGCCACAGGTGCCACTGCACCGTCGCAAAACGTAAACACTAGGGCCCCTCCTCCTTCTGAAACTGTGCGAGCGTGCGTCTATTTCCATCATTGTTTCAACTTTAGTTGACCTGCTGCTACCTTTGGAAGTTTGGACTGGATCTTCTATAGAGTTAGCGCTAGCGTTAGCTTATCAACAAATATCGCGCAATGGTCGCAGTAAAAACAACTAATAACTGTATGAAAAAGCACGTTCTAAAGAAAAAATAAAGAGGCTAATTTACCTGCCCAACAATAAAGAAGCAAAAACGTGATCTGATTTGCAGCCTTCTCTGTCTCTCATCTGACGCCAGCGAGCAAAAGTCTGTCCGATGTTGACTCTTGTCTGTGATCTGGTGCGGTCCCTTTCACATTTTCTTTTTCTTGCCTCGTCCGACATTGTCTTCATCTTCTTGTGTCCTTCGGCCCTGACGAACTGGCGAAAATAACCACGCTAAAAGTAGCTTCATGGTTATACTGCGCCTCAGGTATAAGAGCAGAAGGGAATGCCGTAAAGCAAGTCGTTCCCTGTCACGTGACTTTTCCTGAACAGCGGAGCGCTCCCGGCCAAGTTGCGAGGGCGGTTTCTCAGTACAGAAGCCCCGCTCGGAGCAACAGATCGCGCCTCAGGCCTTATAATCGCTCAAAAAATCACAAAAACAAGTCAGTATGCCCCACATATTTAGGAGAAAGGTTACACAGTGTAACTTTAAACAGTGTCAGGGTCAGTGTCTAAAGAAGTTGTTGCAGCGCCCCCTGGTGTATCGTGGTGAAAAACTAGCCTTGTAAGAATGTGAGCACTGACCCGATGTCTGGTGTTTTGAGGTTTTGACCCACAAAGGGCATGACTGGAACATACAAACAGTCAAAAAAATAGGTCATAAAGCAGAAAGTTTTACTGCTGTGGGAGTTTGCAAAGAACTGATAAATGCTGCGTAGTCTTCCTTTAATGTTGTGTTGTGTGTTCTCCTGCAGGGATGGGTCCGGTCCACATGAACGAGGTGGCGTGCTCCGGATTTGAGAAGTCTCTGACCGAGTGTCGCTTTAACCGAGAGTCTGTGGGCTGCAGCCACGAGGAGGACGCCGCCGTGAGGTGCAACGTCCCCAACATGGGCTTCAACAAGAGGGTAAGGAGGAGGAGGGTTCGCAGTAGAAGTAGTGGCTGTAAATGTAGTGATAGTTAGAAATAGCAGTCATGGTGATCTGTCCTTCTCTCTTCAGCTGCGTTTGGCCGGAGGTCGTAACCCGTACGAGGGCCGCGTGGAGGTCCTGGGGCAGAGGAACGGCTCTCTGGTCTGGGGCACGGTCTGCAGTGAGAGCTGGGGCACGATGGAGGCCATGGTGGTCTGCAGACAGCTGGGCCTGGGGTTCGCCAGCCACGCCTTCCAGGTACAACACCGCTGCTCCGCTCACCTGTGTCCTCACCTGTGTGCTCACCTGTGTGCTCACCTGTGTGCTCACCTGTGTGCTCACCCGTGTGCTCACCCGTGTGCTCACCTGTGTGCTCACCTGTGTGCTCACCTGCGCCTGAACAAGTGTGAGTGTCAGTGAGCGTCAGCCTCTGTCAGAGTCTAACCCTCGCTCCTCAGTCTGTGTTGACCCCTGAGGCCTCAGAGACGGCACAAACCCTGGTCCAGAGCAGGACCGGGTGTGGAACCTGCCGACCATAAAAACCTCAGAGTCTCAGCGGGAAAACAGGAGCGAGGGGTTTGAAGTTTTATAGACTCTGTCACTAAAGAGGACTCTGTGACGTCAGGGTCAGAGCCGACCCTGGTGCTGCGGTAACGAGGAGGAGTGTGTCGCACTTATTTTCCCTTGTTTTTAAACAACTACTGTATATGTAGCATTTAACAGACTTTTCCTCAAGTGACGTAGTCAGACTTTAGCTTCTGTAGCAATAATAACGACTACAGCTTAACAATGAGACGCTCACTGATGTTCTCTGCTTTACTTTCTTAAGTAAATTTAAACTTTTACTTAAGTATATTTTCTTTAATATCGCTCATCATCGGTTTCACTTTGTTCACCACATGATTGTTCAGAGGGTCCATTGTCTAGAGTATACCTGCCTCAGGCCCATAGTAGGTGGGTTAGAGAGAAGCTTAATACTTTTCAATTTTACTCAAGTATTGGCTCCTTTTTCTTTTAAATCAGTACGTTACGTTATCTTGAAGTTACAGTACTTTCACTTGAGTATAGATTTGAAGTACTTTCTCCTCTGCTGATCGTACACATGTAGACGCTGCTAAAAAAATCATGTTTATACAAAATATCTCCATTTTTCTGTGGCTAACGCTGATTTTTTCCGTTGATAATCTGCTGCAGTCTCTTTACCTGCGGCGGCCATGTTGTTTACTCTCCATGTGAATGATGACGAGTGGAAGGTATTTATGATTCACTCTGGTTTATGGAGCAGGACGTAAAGATGTCATCAGAACACACTGTCCCCGCAGACAGTATTTGAAGTATCTGCGTGCAGTAATGTGCAGTAGTAGTAGTTAATGTGCGGGTATAAAGTACTGCAGCCTGGACCTCTGTGTACCAGCTTCAACAGAGCAGGAGTTTTCTGAACCTGTCCCTTTATGAGGACGTCCCAGACCTAATTCTGGAGCAGCAGCATTGGGGAAGTCTCAGTGACAGCACCAGGAGAGAATCTGAAATACTTTAACGACCTCTGCAGCTCATAATGGAACAGATGACAGCCTCACGTTCCCCACATCGTTCCCCACATCGTTCCTCTCAGCGTTCCTCTCGTCTCTGCAGATAATGGAAAACTGGTTTAATGCAGAATGAGCTCAGTGTGGTTTTAAGGAGCTGAGTCAGGGCTCAGGGGACTGCTCAGTCCACAGTGGCTGTGTTTACATGAGCTTGAGTTTCCAGGTTATGAGCCTTATCCTGGTTATGACTGGATATGACGTTTACATGAGCTCAGAGAGACCGGGATTCTCTTGTCACTGTGCACGTGACAAGTCGGAGTTTCCTGGATTTACAGGGGATTTGAGAGTGGTGTGGGTGCTCAGCGGCTGGAGTTTAGTCAGAGAGCAGCTGTAACCAAGCACACAGGTGGCTTGCCTGGAAATTCCAGACTCACCACTGTACCAGCGATGAGTCTGGTCGCCTTACAATCAATTCGATTTCTAGGGCGGAGCAAACCCGAATTAACGAACAGCGGAGTTAGCCAATCAGAAAATGGCGGACGTGACGTTAACAAAGCGACAACAAAGTAAGAAAGTAAACAAACGGAGTGAAGCCACAAGGGAGGAACAAAGGAGTTATTTCAACATTACCGTACCATACCGCTGATTGAAACAAACTCTCGGCTCCTCGGTGCGCCATCTTGATTGTTGTCGGTGAGGAGACGCGTACGAGTGACGCTGCTCGTGAAGAACACGTGACTTAAATAAACCAATCAAAATGCACGGTATGGTTTGGATTTGAGTAAACCACTGCGGACGGCGTGGTAACCAGACTGATATTTCTCTGTAGAATAACACAGAGACATATCAGTCTGGATTTTCCAGGCAAACAGGTGGCTATATTTCAATTCAATTTCAATTCAGTTTTTCACTTTATTGTCATTGTCATAGTAAATAACAACAAAATGTCATCAGAGCATCATACACTGCATAGAGATGATGTAACAAAGTGCATTCAGTGGTGCAAAAAATGTATTGTTAGATATTTTGCGCTGCTTTGTTGAATATTATTAGATTAAGAGTTTTGCTCAGGTCCAAGTTTCAGCCTGGATGTATTAAAGTTCTTATCCATGAGGCAAAGTTACCGCTCGCACTGTGTTTGGCTGCATTTCTTGAGTTGGCACATGCTCAGTCAGGTCAGAAACCCGCCTCAGTGTCACGGCCTCTCATAACCAGGGCGATACTTCAGCAGACGCAGTACTCTGATGCAGTACTCTGTGTGTACTTTAACAGGAGACGTGGTACTGGCAGGGCGATACTTCAGCAGACGCAGTACTCTGATGCAGTACTCTGTGTGTACTTTAACAGGAGACGTGGTACTGGCAGGGCGATGCTTCAGCAGACGCAGTACTCTGATGCAGTACTCTGTGTGTACTTTAACAGGAGACGTGGTACTGGCAGGGCGATGCTTCAGCAGATGCAGTACTCTGATGCAGTACTCTATATGTACTTTAACAGGAGACGTGGTACTGGCAGGGCGATGCTTCAGCAGACGCAGTACTCTGATGCAGTACTCTGTGTGTACTTTAACAGGAGACGTGGTACTGGCAGGGCGATGCTTCAGCAGATGCAGTACTCTGATGCAGTACTCTGTATGTACTTTAACAGGAGACGTGGTACTGGCAGGGCGATGCTTCAGCAGACGCAGTAGTGATGAGTGGAGTGAGGTGTTCTGGGACAGAGCTGACTCTGGATCAGTGTCTGCATCACGGGAAATACGTCAACTGTCCCCGAGGAGGAGGACGCTTTTCTGCCGGAGTCGCCTGTACTCACAGTAAGACAATACTACTACTACTACTACTACTACTACTACTACTACTACTACTACTACTACTACTACTACTATTACTACTACTACTACTATTGCAAGCAGTATTGTTGCTCACTACTACATCTTTAAACATTTGTTATGTTATCAGTGTGTAGTTTATTAAAAATTTAAAAACGTCCCAACATTTCCAGATCCAGGTTTTACTGCTACAACTCTGTAACGCAGAGTGTGTACTTGTGTGTACTTGTGTGTACTTGTGTGTACTTGTGTGTACTTGTGTGTGAGGTACTGTGTGTACTTGCGTGTACTTGCGTGTACTTGTGTGTGAGGTACTGTGTAGTTGTGTAGTGGCCACTCACTCTCCCCTCTGCCCCTCAGCCGCCCCTGACCTGGTGCTGAACGCCCCGGTGGTGGAGCAGACCTCGTACCTGGAGGACCGGCCGCTGTACGCGCTGCAGTGCGCCCTGGAGGAGAACTGTCTGTCCAGCAGCGCCTCCTCCGCCGACCCCACCTCCTACAGACGCCTGTTCCGGTTCTCCTCTCAGATCCACAACAACGGCCAGTCCGACTTCAGGCCCCAGGCCGGGCCCCAGTCCTGGGTCTGGCACGAGTGTCACAGGTACCACAGAACTTTATTTATAAAAGACAATCACATGACAGCGGGCGGCAACAACAGTATACAAAGCCAGTAGCAGCATAAGCCTTGGGTTAGTGGGCAAACGTCTCTACCGACCGAGCTACTGCGCCACACTTCACACACCTGACCTGTGTCAGTGTCAGTGTGACTGTGACTGGGTTTGGTTTGTGAGGCCGTAGCCACAGAATGGCTGCCATGTCTCTGTCACTCTGCCCCAGGGCAGCGGTGGCTGATCCAGTGTCAGTATCAGGACGTCCTTTGTACAGATTTTGTTTATAAAAAAACGTTTTTATTTGTCTGTGTTCAGAATCTGGTGTGAGTTTAACACAGGAAATGTGTTCAAAATACACAGCACACATGCTGCCTTTATGTTTACAAAATATCGATATCAGCGACACTGTCCTTGGATTGGTAACAAATGTTGCTGAATTGCATCCATTAATATCATTAGAGCATTTACCCCTGAACTAGAAGACCCCTGTTTGAGTCTAGTTTTCCCCACTCACCTGCCGCTCACTGGATATTTTCTCCTCTCTGTGGTCGAGCTGTAGTGGGGTGTGTAGTTAGCGCTGACAGAGCGGCTGTGCCTCTGCGGGGGTCAGAGGTCAGAGGTCACGGGCCTCAGGTATTTCCTGTCTGACCCTCGGCTCCGGCTCCGTTTAAACCACGCTCCCCTGATGTTTAGGCCTGCGGTGGAAACTAAAGATAGATTTAAACATCCCTCTGCCTCTGTCTGTGGCTCCGCCGCAGCACGGGGGCGGTTATGGCTCTGAGTCAGGGGTTCTCAAGCTGTGGTACAGGTCCCACTGGTGGTACGCAGCAGGAGGCTTTTACAGTTTAACTCCAGATTTAGTTTAATTTAGAGCCAGCTTTATTCATGTTTTAAATTTGAAGAGTAGACCACCACTTAGTCCTGGATTTAGCCCTGATTAAGACTTAGCTTTGACCTGGTTTAGTCCTGGGTTTGGTTCTGGATTTAGCCTGCTTTAGTTCTCATTTAGTCCTGGTTTAATGCTCATTAGGGCCTGGTTTAGTCCAGGTTTAGACCTGGTTTAGTCCTGGTTTAGACCTGGTTTAGTCTTGGTTTAATCCTGGTTTAGACCTGGTTTAGACCTGGTTTAGACCTGGTTTAGTCCTGGTTTAGACCTGGTTTAGTCCTGGTTTAGACCTGGTTTAGTCTTGGTTTAGTCCTGGTTTAGTCCTGGTTTAGACCTGGTTTAGACCTGGTTTAGACCTGGTTTAGTCCTGGTTTAGACCTGGTTTAGACCTGGTTTAGTCCTGGTTTAGACCTGGTTTAGACCTGGTTTAGTCTTGGTTTAGTCCTGGTTTAGTCCTGGTTTAGACCTGGTTTAGACCTGGTTTAGTCCTGGTTTAGACCTGGTTTAGTCTTGGTTTAGTCCTGGTTTAGACCTGGTTTAGACCTGGTTTAGTCTTGGTTTAGTCCTGGCGTGGTCTTGGCTTCTCTTCTGGTTCGGGCCCAGGTTTAGTCCTGGTTTAGACCTGGATTTAGCCATTGTTTATTCTATACCAGACTCCTGGATTAGTTCTTGTTCAGCCCAGATTTAGACCTGGTTTAGACCTGGAGTAGTCCTGGTTTAGTCCTCTTTTAGTCCAGGTTTAATCCTCATTAAGACCTGGTTTAGTCCTGGTTTAGTCTGGGATTTAGAGGTGCTTCTGTTCAGCTTTAGTCCTCTTCTGTCCTGTTTTAGTGATGCATTTTTCTGTATTAATCCTTTTTTATCCCTGGGTTCAGACCTGGGTTTGTCAAGACTGAGTTCCATTCGAGTCCAGAAAGAACTATTTTTGTGGAGCGAGCAGTTTTCTGAGGCGATGCTTGGTGTGAACAGTTTGAGAATCACTGCTCTGAGTTATTTTTCTGTAGTTTTTCTGGACATTACCACAGAGGAGCTGTTGTCTCGACATTGCTTTATTTTCCCCTCGGTTGTTTCTCCGCAGACATTACTGCAGTGCGGTGTAGGTGGGTCGGAGGCTGCAGCTGTTTATGTTTTATTGTAAATATTATTTCCTGTTTCCTGCAGACACTACCACAGTATGGAGGTGTTCACTCACTACGACCTGCTGAGTCTCAACGGGACCAAAGTCGCTGAAGGACACAAGGCCAGCTTTTGTCTGGAGGACACGCACTGTGACGAGGGTAAATACTACTCCAAAAGTACTTTAAACTACTACTACTACATCAGCTTCGGTCTGGAGGATACTACATACTTTTACTCAAGTAATTAAGACATTTTGCTGCACAATTACACTGAAAAG
The DNA here is from genome assembly GCA_020698575.1 of Bostrychus sinensis. NCBI lineage: Eukaryota > Metazoa > Chordata > Actinopteri > Gobiiformes > Eleotridae > Bostrychus > Bostrychus sinensis. The sequence goes on along the minus strand of CM036241.1, from coordinate 1,174,888 downwards.
CTACACACAAATAAAATACTGTTACTTCAAGATTATAAAACACAAGTAGAAGTAGAAGTTATGAACAAAAATGTAACTTAAGGAAATGTAAGGAGCTTCTGGTTGAGGTGCGCCGCCTTCTGCCGCTCAAACATCGGCTCAAGTAAAAGTATGTTTGAGAAAAACTACTCAGAAAGTGCAAAACTGTGTAAAAACTGCACTGCCTCGAGTCAGGACAGAAACAGTGCAGCAGCTGCCGACGAGGCTGATGCTGTTCTGAGAAATCTGAAATAAAATGATTTGCAGAGCTCTTTAACCACAGCGGCTGTAGCTCAGTCTGAGACCGACAGCGTTGGACGTGGTTCTGAATCTGTTCCCAGGTTCATTCCTGATCTCTCCTCAGGGATCCAGAAGAGATACGTGTGCGCCAACTTCGGGCAGCAGGGCATCACTGTGGGCTGCTGGGACACGTACCGCCACGACATCGACTGTCAGTGGATCGACATCACCGACCTCAAGCCCGGCGACTACATCTTCCAGGTACAAAGACTTGGCTCTGTCGCTCCAGAAGAGACTCAGGTCGCTCCTCTCTGCTCTGAGGTCTCATTATTAGTAGTATTTGTAGTAAAGCTAGTTTTATAACTGAGACCCCTGGTCCAGAGTGGAGCCTGACCTGGTCTTAAACGGAGAAGCGAGTGTGTGCTGCCAGTGGAAACCCTCTGATCCTCCTCCAGCTCCTCACTCAGTATAAAGACAATGATTTCCACATGTTTCTGAGAACAGACGGAGGGCACCCAGGGGCATGCGGGGCATTTAAGGTTACTCTGAACCGACGGTGGCACAGTGGTTAGACCTGTCTCCTTCCAGATAAACCGATGTAGAGAGGTCTTTCTGTGGAGTTAGCGTGTTCTCCTCGTGTCTGTGTAGGAGCTCTGGTTTCTCCTTACACGGAAAACATGTACAGTAGAAAGTATTTAAAGTTACACTGTGTAAGATTCCCGGTCTTGCGCCTCTAGAGGCCACAGGTGCCACTGCACCGTCGCAAAATGTAAACACTAGGGCCCCTCCTCCTTCTGAAACTGTGCGAGCGTGCGTTACAGTCAAACTAACAATGGGACTAGGGAGTGCATTCATATTTACTGTATAAACTTCTGTAACCACTTGTGTGGCCGCAGATTGGATCTTCTATAGAGTTAGCGCTAGCGTTAGCTTATCGCGCAATGGTCGCAGTAAAACAACTAATAACTGTATGAAAAAGCACGTTCTAAAGAAAAAATAAAGAGGCTAATTTACCTGTCCCAACAGTAAAGAAGCAAAAACGTGATCTGATTTGCAGCCTTCTCTGTCTCTCATCTGACGCCAGCGAGCAAAAGTCTGTCCGATGTTGACTCTTGTCTGCGATCTGGTGCGGTCCCTTTCACATTTTCTTTTTCTTGCCTCGTCCGACATTGTCTTCATCTTCTTGTGTCCTTCGGCCCTGACGAACTGGCGAAAATAACAACGCTAAAAGTAGCTTCATGGTTATACTGCGCCTCAGGTATAAGAGCTGAAGGGAATGCCGTAAAGCAAGTCGTTCCCTGTCACGTGACTCTTCCTCAACAGCGGAGCGCTCCCGGCCAAGTTGCGAGGGCGGTTTCTCAGAACAGAAGCCCCGCTCGGAGCAACAGATCGCAGCCTCAGGCCTTATAATCGCTCAAAAAATCACAACAACAACTCAGGATGCCCCACATATTTAGGAGAAAGGTTACAGTGTAACTTTAATTAAATGTTACTGGAGTTCTTAGTAATTGCAAAACTACTCACCTGGATCAGAACCAGGATCTTCTGGTTGTGAGGTACGACCCACCAAGGTAATAATAGTAGTAATGCTTTAATCTTTTATGGCAGGAGTTTCTTTACCATTTGGTGCATTGTTTCCTGTGTTTTCCTTTAAAACTGACTCTGAAATATGCCACTGTGTAAAGCTGTGAGTGTGAGACTCTGCCCTTCACTTCACACTCGGTGTGTTTCAGGTGGTGATTAACCCCAACTATGAGGTGGCAGAGTCCGACTACACCAACAACGTGATGAAGTGTAAAGCTCGCTACGACGGACACCGGATCTGGACCTACAACTGTCACATAGGTAGGAAAATGAAACGGCATTAACCTCCTCCCTCCTCAGTTTCAAACATGATCTGTCCAACCACAGCTTTATCTCAAATTCAAAATCACACCTGAAGATTCGGATACCAAACAAAAACACTTTTATCTGTAGCCATTAAATTCTGAAAAGACTGCGATCTATCAAACTCTGTCACATGGTTATAAACAATTCCTTTAATTCAGTGGTTTCCTGCCCAAACCCCCGTCCACACAAACACAACAGGAAGTAAAAAGATTAGACACAAACATTTATTTACAAAAATAAACAGCAGATGTAGTTAAATGCTCCTCTTCCCTTTGTTTTCCAGTTGAGTGTAGAATTTTTAAGATTTAATCTTCACAGATAAAATGTGTGTAATATAAACCTCACAACCTCAGCACAGACAAAACTCTGGACCCACTGTGATCTCTGGTGCCCCTCAGGAGGGCCCGGACCCCAGGTTGGGAACCATGATTATGAACAAACAGTAAACATCGGTAAAAGGAGAACAATAACAAGGAACATCAGCCATTTTATTTTTAAAAGTTAAATAAATTAAAGATTTATAAAACAAAAACAGAGTAACTCAACATTATATAAAAACAAAAACTATTTTTTAAATACTTTCTCTTGTCATATATTCCTCTGTATTCTTTAGCACAGTAGATTTAGTATCCTACCGTCTAATAATACCTAATACTTATAAAGGAACAAGCTGCTAACGTTTGTGCACCATTAAGAGAAGAAATCCTGAGGAGAATTAATAGTAGTTTTTAAATTAGTCTGATTTAGAGAATATGACTTAAACACAATCTAACAGTAACAGTAATTAGAGTCATTTTTATGTTTTGACACGACGTTGGCTTCAGGACGTTTCCGAGTCGGTGAAGGGCACTTGAGCAGGTTTCTCTTCGTCCAAGTGGTCTAGAAACAAAAACATGACATATTTAGTCAGTAGTCAGTAGAAATGAGCTGATGCTGAAGATGTCTTATGTCTCTGTGTCTCAGGTGGTTCTCTGAGCTCGGACACTGACGACTCGTTTCCCTGGACTCCTGACCAATCAGCTCTCACACAGGTAGAGCACGGACCGCGCCGACGATCTACAACCACTAGAGGCCGCTCTGCTGTGGGGCTTTGACGGTGCAATGTTAAACTTTAGGACTGGACATATACTCGCTGTTTGAGCAGAAACACAAAAGGCACAAAAGGCTCCTCTTCTGTGGCGCAGGGCTGGGAATATAACCGACACACAGGCAGCTGCAGGAAGACACCGCCTGTCTCCTGTCGTGGAGTCCTGACAAAACACAACAACACTGACTCGTTCCAAAGATAAGACCGACAGAGCCAGTTTGTAAAGCAAGCATACGGTTAATGTGGCATGGCAGGTTCCGCAGACGCAACATATTTTAAATTGTACACTTGTGATAAGCTGCTTAAGCTTGGGACACACTACACGAGTTTTTTGCCCGATTTTACCGTCGTTCTGAGTCTGTACCGAGTCTGTTCCAGGTCTGCAGAAGTCAGCTCTAGTCTCAGGGAGTCATTGTGCGGCGCAGAGACTCATCCGGACCTCAGTCTCAGTCTAACGTTTGGATTTTAAAGCAGACTCTGGACACTCAGGTCTTGTGGACTGTAGTGGACTCATGAGTGATATGTCTCTGTGTTATTATACAGAGCCATATCAGTCTGTTCACCACATCCTCTGCTGTGGTTAGATTCAAATCCCAACCGTAGCTTGCATTTTCATTCGTTTATTTAAGTCACGTGTTCTTCGCGAGCAGCGTCACTCGTCTCCTCAACAACAACATTCAAGATGGCGACCGAGGAGCCGAGAGTTTGTTTCATTCAGCGGTAAATTCTGTTTTAAACGACCAAAAACATATTGAGTCATTAAAACCACAGCAGCTTACGGCACTAGAAGCCTTTATTTAAAAAAAATAACTAAAATGTTTTCGCGTTGCTCACTTTCTTGTCACTTTGCTAACGTCACGTCCCGAGAAATCGAATTGATTCAGTGGTGACCAGACTCCGCTGGTACAGCAGTGAGGCCTGGGGTCTGTGTAACAAATTCACCAAACTCAGTTAATAATGGACTTCTGTAATAAATCTGTATCGGACCTGAGTGTTATTTAAGTGTTTATAGATGAATAATAACAATCCGTGTTATATTCAACATTAATTATGAGGTTAATGAATAAAACTGGATTATCGAAGCTCTTTTTGTTTTAACGTCTGTACAAGCTCAGCTCAGCTAACATCAGTGATATTACTGCGGCTTATTTAGTAACAATTTATTCATTATTACGCCACAAAAAAAGTACAAAAGCATCTCAAATGTTTTTATTCCAACGTGTTGTGTAGAGTTTAAAAAGCTTGTCTCGGTCCTGCTGTTCTCTGTAGTCTGTAGTGTCGTGAACAGGGAGGACAGCTCTGGTGCAGTTAACGTGAGATCCCGTCTCTCAGTCGTCAGAACAAAATCTGCTGAAACCAGTTGTTAGTTTGAGCTTTTAGTCTTTTTACAAAATCTGTAAGAACTGGGAACGTCGTGTAGTGTGTCCCCAGATGAACCTGAAGCCGTACTGGGTGAGAACAATGCAGAATCTTAGGAATATCTCAGCAGCGAGTATATCCAACTTTAAACTCTTAACTTCAGGTACAATGACAATGTTGATAGCTTTTATCGCTTACAAAACCTTTCCTTTAAACGCCTTCCTGGTTTTGGTGCTAAACCGACGCTGCATCAAAGGAGATGTGGCTCAAGAATAGGAGAAAATATGAATTTGTGAACCATGACTTTTCTGAATGCCAGTAGAGCAAAGGAGTGTGCAGTGACTCCTGGTGCTGCAGGGACATTACTTTGAGGTAAACGTGACCGTCTCTATCGAGTGCAGCTGAATTTTTAGCGTCACAAACGAACCCGGTTAAGGCTGAGCAGGTCGACCAAGCTTCAGCTCTTTCATATTTATTAATTTGTTGTGCACTGACCGCAGTAAAACCTCAGCAGTGGTCAGCGGTCCATCTCCTCTGCTCCACATCACGGTTGTGTTAAATTATTCCAGGGACTGAAGCATCGTGGATAAAACTCCACAGAACGATGTGAAAATGCCTTTGTGTAAAAATATGCTATTTTTGCAGCTCAGACTCGGAGCCCTTCATTTTAAAAGGGCCGTTACTGTCTGCTGCATTCTGTATGTACTGCATGTGTGAATGTGAAAAGCATTTCTGTAATAAAGATGGAGGAGTTAAAGAGAGTTATGTTGATTTATTTACATGATGAGACCTCACACTGACGAATAAATGGGACAAAAGGGATTAAGCTGTTCAAAGTCTGGTCTCTTCTCTTGAGTTTCATTTCTACAGGCGGAGCACCTCTGACCTGTATCCAATACAAACATGGAGCTGATGCAGAACTGTTTGCGGTTTTGCCATAAAACTCCAGAATCCTGTGTATCCTGAGCAGCTCTGTCCTTATCTGTGAGCGGGGACAGCAGCAGAAGCCAGTTGTACAAAGACTTGTGAAAGAAAAAGTGGGTTTGTTTGAATGTGGTGGTTACGTGGGACGTCAGAGGGACTTTACTGTTGTTAAAATGGAAACAGGGCCAAGACAAAAATCCCACAGAGGACTGAACAACAACGAGGACTTCAGCAGAACCAACAGGAGACCAAGGAAAGACCTAAACACTGTTAATCAGAGAGAAGTTCTTACATTCACTCTGTATAAGCCACAGCCATCTTGGTTATTTCTGAGAGGAGATTATCTTCTGCTTCTGTGAGACGCAGAGCTGCAGAGAAACGGCTGGGACAGGTCAGGATCCAGAGTCCACTGGAGACGGCTCTGAGGCTGAGGAACCAGACTCTGCTGCTTTAGAGAAGACAGGAGGAGAATCTGACTGGCCAGGCTCGGAAACCACAGTTTGAGAACCACTGTCACAGGGAATAGGCTCAACCTCAGGTTTAGGGCAAGTGTCAGAGGAGCAGTGGTTGTACATGAAGTCTTTGGACAGAGGTAGGACGAGAAGAGAACCCACAGTAACACAGGGAGGCTGTACGATGTTTAGTGTGGTTCTTTCACCTGTAGGGGTCAGTGTATACTCTGTAGTGTGGTTCTTTCACCTGTAGGGGTCAGTGTATATTGTGTAGTGTGGTTCTTTCACCTGTAGGGGTTAGTGTATATTGTGTAGTGTGGTTCTTTCACCTGTAGGGGTCAGTGTATACTCTGTAGTGTGGTTCTTTCACCTGTAGGGGTCAGTGTATACTCTGTAGTGTGGTTCTTTCACCTGTAGGGGTCAGTGTATATTGTGTAGTGTGGTTCTTTCACCTGTAGGGGTTAGTGTATATTGTGTAGTGTGGTTCTTTCACCTGTAGGGGTTAGTGTATATTGTGTAGTGTGGTTCTTTCACCTGTAGGGGTCAGTGTATACTCTGTAGTGTGGTTCTTTCACCTGTAGGGGTCAGTGTATACTCTGTAGTGTGGTTCTTTCACCTGTAGGGGTCAGTGTATACTCTGTAGTGTGGTTCTTTCACCTGTAGGGGTCAGTGTATACTCTGTAGTGTGGTTCTTTCACCTGTAGGGGTCAGTGTATACTCTGTAGTGTGGTTCTTTCACCTGTAGGGGTCAGTGTATATTGTGTAGTGTGGTTCTTTCACCTGTAGGGGTCAGTGTATATTGTGTAGTGTGGTTCTTTCACCTGTAGGGGTCAGTGTATACTCTGTAGTGTGGTTCTTTCACCTGTAGGGGTCAGTGTATACTCTGTAGTGTGGTTCTTTCACCTGTAGGGGTCAGTGTATATTGTGTAGTGTGGTTCTTTCACCTGTAGGGGTCAGTGTATATTGTGTAGTGTGGTTCTTTCACCTGTAGGGGTCAGTGTATATTGTGTAGTGTGGTTATTTCACCTGTAGGGGTCAGTATCTCCTCCCTCTCCCTCTGGCCTGCAGACCCAGGGCTCTGGTGACCATCCTCCGGGCCACAGCGCTGTCCGTCCTGGGACGTTCCTTCACCGGCTGCAGGAACTCTGAGCACAGCAGAACACAGCACCAGGACTTAGTCACCACAGAACTGAACCTGTTTATTTGTTAGGTTTTATGGATTAATACAAAGCCTGCTCCTCACCTTTAACCTCAGTACTACCATTTGAACATAAAAAATACATAAAAGGTCAGTAGAATTAAATATCTGGTGTCCGTTTGTGCAGAGATTCTGAGGTATTTTGAAGAACTAAATGTAAGTATAATGTAAGTCAGTAAAGTTTATTTACATAGCACCTTTTCCAGACAACAGTCACAAAGTGCTTCACAACAGAAAAGACAAAAAAACAGTTTTAAAATACACCAGGCAAAGTAAAATCAGTCAGCCCTAGGCCCATTGAGGCTAGAAAGCTTGTTTATAAAAGAATGTTTTAAGTTGCCTTTTAAAAGTGTCCACAGAGTTGAGTGAGCGCAGGGAAAGTGGAGGCTCGTTACAGTCAGGGTGCAACTGTTTGAAAGGATGTGTCTCAGACTACGGCAGGAGGCACAGGACTGGATCAGGTCTGAAATATAAACAGAAGCCTGCCCATGTAAGGCTCTGAAAGTCAGGACCAGGATTTTAAAATATATTCTGTAAGTGACCAGAAGCCAATGGAGAGACTTTAAGACGGGGGTTATATGAGCTCCTCAGGTCAAAGCCTCGCAGCAGAAATCTGGACCAGCTGCAGATGAGTCAACTCCTTCTTATTCAGACAAGTGAACGGTTTTACAGAAGTCTAAACGCGAGGACACAAAAGCACGAATGATCATCTTTAGTTTATTTTAACATAGCACTGATATGAGTTTAGAGTTGAAAAAAGTAGTTGTTTAAAAGCTGTTTTGAGTAATGCGACATCGCCTCATCAGAAATGACTCTGGCTTAGGTCACCCAGGGGCTGTAGTTCTCTATATTAATGATGGGAATTTGTGAGTAGAAAATAAAGAGCTTTAAAAAAAAACAAGCCACTTAAACCACTTTTGTAAATGTATGAGGGGCGCTGCTGTAGTGAAGTAGTGATGCTGAGTCCTCAGTACCTGCTCTGCGCAGGGCCTTCCCCTTCGCCTTCTTACTGCCCTCACACAGAGCTCGAGTCTTCACCAGAGGATGGGACAGAGACAGAGCCTGGAGCGCTGCAAACACAACACAAACCAGGTCTAAACCAGGTCTAAACCAGGTCTAAACCAGGACTAAACCAGGTCTAAACCAGGTCTAAACCAGGACTAAACCAGGTCTAAACCAGGACTAAACCAGGACTAAACCAGGTCTAAACCAGGTCTAAACCAGGACTAAACCAGGTCTAAACCAGGACTAAACCAGGACTAAACCAGGTCTAAACAGGACTAGCCTCAGGACTAAAACCTTGAACTACAGAAGACTCCTAAGTACCACCAGGGGGACCCATACCACAGTTTGAGAACCACTGATCTAGAGATGGTTGTGGGTGAAAATCCCAGTTTTAGATCAGCAGTTTCTGAAATACTCAGACCAGTTCAGAGTGCCTTAAATCCTCTTTCTTCTCCTTTCTGATGCTCAGCTTGGACTTCAGCTTCAAGTTCGCCTCAGGACTGAAGGCTCTGAGCTGCTGCTGCGCTCTGATTGGCCGACGAGAGCTGCTGCTGCGCTCTGATTGGCCGATCAGAGCAGGCGTACCTAATAAAACCTACTGCACTCACCGGCCGCCTCACAGGAGAAGATGCCCAGAGCGTGTGTGTTATCCACCCACGTGATCTTCATCCCTCCATCACTGAACACAACACAGGAAGCACAGTGAATGTACAGAGGAGGGACAGTGAGTGCTCAGGTACAGAGGAAGCACAGTGAACGCTGGGGTACAGAGGACGGACAGTGAGTGCTGGGGTACAGAGGAGGGACAGTGAGTGCTCAGGTACAGAGGAGGGACAGTGAACGCTGGGGTACAGAGGAGGGACAGTGAACGCTGGGGTACAGAGGAGGGACAGTGAACGCTGGGGTACAGAGGAGGGACAGTGAACGCTGGGGTACAGAGGAAGCACAGTGAACGCTGGGGTACAGAGGAGGGACAGTGAGTGCTGGGGTACAGAGGAGGGACAGTGAGTGCTCAGGTACAGAGGAGGGACAGTGAGTGCTCAGGTACAGAGGAGGGACAGTGAACGCTGGGGTACAGAGGAGGGACAGTGAACGCTGGGGGACAGAGGAGGGACAGTGAACGCTGGGGTACAGAGGAGGGACAGTGAACGCTGGGGTACAGAGGAAGCACAGTGAACGCTGGGGTACAGAGGAGGGACAGTGAACGCTGGGGTACAGAGGAGGGACAGTGAACGCTGGGGTACAGAGGAGGGACAGTGAACGCTGGGGTGCAGAGGAAGCACAGTAAACGCTGGGGTACAGAGGAGGGACAGTGAACGCTGGGGTACAGAGGAAGCTCAGTGAACGCTGGGGTACAGAGGAGGGACAGTGAGTGCTGGGGTACAGAGGAGGGACAGTGAACGCTGGGGTACAGAGGAGCGACAGTGAGTGCTCAGGTACAGAGGAGGGACAGTGAACGCTGGGGTACAGAGGAGGGACAGTGAACGCTGGGGTACAGAGGAGGGACAGTGAACGCTGGGGTACAGAGGAGGGACAGTGAATGCTGGGGTACAGAGGAGGGACAGTGAGTGCTGGGGTACAGAGGAAGGACAGTGAACGCTGGGGTACAGAGGAGGGACAGTGAACGCTGGGGTACAGAGGAGGGACAGTGAACGCTGGGGTACAGAGGAAGCACAGTGAACGCTGGGGTACAGAGGAAGCACAGTGAATGCTGGGGTACAGAGGAGGGACAGTGAAAGCTCAGGTACAGAGGAAGCACAGTGAAAGCTCAGGTACAGAGGAAGCACAGTGAGTGTTTGGGTACAGAGGAGGGACAGTGAAAGCTCAGGTACAGAGGAGGGACAGTGAAAGCTCAGGTACAGAGGAAGCACAGTGAAAGCTCAGGTACAGAGGAAGCACAGTGAATGCTGGGGTACAGAGGAGGGACAGTGAAAGCTCAGGTACAGAGGAAGGACAGTGAAAGCTCAGGTACAGAGGAAGCACAGTGAAAGCTCAGGTACAGAGGAAGCACAGTGAGTGTTTGGGTACAGAGGAGGGACAGTGAAAGCTCAGGTACAGAGGAGGGACAGTGAGTGTTTGGGTACAGAGGAGGGACAGTGAGTGTTTGGGTACAGAGGAGGGACAGTGAGTGCTCAGGTACAGAGGAGGGACAGTGAGTGTTTGGGTACAGAGGAGGGACAGTGAGTGCTCAGGTACAGAGGAGGGACAGTGAGTGTTTGGGTACAGAGGAGGGACAGTGAGTGCTCAGGTACAGAGGAGGGACAGTGAGTGCTCAGGTACAGAGGAGGGACAGTGAGTGCTCAGGTACAGAGGAGGGACAGTGAGTGTTTGGGTACAGAGGAGGGACAGTGAGTGCTCAGGTACAGAGGAGGGACAGTGAGTGTTTGGGTACAGAGGAGGGACAGTGAGTGCTCAGGTACAGAGGAGGGACAGTGAGTGCTCAGGTACAGAGGAGGGACAGTGAGTGCTCAGGTACAGAGGAGGGACAGTGAACGCTGGGGGACAGAGGAGGGACAGTGAACGCTGGGGTACAGAGGAGGGACAGTGAAAGCTCAGGTACAGAGGAAGGACAGTGAAAGCTCAGGTACAGAGGAAGCACAGTGAAAGCTCAGGTACAGAGGAAGCACAGTGAGTGTTTGGGTACAGAGGAGGGACAGTGAAAGCTCAGGTACAGAGGAGGGACAGTGAGTGTTTGGGTACAGAGGAGGGACAGTGAGTGTTTGGGTACAGAGGAGGGACAGTGAGTGTTTGGGTACAGAGGAGGGACAGTGAGTGCTCAGGTACAGAGGAGGGACAGTGAGTGCTCAGGTACAGAGGAGGGACAGTGAGTGCTCAGGTACAGAGGAGGGACAGTGAGTGTTTGGGTACAGAGGAGGGACAGTGAGTGCTCAGGTACAGAGGAGGGACAGTGAGTGTTTGGGTACAGAGGAGGGACAGTGAGTGCTCAGGTACAGAGGAGGGACAGTGAGTGCTCAGGTACAGAGGAGGGACAGTGAGTGCTCAGGTACAGAGGAGGGACAGTGAGTGTTTGGGTACAGAGGAGGGACAGTGAGTGCTCAGGTACAGAGGAGGGACAGTGAATGCTCAGGTACAGAGGAAGGACAGTGAGTGTTTGGGTACAGAGGAGGGACAGTGAATGCTCAGGTACAGAGGAGGGACAGTGAGTGTTTGGGTACAGAGGAGGGACAGTGAGTGTTTGGGTACAGAGGAGGGACAGTGAGTGCTCAGGTACAGAGGAAGGACAGTGAGTGTTTGGGTACAGAGGAGGGACAGTGAATGCTCAGGTACAGAGGAGGGACAGTGAGTGTTTGGGTACAGAGGAGGGACAGTGAGTGTTTGGGTACAGAGGAGGGACAGTGAGTGCTCAGGTACAGAGGAAGGACAGTGAGTGTTTGGGTACAGAGGAGGGACAGTGAGTGCTCAGGTACAGAGGAGGGACAGTGAGTGTTTGGGTACAGAGGAGGGACAGTGAGTGCTCAGGTACAGAGGAGGGACAGTGAGTGTTTGGGTACAGAGGAGGGACAGTGAGTGCTCAGGTACAGAGGAGGGACAGTGCACCTGTACTGGGTGAAGGCGTCCAGCAGGTCGTCGGTTGTGAAGAGTGCGGGGAAGTCGTAGATCTCGATGACGTGGCTGAAGTGGTCGGTGTTGGCAGAGACGCTCTCGTAGCAGGAGAAGTCGCTGTGGACCAGGTCGATGGAGACACAGACGCCGTTCTTCAGGTGGAGCTTCATCTGAGAACACACACAAACCTCAGAGCAGGGACAGGACTTTAACAACTGTGCAGCTACAATCTGCTCTGAAACTGTAAATATCAACCAAATCCTGTCCATCTGCCCTGAGTTTAGAGCAGACCTCACTCTTCTGTAAACAAGGCCCCCACTGCACACTGAGACCAGATTTATTTCTGTGTGCTTCCTTCCTCTGTGTCTTTGTGCTGTTTCTCTGTGAGCAGACGGAGCGCACACCGAGCACGGGGAGCTGGAGAATAAAGTCTAGGATTTGTTTTAAGCTCTTGTATGATTAAACACTGAGATTAAAGTGTTATCTAAATACAAGAAACACCTCCAGACCTCACCTCCTCAGTCAGCTCCTCTGTCTCTGAGTCCAGGCCTGTGTTTTCCAAACGGGAGCTGTCTGCCACATCAGAATCGTATCCGTTTTCCTTTACACCGTCCTCCAACGTCAACGCGCTGATCTCGCACAAAGGCTCGTCCCACGCTTCCTCTGCTCCACTCGAGTTTAGTTTCTCTTCTGGTGGACAATCCGCAGCTCCTCTGTCTGTCAGTGAGTTCTTCTCTGCTTCCTGAACAGGTAAAAGCTAATCCTGTGGTTAGCAGACACATCTCCTCCTCCAGAGTTGTGTTCTGAGAGTCTCTCCCTCACGGCTCGGGGCAGGTACAGGGGCTGGTCTGGTCTTTTGGGCGTTCTGTTCTTCAGCGTTGAACGTTTGGGCTTCACCTCTTCTTCTCTTCCCTTCAGATCCTCGCACAAACTGTGGCTTTCCAGGTCGCTGTCGTCCTTAACCTCACCCCTGCGTTAAAAAAAGAATAAAGTAATTAAGTAACACTCATTGGGAACTTTATTCGGTGCAGCTGCTCATGGACTAAACCAGGACTAAATCTTAACCAGAACTAAACCAGGTCCAGACAAAACACAACACAACTAAATGCATGTCTAAGATAGAACCAAACAGGACCAGAACCGGGAACTAAACCAGGACTAAACGAGAATTAAAGCCGGCCTAAATCTAGGTTTCAATTGGGACTAAACCAAGATTAAAAAATGGGCTAAACTAGACCTCAACCACAGCCAAACCAGGACTAAAGAACAATACTGCTGTAAAGGAAGTCAAGTTAACTCTAATTCATAAGGGTAATGCTTTTATTTTGGCGGCTTCCTTTGTAAGCGGAAGTCTTATTGTGAAAAGAGCTTAAGCGTGTGTACATTAAAATATACTTGAATATACGCAAAGACGTAGCAAAAAGCAACGGTAATGAACGGAAAAAAGTTAAAAAGACAAATGAATTTGGCGACGGTCGATAGGAGAACAAGGTTGGTTAACATACTTATGTTTCAAGAATATCCTGGAGTGACTTAATATACATATCTGATGTAATGTTATTGTGGTTAGGCTAAAGACTAAAGATTATGCTAATGTATGAAGTATGGGAAATTTAATTATTATTTTGTGTTTGCCCAGCTCTTACGTTGGTTTATGACTTCAATAAAACGTCATTTAACCATCAGTTCTGGCCTTCTCAATTCGACTGGAAGCTACAACTGTTTAGTGCTTTTACCTTGCACTTTCCGTAATACTATTTTGAAGTAACAGAAGTACTTTTAATTGCGTACAAATTTTGAGTACTTCTTCCATTTCAGCCATTAAGAGCGCAGCAGCAGCTCAGTGACTTCAGTCCTGAGACAAACCTGTCCAACCTGAGCATCAGAACGGAAGAGAAGGCAGATTAAAGGGAAACTGCTGATCTACTGGGATTTTAACCCTCAACCATCTCTAGGGTTTACAGAGAAAATGCCCCAAAAGAGAACAAAAACGCCCTGTGGTGAGTTGTTGATGCCTTAGTTCAGAGGAGATTTTCCAGACTTTTAAACAGAGAATTACCTGATTTCAGAAAAGCAGACCACGACTCTGCGGCACCAGCTCTCGCCGACTGAGAAGGTGCTGAGCTGCAGCTGGCTCCTCCACCGTTCTGTGGATCAGGTAGCGCAGCCTGCTGGGCAGAGGCGGGAACAGCAGAACCCTGGACACAGAAACATTAACGTCACAGTTCTATACAACACTGTTTACTTTCAGCTCAGGGTAACCAGACGCTGCAGGGTTTATGCAGGAATCATGAGGTTCAGTTCAATCTTTTTTTAAGACTTTTTTGAAGACCTTTCCAAAATCTTTTAGACCCGCATTGCCACTTGATGTAAACAGTTGTACTTTACGGGTGGGGTCAGACTTTGGAACGGCTTAGGGACCCAGCTCAAGCAATGCTCAAATATCCATCAGTTTAAATTAAAATATAAAGAAAAGGTGCTGTCTCAATGCAGGGCTGAGGAAGGGCTCTAATGTGTTCTCTCTCTGTGTTCTCAAGAAATGGTTATGATGATGGTTTTATTGTAATCATATTATTATTAATAATGAAGTGAATAATGAAGACAATGATGGTAATATTATTATTACTATTATAGGGTATGACAGTTTATAGTAATATTGGTGATAGTCAAAATTGTTCTATTAAGTGAATATAATTAATCTATGGTATAGTGATTATATTATTATTATATTATTATTATATTACCATTATATATAACTCTATAATGATTGAATTATTACTGCAACCATATAGTTTGATATAAAAGAATAAATTAGGGGTGGGAGTCAATAAGTTTTTCTTCTTCCCACTCCCTTTCGAGCAAATATTGCATATGTATGTTAAATAAATTGTATATTTATATATACACACAAATATATATATAGTATCTATATATGTACATAATATGCATATAGTTTATGCATACAAATGATTTAAATATCTATTTATTTTATTTTTTCTTTCTACCTCGATGTGAACAATTGTGAAAATTACATCAGTGTACAAATTATTTTTTTTCTATTGTACTTTGTTTCACTTGCTCGAAATCAATCAATCAATCAATCACATCATATGACTTTTGCATCAGATGTACAGAAGCCGATCTGGCAGTCTGAGCACGACTGAACATTGCTGTATTTAATCGTCATATGAAAGAAAATTAATCCATTATTGCATACTTTTTGCAGTCAAACTTTCATATGGCAAATATTTAATACCAACAACACACAAATAATGTAGAAATAATAGAGTTAAGCTTAAAATTATTAACTGCTAACAAAAAGCTTCTTTAGACTTTTAATATAACTTATATTTGAAATTATTATTTATTATTATTTGTATTCAACTGCAACAGGGTAGCTCCACGTTTTGTCTTGTGAAATTTGAGACCTTTTTAAGACTTTTTAATGACACTTTGAATTAAATTTAATGCCAAAAAAACAAAAAAACAAAAAAAAATCTGTATGATTTTTTTTGTACTACTCTTGACACTGTTTTATTTTAAAAGCCTAATACAGAAGAACTAATAGTTCTGCAGAAACTGAATCATACATTTCACTGATAATGGCTCTGCAATAAGTGTATTGTGAATTAATGATAACATTTAATGGCTAAGTCTAACTTGCAAATAAGACATACTGTACTTCTTTATTAGTTATGAAGTATTACCATAATAATACTATAAATATTAAGTATTTTTTTGACAAGGACAAGTATCTAGTTTAGACTGAACATAAATGAGACTTCTCTGCACAATTTGAGTAATTCATTTGATAAATGTCAAAGTCTGAAAAATATATTCACTGATCTATATAATACCAACAACACTGAAAATGTTTTTTTTTTATTTAATTTAACACCAAGATGAACAGAATGTAAGACCTGCCGATAAGATGTAACACTTTTAAAGGCCTTGATTTTGACCACACTAAATTTAATAGCTTTTTAATAAATTTAAGACTTTGGGCCTGCGCTGTTCAAAGTTGTGTCATAACGCAGGACAAAAAAACCATCAACCACCCTTTTACAGGTATGTGCTGGGACAAGGAGCCGAAAACTGGGACAGTCAACATTAAACAGGGTCAGTATGTTCACTTTATGACCAGGTTCCTTTTTTAACGCACCTTTTGAGCTTGTTCTCCTGTGTAAAAGTCTCCAGCTCCTCCATGACCAGGTGCACGAATTCGTTCTCATGTTTTGGAAGATAAACTCCATCAATGCAAGAAAACGCCAGCGTGAATACTACTGGAAAAAGTACATTAAATATTAAACTTAGTAAATATTAAAGACATATTAAAGACACTATTAAAGATGGTATAAATGCAAACCTTCATGCGTATTTTACTCTGCTATTTACCTAACTAGAAAGGTGAAATTTACAACCTTTTTAAGACTTTTTAATGCCACTTATAATGAAATTTAATGCCAGGATCTCCGGCAAGATGACAATCCTTCTAAATTTTAAACTAATGAAATATTCTCATACTACTCTGACACTCGAGGGTGTCATTTTCAAACTTAATACAGATTAAATAACAGTTCTTCTTAAAAAAAAAACAACTTAATCTTCCTAATCATAAATGTCAGTGATAAAGGTTCTTCAGTGTGTTGTGATGTTTCTGCAACATTATGCTGTCCATCAACAGCAGACCTGCTATAAAAGCTTTCAAACACGCACAAACTAAAGGAATATTTTGACCTTCAGACATTTTTAAAACCACTTAAAATAGAATTTAAAGCGAAATTCCAACTTGCAAAAAAGACATACTTAACGTGAGTTGTTACTACTTAACGTATTTTTGACACGAACAATCTTCTAGTTGGGGCTGAACATAGTAAAAGGTAATTTGTGTGATTAATTAGATAAATGTCACAGTTTGCAATCATTAGGCATTAACTAATCTATAACAGTGAGGACTTTAGTAAATTTAAGACCAAGCTGTTGAATATGTACAACCTACCCATATTTCAACACTTTAACCTTGTTTTTGACATCAAATTTAATCCCTTTCTAATTTAACCTTGCTAACGTTATCAATGTAAACCTCACCATAACATCATAATAGCTTTATTCCACTGCATTAAAAATAAATCAAAAACAGTAGCATCACGACTTGTAGCATCTCATCGTAGCGCTTCACTTTGACCTCCAAATAATTTTTTATTTTACCTTAATTTTATAACTTTTCATCGCCTTACCGTTTACGTGTCAAGAAGACTTTTGAGCTGAGCCTGTTACAGCAAAATCCCTGCCTCAAAAAATAAAAAAAAGTCGCAGAAATCAGGAGTTAGCATTTAGCATCGTTTAGCAACAGGAAACGTATTTCCGTTTGGATACTTCCGGTTAGACTTCACATTAAACCAAAAACCTTAAAAAACAAAACAGCGAACAAAAAAACATTAATCTTATTTTTTACATTTATTTAGGTAAAACAGATAAGAAAAAATGAGCAGTTTTTAATAAACAAATAACACGGTGATTTAAATGTGTGGCGTAAGGTTACAATGGCGTTTGGTTAAAATAAAAGAAACATTTTTACACAAAAAAACACAACGTTAAAATTAAGGAAGTGGGTGTAATCAAAAGTTTTACAAGGTTACAATAACATGCTGTGTTTTCAAAATTCATGTGTTAACAACGTATATGTTTAATAAGATGCATTTCCCCCTCATTACTGTCACATTCAAGCACAAATAAAGACATTATTTTGCCTCAACAAAGGCTACAAGCAGAATGGAAACACTGTGACACACACATCTACATTTCACTGTCGAAAGATCGTCCCAACACTTTTGATTATTTTACACAATTCCTGTCAATCCACAAATGATTCACCTTCTTGTCTCGAGCAGCGAGCACAGGATATGGCCTTGTGTATAAAAACAGTTAACCGTTAAAATGAACAATATAATCAGAGATACACAAGAAAACTTATAAATAATAAAGAAAAGGTTGAAATCAAATGTATCTACAGCCATTTGGGTGAAGCAAGGTCCAGACTCGACCTGACGGATGGTGGCGGTGTCTGTCCTGGGCCTGGAGAAGAACAGATATCATTTTTGTAAAGATGTATGTTTGAATGGAGACTGGCCACACAGCACTGATAAGCACGCTTTATCTGCCGGAGCCAATACTTCTGTCTTCAAAGATGGTGATTTCAACCTGGAGTTTTCAAGTTCAGGAAAGAACCATTCAAGAGTTTACAGATAACTGCGGAACTTTGAAACATTCTCTTCCTTCAGTGTGAGAAGGTACAAATACTTTATCCTTCATTTAATATCAGGAGCCGAACACTACTGCAGTATACAGTTTATCAGACGATCAATCTTTTGAAGCAGAAGTGTTTCAAGACAAGTGATGCCTCTGACCTACCTTACTCCCACGCCCCAAAGCTGACCTATGATCCTATACATGAGCTAATGACTAACTCCTGACACATGTTGCTGTCCGTCCTGGGAGAGGATCTCTCCTTCAATGTGGGCGCCATAAGGTTTCTTCTTTTCGTCCCACAGCTGGGTTTTTTAGGAGTTTTTCCTTAAGAGAAGGAGGGTCTAAGAACAGGAGTGTCCTGGGTCTGTTTAGTTTAGTGTAGTTATTGTTTGTGTTGATTGTGTGTTTATTTTTGATGAACTGTTTGTGAAGCCCTTTGAGGCGACTTTTGTTGTGATACTGGGACATACAAATAAAATTAAATTGAACTGATTCAAGCCCTGCTTAAAGATCCCCTATTCCCCTTCTCCAGAGCTGAAAACGCTCGGTCTCACAGCTCTACGTAGACACATGAAACCAGGAAGTGCTCCTGTGTGTTTCTAAAGCCCAGACACCGTCACCGGACTCGTTCTGATCATTTCAGCCTTAAACCTCCGTCACTACGAAGCAGTCAGCTCATTTAGCTGTTAGCATCATGTCGCTAACAGTCGTGCTAAATAGCCAATTTATGCTCTGTCCATTCCCCAGTGTTGCCAGCAGGGGCATCCTCCAGCTAGGTCCTGACCAGGATCCTGGCTCAGATCTGGTCTTCTGGTCTTGACAGGTTTAACCCCAGAGGCAATAAAGGATGGGCCAAATCCAGAGGACAGCAAAGAAACTTCATTCTATTGTGTCTACCTTAAACACTGTAAAAAAGTGAACTAAATGTCCCATAGTGAACAACAGTGATAAGAGTAAGAGTAATAATAGTGAGAGTAAATTGTTGTCTGTGTGTTTTTGCATGTTAGTCCTGCGACTAACTACAGGGTTTCTGCAGGGCTCAACAAGCTGAATTTAAGACTTTTTTTAATTCTTTTTCAGACCACTGCTGAAGAAAATTAAGACCTATTTCAGACTTATTGCTGCGTCGTTTAATTGTGACGACAGTGAGAGCCGCAAAGTATTTTAAGCTTTCATATCAGCGACGGTAACACACCTTTGAGAATTTAAGTGGGCATTTTAGAATAAGCTGTGAGCGCAGGTAGTTACAATAAATGTACGTGACATATTTAAGACCTGTTTAAACAGATTTAAGAACTAATACTCCACATCTCTGCAAATGTAAGACTTTTTAAGGCCTTAAATTCAGATTTTTATATTTAAGACTTTTTAGACTCAGCAAAAACCTTGTAACTACAGAGCTGGGATTGGCTCCAGTCTCCCTCAAACTCTAGCCAGATTAAGAGTTAGAAGATAAATAAAAACATATTCCACAGAAGGATACGACTCTGAGTCCTCTCTCGATGGGGTCGGTCAGCAGCAGACCTCTGGGGGCAAAGATCTTCTCGTTCTGGTCCTTGATGTACCTGGAGATCTTCTTCAACACCTGCAGAACCAGGAGAGTAAGGCGCGTCAGACCTACAGACCTTTCAGACCTGATACCTGCATCTGTGGGAGAGCTGGACCTTCTCATAGTGCGTCTCCAAACAGAGGAAGATGGTGTACGCCGTCAGACACGCCAGGCATCCCTCCAGATACGACTTCCCTCCCAGCTTCTCTGCCTCGGCATAAAGGTTGTTCAGAGTCTGGATGGTTTCCTCAAACTGCTGCTTGTCGAGCTAAAAATAAGAAAATATCACAGTGTTACTTTAATGATGACGACTTATGTTTTTCTTTACCAAACTAAAAAATATAGTTTAATTACAGAACATATAGTACAAATAAGACACGGTGGTGCACAGTAACAACAGCAGACACTTTTATGCAAGTAATTTTGACACAAGTTTATTTGTTGAAGTTGTTTTGTTGTTAAATGCTTATAGTCTAAATGAGTAAAAGTATTTTAGACCTTAGTGTCAAAAGTGGGTGGTAATAATAGTAGTGGCCCCGTTTCCAATGTAGGAACTTTTTCATTTTCCCAGGATTTTAAAAAGCCTCAGAACCTTTCCACTGCAATTATTCTCAACTCTGGTACCCTGAAAACTGACAGTCTCTGGTTGCTTAGGCAGTTAATCAGTCGGTGAGATTGACTTGGTTGACTAAACTTTTATCAGTCAATTAGTTGCATCCACTCTTTGCATCTACAAACCTGGTTTAATTTATTATTTGATAACTTTTATTTTTCATTTTATTTAGCAAAGGTGATTTTTAGATAACAATATATTTTACAGCTATCTTTTCAAAAAAAGAATTCTCCTAATTAATGTAAAGTCATTTGTTTGGGTAAATTCCCCACTTATTCTCTGGTTGATTAATCGCTGTACTGAGCATAATACAGTAGTAGTAGTAGTAGTAGTAGTACCCAGAAGGAGAGTAGGATTTTTTAGATTCCCAGGAACTCTTGAGGGCTGGGGCTGACATGACAGTGTCTTGTCACCTACAAGAAGACAATGAAGGGACTTTGGGTACAGTGGAAACCCAAACAACACAGATTACAAGGAATTATTTTAGCCTGGAAAAAAAAAAAACTGGTAATAAAAGTTCCTGCGAATGTTGGTAAGAAAGGAACCAATGGTAGAGTTAGAATTAGCAGTACTACAAGAAGTAGTAGTGCAGGAATTTATACTAGATTGATACTTTATTAATCCTGAAGGAAATTTGGGAGCAGAAGCAGCAGTGGTATTGGGTGAATAAGAAGTAGTGGTAGCAGCAGTTATGTATGTTCTACTTAAGTAAATTTTACGCATGAGTATTATTATTATTATTATTATTATTATTATTATTATAAAGTAACTTTTAAAGCACTTTTAAATGAGTACAGAACTTCTGTCTGATTCTGGTTAGACAGTGGCTCAAGGCATTGTGCAGTGACTGAGTTTTTGAAATGGATATTTATTTCAATAATCAGTTACAGTTTTTCCTTCTACCACCAATAAAATCCCTGAACTTACCCTGGACTCCAGCTCAGAGGGGAATTTGGTCTGGAACCTGCAGATGGTTCCCGAGCTGTAGTCTCTCTGGATAAAGATTTTAGAGGAGACCGCGGGCTGCTGCAGCTCCTGGAGGCTGTGGGTCTGCAACAGAAGCAGGAATTTATTTATTTTTATAACAACAACAACATCAGCGGAGTCAGCAGCAGCGACACCTGCTGCACAGTGAGCGGTACTGCAGCCTGACGCACCAGGGCGTAATAAACCAGCCCTGAGTAAATGAACATGTTCTGACAACACACAGGCAGGTTTAACCGCACCAAACCTTCTACTCTACTCTGTAAATAAACACATCTAGACAGGGGTTTTGACCTACAGGGCGTTATCTGTGGTTTCTGGGAGATTTACACTGAAATGTTTATGCTACAGGCTAACGCTAATAACACGGAGCTTACGTTTGTGAAGCATCAGCGCAGAGGAAAGATGTCACTGTTTCAGATTTCACCAATAAATAAATTACGCAATAAATAAAAGAACAAGACATGAAATATAGAAATATACTGCTGTAGGTTTCATATAAACAGAGAATAATGAAGATTAAAGCCCGTACCTCCGCCATGGCCGAGGCTCCGCTGCTGCCTCTGCATCAAACTACAACTTCCGGTGGAGGAACACGACTTCCGCCGCTGAGAAATAGCTCAATAATTTATTTCTTTAACTTATTCTGACCGTGCATGTAACTCTTTCCTATTTATCTAACTCTAACTTTACTGACAAAGTAAACTTAACTTTCTGTAATAATGAGGAAGAAAACCTTAAACTTTTCTTTTATGAGTGTACGAGCTTTACATTTTTCAAAAAAGCATCCAACAATATTATTATTATTATCATCAACAAAATATTATAGCTTATTTCAGTGACAAGAATCGGAATTTTGAAATAATAGTTATTTATTTTATTAGGTAAGTATCGCACAATTAAATCTAAATATACTAAAAATAACAAACCACTATTTTTTTAATAGATTCGACAATTACATAATTGTCAAGGATTTATTTTCCCAATAATGAAAAAGTCTGCTTTGTCTAATGCATTCTGCTTGTTGGTATTTTTACTCTTACTTATCACGGTTTATTACTGTAAGTGTGTTTGTACTTATTTTGCTATTAAGCTCATCCACGAGAATATTTGGAGCTACTGTAAATATGATGTCTTTTCTTTTAAGTAAAATAAACTAATGAATAAAAAGTATAAAGTAAAAGTATATCATGTTTGTAATAGCACTGGCGCTTACCTCGTACCGCCGCTAGGGGGCGGGGCACCACTTGACTGTTAGCAGCTTTTGTCCCGGAAACCAACGAAGAAGACACAGCAGCGAGAAGCACGACAACATTTTATCCGGTACAGAATAACGTGATTTTTAACGTTTTTATGCATGTAAAAGAGAAAAGAGTTCGCATGATGCGTGTATAGATATAACCTCCGCTGTTGTAATTGTAAAACCAGTAAATGACGGAGAGTTTATAGACAATATTTATGGTTGTGCCAGCAGTTAGCTTTTAGCTTTCTGGCATTAGCGTTGACTGTTCCTGTTTGTGTTTGTTTCTATCCAGTTAAAAAAATCATCCACAATGACGCGCCACGGGAAGAACTGCACAGCGGGAGCTGTCTACACGTACCACGAGAAAAAGAAAGACACTGCGGCCTCGGGTTACGGCACACAGAGCATTCGCCTGGGCAAGGACGCCATAAAGGACTTCGACTGCTGCTGCCTGTCCCTGCAGCCGTGCAAGGACCCGGTGGTGACTCCGGACGGCTATCTGTACGAGAAGCAGGCCATCCTGGAGTACATCCTGCACCAGAAGACCGAGATCGCCAAGAAGCTGAAGGCGTACGAGAAGCAGAAGCAGACGCAGAGGAGCACGAGCCAAACCGAGTCCAAGTCCGTGGAGCGCGAGAAGGCGGAGAAGTTCAGGACCAGCGAGAGCAGCATCGTGTCCAAACCCATCAACCCGTTCGCCTCCAAGGAGGAGCAGCAGCAGAAGAGCGGCGCGGAGACCTCTGGGGAGATCTCGGTCGCGGGTTCCAGCAAAAGTCTGCCCAGTTTTTGGGTTCCGTCGCTGACTCCCGAAGCGAAGCCGACGCTGCTGAAGAAGCCGAGTAAAACCGTGCTGTGCCCCATGTCGGGACGTCCCATCCGGATGAACGAGCTGCTGCCGGTGCGCTTCACGCCGCTGGACCCGAGCCTGGAGCGCGTGAAGCTGCTGACGCGCCAGGACCGCTACGTGTGCGCCTGTGACGCGCGACGTGCTGGGGAACAGCGTGCCGTGCGCCGTGCTGCGCCCGTCCGGGGCCGTGGTGACGCAGGAGTGCGTGGAGAAGCTGATCAAAAAGGACATGCTGGACCCGGTGAGCGGGGACAAGCTCGCGGAGAAGGACATCATCTACCTGCAGAGGGGGGGCACCGGGTTCGCGGGGTCCGGGGTGGATCTGAGGGCCAAGGAGGCGAGGCCCGTCATGCAGGCGTAAAACTCACTGGACTGACTTTTAGAGCAGGGGTCTCCAACCTTTTTTCCCCTGAGAGCTACTTTTATAAAATGAAAATGGCAGTGAGCTACTTAAGCTTTGTAACATTTATTCATCAACTTCGTCCTATTCCAGCCTATCCCAGTAACTATGAGCCTCAGGAGGGGTGCACAGTGGACAGTTTGTCCTAGGACTGACACTTTCAACCCAAAGAAAATGTATTTTCTTTTCCCTGAACATTACAAAATGTTGATGTCCACAACTCAAATATTTAAGGAGGCGATCGGATACATTCACAAGTTGGTTTCTGATAAATTTGACTAATGAAGCTCATGCAGAATTCATAGAGTTTTTGGGGAGCTACTTGGAAAGTAGCTGAGAGCGACAGAGACCCCTGCTTTAAATACAAGTGTTCCACAGAGAGACCTGTGACTTATTTTTGTAAAAGACTGCCTCTGATTAGAACTGTTACACAGAATTTTAATTCAGTGTAAGATGCTAAAAGAGCGTTAGGTCATTTATTTTATTTTCTTATTCCCATTAGAGATTCTAAGTACTTTGGGCCTGAGGTGGGAACGTTAATGTAAAATATTGCATCTTTACAAAAGCAATGCATACTTTTTTTTTATCAGTCACTTGTCTTTTTGGGCGCATCACCAGCTTTGTTTACTGTGCATTAAGTGTCTAAAATGTTTATTGCCCTCATTAAATTTTGTTTACACGGTGGCTCCTCTCTTCCACAAGTTTTCAGATCACATTTTCAGACTTGAACCAAAGGAACAGTAACTTAGCCTAAGTTAGTTTCATTTTGTGTGATTCTGGGGCCCAGTTGTCTTTAGTTCAGGGCTTGATCATAAACACTCACCCACACATTTACTCCCACTGCTGCTTTGGCTGATTGTATTTTATGCACCTCCTAATTTTAGAGGTTAGGCCTGAGTTTCTATTGCTCTGCCGAGTGTACACCATTTAGTTTAGTAATTCATCACAATTAAAGAAAAATATAAATGAAAAAAAAAGTTTGTAAGGATGGGACACCACATGCAGATACAGATACTAAGCTAGCTTAGAATATACACAAAAACTTTCCTAATGCATTTGTGGCTGTAAAAACCCTTGGAAGTAATTTGTGAAAAGGACTAGACACAGTGGCAAGGGAGAAAAATATTTAATGTCAGCCCCTGCTTATTTATGTACAATTACACAGAACTTAATTTATTAAACTCAAATATGCCTTACATAAATGGTGACCCACTTTTGGTTCTGGACCAGGGTTGTTCAACAGGAGCCCGGGAGCCAGAACCGGCCCATCGACCCATAAATACAGTTAAAGCTGCGCTACCTGATTTCTTTTTCTTGTATTTTAAAGATATTTTAAATATAAAATATAATTTTAAAGATATTTTACAGATAATTTAGTTATTTCAGCATAATAGAAGTCATCTGAGAAAAACTGAGCCTCTGAGGTCGCTGTGGGCTGTGTTATAAAGGTTTTTGTTTTAGAGCGAGGGAAGGAACAGTTTAACCAATCACACGCTTTCATAGGACAGGAGCGCTCTGATTGGTCGATACATCCTTTATCTATCCACAGCTAGAATCTATCAGGAATAATGTGAAGGAGCTGTTTTATTTCAAAATCCATAGCTTATTCACAGTATTTTTATTTTAAATTAAAAGCAGACTCCAGATCTGTGCTGTTACTGTGACAGCTCCTGGCTGTGGACAGACTCCAGGTTTGTGTGAGACTGGGACAGAGCGTCACCAAGGAGAGGAATTAGGAAAGAGGAGTGTATCATTCAAACTTCTTTTTTTAGACATCACTTTTACATTGATGTGTCAGCACTGAAATGTTTATATGGCAATTTTTGACACTTTGCAGCCCTAAAGCCAGCAGTGCAGGGAAATGACATAACCTCAGGCCAATCTCCAAACAATCTGGCTCATGGGAAAATCTAGTTCAAAAGCCCTGGGGTAATTTTCCTTCCTAAGTAACCAAGGAGACTCCACCTCTTTCTCTTTTAACCAAACAGACAACCAATCAAAAAGTAGTTTCAGCCATTTTACAGGCTTTATACCAACGTAGTTTTGACTCTTCCTTCTGGAACAAGCCCCCAAAGTTCTCCAGACATAGTATTTGGCTTCTAAAATCATTGTCATGAACCAATTTGGATCATGACTCGTCACTCACTGCCTCATGACATTTTATAACCAAGTTCACAAAAATAAAGAATCTCCAGAGCCATGTTGGTGTAAAGTCAGATCTTTATTGACCTAATTCTGGTAAGTTTTAGTCGAAGAGGCCGAAGCCCATGTCCTCGTCCGACTCCTCGCTCTCCTCCTTCACCTCCTCCTTAGCTGCAGCCGGAGCCGCCGCCGTCTCTGCTGCGGCCGCCGGAGCCGCCACTGCAGCGAAGGCAGAGGGGTCGGCCAGGAACGCCTTCACCTGGGACAGAGAGGTCAGGGGTCAGATGAGAGCCATACACCGATGAATGAACTGTACATGCAGCGGGTTTTGTTTGGGCAAGATCACAGAACAACTTTGCATTTGAAGAGTTGAGCTGTGTGACCCAGAAGGTGCAACACTGCTAAAGAAGCAGGAAGGCTCCAAGTTTTCTCTTGTGGATTTAAGACCTTCAAGACTTTTTAATGCCACTTAGTGATGTTTAATGATAAAATAATCTGTATAAACTTTACACTAAGGGGTTTAGGTTTAAAAGTCTAACAGATGAAAGAACTCGAGTGCTGCATAAATTAAAAAAAAAAAAATCATGAATGAATCATACATTTCAATAAGTATATTTTGTTAGTGTGGACTCTACTTTTTGTATTAAAATAATGTTTTAACAAATTTTAAGACCTAGATGAAAAAAATGTAATACCTACTCATAATTTTGAATACTTTTAAGGCCTTTATTTTGACAAAATCAAACTTAATACCTTTTTAATGCTTTTAAGTCCTTGGGGATACCCTGAGGAAGACGTGAATCTAATTTCTGACGACTTTCCTCCTTAAAGTCTCAACTCCTTGGCTGTAAATCTCGCCC
This sequence comes from Bostrychus sinensis, assembly GCA_020698575.1. Classification (NCBI taxonomy): domain Eukaryota; kingdom Metazoa; phylum Chordata; class Actinopteri; order Gobiiformes; family Eleotridae; genus Bostrychus; species Bostrychus sinensis. The sequence continues at coordinate 1,148,264 of CM036241.1, read as the reverse complement.
ACAGGAGAGGCCTGGTGTTTACTGTAGGCAGGAACTACAGTCAAGGAGTTAAGGCTTTGAGGAGGCAAGGCATCAGAAATAGGATTCACCCAAACAAGGGTGGGCCAGAGCTTCCATAAATGTACCCCATTGACTTAAACATGTCTCGTATTGACAAGACTAAAATCATTACAGCTACAGGTCTGTGGTTCTCAACTAGTGGACTGGGACCATAAACTGTCCCACATTCAGAACCACAGGTGTAGATTTAAGTCCTACAGTACGAACCTTATCGGCAAGAGGGAAGGAGTAGTCGGTCTCCACAGCCACAGCGAGGACCCTCTTGTATCCGTTGATGATGGAGTGAGGAATGGAGGCCAGAGTGGGATATCCGATCTCCAGACACACGCTGGCGATGTTCCTCACGCCCTGCAGTCAGGAGAAGAGTTACATCAATAGGTAAAAGGAAACCACATCCCAGGGACAAACCTGGTTTTAAAACTCAAAGTGGTGGAATGGACTAGAATGGGACTAACTCTGAAGAGAAGGCACCAGAAAAATCAATCAAACATAGCTAGACCCTAATCAGAAAGTCACTAAATGTCACCAGGTAACACTATTTGCATAATGCCACAAGACTATGAAATACTTTACTTCCCCCCCCCTTTAATAGAAACAGTGTCCTGTAGAGAGAAAAAAGTAACGTACTCACATAAGCTGGACTGATACCTGGACTGATTTGGAGAACCAACATTGTTTAAAAAATACTAGGCTATGAAAAGTAATTCCTCAGTTTTAGAAATGACCTACAATAGGCTGTTTACTTATTAAGAACAGAGGTGATAGTGTGGGAAAGCCGGGAAACACCTCACTCGCTGTAAGGGTCAACCAAAATGTTGCTAGATTTGTCGCCAGTCGCTTTTTTAGAAAACAGTCGTAGCGACAAAACTTCTAAGTTGGCAACACTGAACTCCACCGACTCTTAGCCAAGACTAAATTTATCAACACAAGTATTGGTGTTCCTTGTAGTTTAACAGATATTCAGCTTTTGTGTGTATGAATAAGGTTTTTAAGGTGGTTTAACGTGTTTTGTCTGAGACCTTGCGTCCCGGGGCTGTCAGGTGACGACAGACCGGGATAGCTAGGAAACAGTTTGCTGTCTGCAGGGGGAACGACAGCAGAGCACTGCGCAGCTCGTACTGTAACTTATCCTGCACCAAAAACATCTGAACTGGGTCCACATGAGTTGAGGAAAAATGTACAATATATAATACATAGAGTATAATAATGGTGATCTCAGACAAATTTTCAATTTAAACTCATGCGATGCAAAGCTATGGACTCTGGGCTGGTCAAAAGAAACCTTAGTATAAACTAAACCAGGTCCACATTTAGAACTAAGTTAGGACAAAATCTAGGACCCCAACTAGGTCTAAAATTATGACTAAACCAGGTCTAAATGTAAAACCAATTTAGGACTAAACCAAGACCAATACTAAGTCTAAATTTAAGACCAGTTAAGGAGTAAACCAAGTCTTGACTGGGACCACAGCTAGGTTTAAATTTAGAAACCAGGTCTGAGCTTAGAACAAACTAGAACAGACCCAGGCCAAAACTAGGTCTAAATTTAGGACTAAACAAGGACCACAACTGTATTAATGTTAAGTTTCTTATGGTACAGAATCATGCATTTGCCGATAGCCACAATACATACAATACTGTGCAGCTTTAAGATCCAGTTCCCTCACTCTTGACTAAACTTGGCTGTCCTTTGTGACTGGGAACCGGTTCAGTATCTGCAGTTATTGTGAAGGACGGTTCTGGTTTGATTTCTTGACTGTGCTCCGGTGTCTCACCTCCAGGAACTTGGTGTGCAGAGATTCCTCGGTGATGTCCAGCACCTCGGGGCTGTACACGCTGCCGTTGTCGTACACTTGTTGGATGATGAGACCGAAGGAGAAGGGAGAGATGTTCAACATGTTCAGGAGCGTGGCCTCGCTGGCTCCCACCTTGTCCCCGGTCCTGATCAGACTCACATCACTCTGAGGAGAGAGAAGACCGCTCAAGACAACCTCCCACTGAGTTTCTGTTTATCTTCATTCAGTTTGTGGAATGTTTCTATAAACTGTAGTGGTTCTCCAGCTTTACAATGAGTGCAATATTTAGCTTAGTCTGGTGCTGCATGATATTAGAAAATGCAATCGCTGCTAGGTATTACAATAATGAAATGACCAGCAATATTTGGATACACTTTTCAATTCAGTTTTATATTAGATACAAAACACTAATGGCGAAAAAACAGCTTAATGTAGACCAGGATAACAACAATAAAACTTTGGACTAATCAGAGGAAAGCAGGTTTTTTGAAACTTTGGACCCAAACTTTCTTATTAAGACATATTTTGGGAGCTGCTGTGTCAATCTGTGGGATTAAAAACATTACTGCCTTTTAGTTTTCCTGCCATACTGATATTGCAGTACTCAATGGTGCACTAACTTAAAATATAAAATAAAATATTTTGCAGCCCCACTTCAGTCAGTTCTTAGAAAAGTAACAGGCCAAGACTTTAAACAAGGGCAACATTACCTCCTTGTTGTGTGGAAATTCTAATTTAGGAAACCTTGGCAAAAAAGTATCCACCATTATTCTCAGTACAGTGTGAGACCAAGAGCTTGAAAACCAGAACTGACCAAGATTTCAATGGTTCCCCTGGAAATCTTGGTGGTGATCCCCAAAGCCTGGAAGAAGGAGGTCTTCTCAGGACCGAGACCTGTGTTCTGGGCTGGGACAGTGACATCACAGGGAGCGATGCCTCCAGCACGGGCAGCGGCTGGCACCTGGACAAACAACGCACATGTTACAGATCTGCCTCATGTCAATAACATTTATTTAGCACAGCCTAGAACAAAATCTGTATTCTGAATAATTATTTTTGAGCTTTCACTTAAAAAAACAAAAGCAGTTCCATTTAGGAGAAAAGCCCAGTACAGTTATAGTCAGTGTCTGAGACCTTACGTCCCTGGCTGCCACAGGAGCAGGCAGACAGAGATAGCGAGGAGACAGTTTATGTTTGCAGGGGGAACGACCAAACAGCACCACACAGCTGCTCTGTAGATGACCTGCAACAGTTTCCATTTAGCTCCAGGTTTTGTTGAGGCAAATTGAAGACTTTTAGACCACTCAGACTTGGGTTTAATACTAGACCTGACACCAGAACAATGGAGTTCTCTCATAATAAAGTTTAATATCTACTCATATTTAATCTTTTTAAGAAATCCTGATAAAGGTGCATTATAAATAGAACTTCACAATAAGAGCAACACTTTATTTTGTTGGACCCTTTTTTTTTTTACATTCTTGTCTACAACTTAACTTCAATAAAACCTCATTAAAGTCTAACAAGAACTCTTAAAACTTTCTTTCTCAACAGCCTGCCAACGCCCATGCCCCACCAGTTGAGAATCACTTCTTGTCACTGATCCGTCCTCACCTTGTTGGCCAGCAGCAGGTCCCGGACCTCGGCCAGATCCTCCTTAGTGAAGACAAAGCCCACGTTTCCCTTGATGTGGGGCAGCAGCCTGAAAGATGATGGATAATCAGGACACGTCCCACGACTCTCAGCGGTCATATATTTACAGAGTTTAACGCATTTTGTCTGAGACCTTGCGTCCCGGGGCTGTCAGGTGAGGACAGACCGGGATAGCTAGGAAACAGTTTGATGTCTGCAGGGGGAACGACAGCAGGGCACTGCACGGCTCGTACTGTAACTTATCCTGCACTTAGGACTTCAGATATTATAGAATAGGTTAGGTTCAAGTCAACAGGCCTATAGTGAGATAAAGATTGAGGTAGGCAGCTTTAGATGCCAGTTTTCAGATGTTTTGAGACTCTACAAATATTTAGACAATCTCTAGTGTCTACATCTATAACTGGGTTTACATCCAAAAAAAAACAAAAACAAAAGTGAATGTGTGTTCAAGCGGATCAGGGCGACACTGGTAACTTGGCCCAAACATATAAAATATTTAAGACATTTTAGGAACTGCTCACAATAAACTAAATAAGTGTTTAAAAGTTTCAAGTTGACTGCACTGAAGTGAAGCAAAGGCTCATGGTCTATGTAGTTCCCTGTGTTTTTACCAACTTAAGACTTTTTTATTCAAATAATTTTATGGTTATGCTTTTGTTTTACTGTGCTGTTTTTACCAATTTTATTTTACTGTAGCACTTTGAGATTTGTTGGACAAATGTAAAGCGCATTATAAATAAAATCTGTTATTACCATGCCCTGCAACAGAACAATTCATCTTCAGGAGCTCACCCTTCCATATTATAGAAGTCCACAATGATAACGTGGGGCTTTTAATGTCACCAATGCTGTTATTACCCTAACAAACACTCCTGCAGCCTGATACATGAGGGAGAAATAACTGCACGTTGATTTCAGGGAAGTCTTAGTGGCTGTCAATCTTTTAGCTTTTTGGTTTCCTCTTTCGTCCACACGCAGGTACAACAGCAACACACTAACGAGTTTAAGTTCTCTATGTCAGACTTTATTCAACAAATGCGTTTTCATCCACTTATTATGAAATGCATTTTACAATTAAACTGAAGCGAGAGTAAAATTTTGCAAATTGGGGTTTGAATTTTGGGGTTATCACTTGTTTCTGATGTGACATTGAGCATAAAAGGTTCCACTTCTCCATTTCTGAGCTGCAGCTTCACCTTGGCCCCTAATGATCGCTCGTGTTCTGCCATAAGATTATGTCACTGAAGTAGTATGATAAGGTTTAAAATTTTCTGTTTAGATACTTCTCCAAATGTGTCTACACCATAGAGAAACACCAACTCCTGCCTCCAGTTGAGTTTTTAACATCAGATTCTAGGAGAAAACCAAGCCTAAACCGTAAGCCTGCCACTCACTTCTCCAGAGCCGGGTTGTTCTCCAGGTGTCCGCGGATGGCCTTGCGCATCATGGTGTTCTTTCCCATCAGAACCACGGCCTTGCCCCGCAGAGACAGGCGGATGGTCTGCATCTGCTTCGAGCCCACGTTATCGGCCCCCACGATGAAGCATCTTGGGTAGTCATCCAGGAGTTGCTACATTACCGAAAGACGGGTAACAGATGAGATCCAAGACGTATAATCCACAATTACATCCGTAGTATAAAATAAAATAGAACTTACGATTATTTTCAGGAAATAGTTGGACTTCCACGTGGCCCTGTCTTCCCTGGGCATCTTGGCAGTGCTTCCAAGGATCGGTTTACAGCCGGTTTAAAGACAAGGTTTGGATCTGTTCAAAGAAATAAAACCATTAAATATGGATGTAAAAGAAAAGCAATAGAAAAGTCTTGTAATATAAAAGCGGTGCACGATTAGCGGCTGATGCTAAGTGCCGTTAGCCGCTAATGTCGTGTTAGCTATTAGCTGTTAGCCGCACCGGGGGCTGCGGAAAATATCACAAAATGTTGCTATAATTTCCGTAACAAAAGGCCCATATTCTATCAATTTAGGTGCTACAGAAAACCATATTAATCATGACTCAATGATACGGTACAACAGCTAAGTGAAAAGTGAATTAAAAGGGTTTAAATGTGAAGAAAAACTGTCTCTCACCACACACGAGGGTCGCGTGAAAGAAAGAGGAAGAGGCCGGTCACGATAAAAATATATACCGCTAAACTGACCAATCAGAGGAGAGCCGAGGGCCAAAGGAGCGCTGTGATTGGACGAGAGCAATGTCAGGCATGTCTTCAACCGGAAGCGTCGGAACCGGGCTGATTCTTTTATGGTAAAAAAAAAAAGGTTTAAAAAAAATTTAGATTTTTTTGTCGACTAAAATAATGTTACGGTAGAAATTATTCGTTGTGGGTAATTTAGAAGCAAATAAAATGTGTTTTAAAGGTAACAATTTGGTGTAGGCTAAACGACTGAGCGTAAATGTGATGCTAAAAATAAAAAATACGAGGGGTGATATTAATTTATAGTAATAGTTCAGTATAACGCTGTTTAAAATGTACGACGGCGTTTTAGAGGCACACGAGAATACTATCGTAGAATGAGTTGTAATCTTGTAAAAGTTGTAATGAGGAATTCTGGGGAATTTGCAGCATTTTGTGAGGAGAAAAAAGTAAACATGAAGGTAATCTGGGCAAGGTTTAAGAAGAAATAGGTTTAAAACCCGTTTCTGTTCAGTTAGTGGGTGTTTTTGCTGTCCACACTCCAGTCCAGTAGGTGGCGCTAAGTGCACAAGAAAATCCACGGCAGTAACTTCTGTCAACGCTGTGTTTTAGCCTCGTTGTGAGATGTTTTTAGTTCAAATGGCGAAAGTTCAGCGACAGCTCAAAGATATCGCTCCTAATGTAAACTTTTCTGCTTTAAAGTAAACGAACGATGCTTCCAGAGTCTAACCGGCTTCCGTCCGAGGTCTGGACGCACGTGTTTCGACAACCTTTCCCCCGGGGACAAAGCTCAGAGTCCGGGCTACGTGCAAATACTTCAAGAATCTCATCGATCATCCCGCTTTATGGAGGGACTGGACCGTGGAGCTGAGACTGTCCAAGGGCGCGTACAGAGAACACTTCTGGCGCACGCTCCGCCGCTGGAGAGTGTCCTCCGCCGCCGTGAGGTCCTCTGTCCGCAGCAGCAGCTGGACACATCTGGCCAGGGACCTCCCGGGCCTCACTGCTCTGGTGATAGAGGAGTGCCACGGGGCCGCAGTGGAGAGTTTACAGCGTTTCACGAACCTGCAGCGTCTGTGCGTGAGAAGAGGCGACACGCGCGTTTCATTTGGAGACTTCCTGGTCCTCGCAGTGTCCCCGCAGCTCGCGCACCTCAGCCTGTGTGATGTCACGTTTCTGAAAACGTCTCCAAATAACTTCAGTCTTCCCGCTAATGCCCAGTTTTCAGGTCTGAAGTCTCTGGTTTTCCACAGCGTTGGGTTTTCAGGAGACCCGCGGCGAGTTCTCCTCTCCATCCTCGCGTCTCTGCCTCAGCTCCTCCACCTCTCTCTGTCCGCGCGCGCCTGTTCCTACTTTTCGTACCAACTCCAGAAACTTGCTCCGCCGCAGAACTCGTCCCTGTCCAGTTTGGAGCTGGTTGAGTGCACTTTCTGTAGTTTCCCCAAGGACTTTGTGCAGCTGTTGCCGTCGCTGCGGAGCCTGGCGGTCTTCTACAAACCTCAGCCTCGCGTTTATGGAGAAACCGCGCCACTGGAGTTGCACCTGCGGCACTGGCTCGGGGACCTGCCCCGCCTCTCCGCTCTGGTTGTGGTGAACGGTCCGGCTGTGAGTGAGTTTTTGGGCTGGATCCCCGCCTCAGTGACCGACCTCACGCTGCGCCCCCCGGGGCTGTCCGCGGAGGAGATGCTGGCGTTGTCCGCGCAGCTCCCGAACCTGCGCCGCCTTCTCCTGGAACCGCGCAGGTTTCTGGGCAAAGACACGGCGCTCATCCCTCGTCTCTTCCCCAAAATCAAAACTCTGAGAGTCCCCCAGGAGCAGGTCCCGGAGGAGGACTTCCTGAGCCTTCTGACGCTGGAGGAGCTGGAGGAGTTGGAGATCCGGGACAGCGTGCCCCCGCGCCCCTGCCCTCGTCCGTAAGCTCAGAGAACTGACCAAGAACAGAGTCCGGATCTCCACGCGACAGACGGACCCACTGTGGTCATGTGACTGTGCGTCCCTCTCGTGCTCTGAACCCTGGACAATCCGAGCTCCTTCACCGTGGCTCTTGAGATGATCTGTGTTACTCAGGGGCAGAGGGTTAGGGAGAAATATAACATTTATTTGGAAAAGGGTCATTCCATGTGAAATCAACAACTGCCTCCCACGTGACCATGATCTTGGAACTGCTTCAGACTTGGTGTGAATATTGTGCGTCTCACCAGCAGTGTGTGTGCAAAATTTGGAGTTGGTATCTTTTTTAATTTGTGAGACAATAAGGTTATAAAAGTGGGAGTGTCAGGCCAAAATCAGGGCTTCTGCTAAATATCAAAGTTCCACAAACCATAACTTCTGAACAGTTTGTGAGGGGGATGACATTTTGTTTGAAAATGTGTAAACCATGTAGCCCTCAGTTGTATCATTTTCAAATTATGGGCTGCCAAAAACTGTAAATGTGTAAAATATTTCATATTTTGTGCTTCCATATCTTCACAAAAAAACACAAGTTCTGCCAAACTGGGATATGATAAACTCATGTGAGAGAACACTACTCCCGACATACCCTCTTTCTTAAAACTTATTTTCTCCCGAACTAAAAAAGATACCAATTCCAAATTTTGCACACACAGCACTAGTGATACACACATTAACCATACCAAGTCTTAAACAGTTCCAAGATACGCAAGTGGGATTTATTTCTAAATTTTGTTGATTTAACATGGAATGACCCAATAATCAGAAGAAAAAACCTCACAAAGTGCCAGAAAACATACTTTTTATTTGCAGCAGTTCTCATTTTAATCAGGACCCACAGAAACATGAACCAAGAGCTTAAACCAAAACATAATCCCAAATAAGAATAATGAGTTAAAATGGTCTGACGTTAACAGAACAAGGCCGAGAGTGAAAATATGTGCACAGAGTTAGAAAACCAAGGCATCTCCCCACATTCTGTTGCAGTCTCGTCTCCAGTGTGAGCCACAGAAGTTCTCCACAGAAATTCTTATTGCACCGACCATTGGCACATTTTATTAATGAAAAATAAAGAATCTAACCCTCGGTCTGCCCTACTGTTGCACTGATAAAACAGTCAAATTAAGCCAACACCTGTGACTAATGCAGCGATTCTCAACTGGGCTGGACACATTTATGGCACATGTTTTAGATTCAGGACCAGGTCTGACCCAGGGTTAAACAAAGGCCAAACCAGGTCTAAACCAGAACTAAACCAGGAAAAAATGGGTCTTAACCAAGAGAGAGGCAGGGGTTAACACAGAAAGATCTAAAACAGGTCTGAACAAAGACTAAGCCAGTTCTAAACCAGGCCTAAGGGTGATTGTATCTGATAAATTGTATTTGCTAATGTTGTAACCTGCCAATAGAGCCAGCTCTTTGGAAACCAGTGTGAGCCCAAAAAATATAAATTCTCATCTTCCGAACAGAGACAGAACACAGTCCTGTCGCAGATAAAACATCTGAAGAAATTTAAACCGACAACAGCATGCACCAAACTCTCAAAAAACACATTTCAATTTCTGCAGACGATAAAATATTCTCAGTCAAACATTTGTTTTTGTTTTTTGTGGGTTTTTTTTGTAAAATTGCACAAGAGCTTTTTTTATCTTTAATAAATACAGGTACATGTTAATAAAGCAGGACTAAACCAGGTCTAAACCAGGTCTAAACCAGGTCTAAACCAGGACTAAACCAGGTCTAAACCAGGACTAAACCAGGTCTAAACCAGGACTAAACCAGGTCTAAACCAGGACTAAACCAGGTCTAAACCAGGACTAAACCAGGTCTAAACCAGATCTAAACCAGGAGAATCAAACTAGGACTAAACCAGATCTAATCTAGGTCAAACCCAGGTCTAAACCAGGACTAAACCAGGACTAAACCAGGTCTAAACCAGGTCTAAACCAGGAGAATCAAACAAGGACTAAACCAGATCTAATCTAGGTCAAACCCAGGTCTAAACCAGGACTAAACCAGGTCTAAACCAGGTCTAAACCAGGACTAAACCAGGACTAAACCAGGTCTAAACCAGGTCTAAACCAGGTCTAAACCAGGACTAAACCAGGTCTAAACCAGGTCTAAACCAGGTCTAAACCAGGACTACACCAGGTCTAAACCAGGTCTAAACCAGGAGAATCAAACTAGGACTAAACCAGGTCTAAACCAGGTCTAAACCAGGTCTAAACCAGGTCTAAACCAGGACTAAACCAGGACTAAACCAGGACTAAACCAGGTCTAAACCAGGTCTAAACCAGGAGAATCAAACTAGGACTAAACCAGGTCTAAACCAGGTCTAAACCAGGTCTAAACCAGGTCTAAACCAGGACTAAACCAGGACTAAACCAGGACTAAACCAGGTCTAAACCAGGTCTAAACCAGGACTAAGCCAGGACTAAACCAGGTCTAAACCAGGACTAAACCAGGTCTAAACCAGGTCTAAACCAGGTCTAAACCAGGACTAAGCCAGGACTAAACCAGGTCTAAACCAGGTCTAAACCAGGTCTAAACCAGGACTAAACCAGGTCTAAACCAGGTCTAAACCAGGACTAAACCAGGACTAAACCAGGTCTAAACCAGGTCTAAACCAGGACTAAGCCAGGACTAAACCAGGTCTAAACCAGGACTAAACCAGGTCTAAACCAGGTCTAAACCAGGTCTAAACCAGGTCTAAACCAGGACTAAACCAGGTCTAAACCAGGTCTAAACCAGGTCTAAACCAGGACTAAGCCAGGACTAAACCAGGTCTAAACCAGGTCTAAACCAGGACTAAACCAGGACTAAACCAGGTCTAAACCAGGTCTAAACCAGGAGAATCAAACTAGGACTAAACCAGGTCTAAACCAGGTCTAAACCAGGTCTAAACCAGGACTAAACCAGGACTAAACCAGGTCTAAACCAGGTCTAAACCAGGACTAAGCCAGGACTAAACCAGGTCTAAACCAGGTCTAAACCAGGACTAAACCAGGTCTAAACCAGGTCTAAACCAGGTCTAAACCAGGACTAAACCAGGACTAAACCAGGTCTAAACCAGGTCTAAACCAGGACTAAACCAGGTCTAAACCAGGTCTAAACCAGGACTAAGCCAGGACTAAACCAGGTCTAAACCAGGTCTAAACCAGGTCTAAACCAGGACTAAACCAGGTCTAAACCAGGACTAAACCAGGTCTAAACCAGGTCTAAACCAGGACTAAGCCAGGACTAAACCAGGTCTAAACCAGGTCTAAACCAGGTCTAAACCAGGAGAATCAAACTAGGACTAAACCAGGTCTAAACAGGAATAAAACTGTCTCCATTTGATAAAATCAGGACTTGAACTGCAAAAGACTCCTGCGTTTCACCAGTAGAAGCTGGCCCACAGCTTGAGAACCTGGGTCCTCATTTATTAACATGCGCCTGTGTTTTATTTAAAAGTTTTGGCATCTGTTCATTGACAGCAGTAGTATCTCCAGTACATAACATTTCACACAGAAATAAACGTGGTTTAAAACAGTAAATAATGAACAGTAAGACTCTCGTCAAGAGAAACTGAAAACCGTGAGATCTGAGGAGAAAAAACAGAAAAGAGGTTTTTGTAGAAGAGGCTACAGAGTCCAATGGCACCTGGATATTCTCCAAACTAGAAAAATACATCTTTCAGATCATTATTATTACAGATAATTTCTCAAACTGCTCTGTGTGGTCCATGCAAACAGGCAGCGCTGCACCAAACCACTTCCATCAAACTCTACAGAAGCCCTGAGCGTCCAACATTCATATGTTTGTCCCCAAGTCTCTGTAACCTGTCCAGTCAGAAAACTGGCTTCTGCTGCAGAATAGAAACCGAGTTAGTCTAAGACTTGTGAAAGAAAAAGTGGGTTTGTTTGAATGTGGTGGTTACGTGGGACGTCAGAGGGACTTTACTGTTGTTAAAATGGAAACAGGACCAAGACAAAAATCCCAACAACAACGAGGACTTCAGCAGAACCAACAGGAGACCAAGGAAAGACCTAAACGCTGTTAATCAGAGAGAAGTTATTACATTCACTCTGTATAAGCCACAGCCATCTTGGTTATTTCTGAGAGGAGATGATCTTCTGCTTCTGTGAGACACAGAGCTGCAGAGAAACGGCCGGGACAGGTCAGGATCCAGAGAGTCAGAGGTGGAATGTAACAAAGTAAAAGTACTTAGTTACTTTACTGAAGTACAGCTTTCATGTATCTGTACTTTTCTTGAATACATTTTACAAGGGACACTTTTTACTCCACTACTTTTTTAGAATTGCTTTGAAGTAAAAGTATTTTGGGTTTGGTTTAAAATCAGTAGTTTTTGTTGTGCCTTCCTTGTAGACAGTACTTCAGTATCACAGATGCAGTACTTCAGTATAAAAGATGCAGTAAAGTAGTACTCTACAGAAAAACCTGACTACAGATTCAGTTTCTTCTGTTGCAGAGGTTAACCTTTAGTTTTCAGCAAAATCCCTCACATTTAACTCATTCATTAGTTCTTGAATCTGTGAAATACTTTTACTTTTTTACTCAAGTACATTAGTACACAGTAAGTAATTTTATACTTTTACTTAAAGCTCCTGTAGCATGCGGTTCTATGGTCTCTTTTCTGATTGGACGATCGCTGATGCAGTTTCAGAACCAAAACAAAAAGTGTAAACAAAAACAACTTGGCCATTATGTAAAACATATTTTTAATTGTGAATAACTCCGCTGTACCATTGTTATCAGTAAAACTAATATTTGATTTAAACATGTTTACCTCCATCTGGGACACGTGGGTAATTTTCATAAAAATATATACTGCTCATAGCTCCTTTAAGTAGAAATTTTCATGTGATAATTGAGTAAATTTTGGCTTTTTTATCTGTACTTTTACTTTAAGAAATTGAGTACTTCTTCCACCGCTGCAGAGTCGACGGCTCTTTGTGGCTGAGGAACCAGAGTTCTTGACTGGACAGGTGCTCCCATCGATACCAAGCCAGAAAAACACAAAACAAAATAAAAACTATGAATGAACGGACGCTTAGGGCTTTACCACAGAATCTCCAAACTCTATAGACTCAGACGTTTCCATCCTTCTCTCTGTTGTTCACAAGATAAAACTCTTAAGAATAAAAATCTCTTTGGGCTGAGTGTCCTATAGTAAAAGTATGAAAGTGTCCCAGCATGCACCTCTGCTCCTAACTGAAGAGCTTGTTGAAGCACTCCTGGCAGTAGGGCTTGCCCTGCTGCTCCTTGAACGTGCCCTTGTTGAGCTGCTTGAGGCAGAAGGCGCAGACGAAGTGCTCGGGGTGGAACTTCTTGGCCATGGCGGTGATGCAGCGGCCGGTGATGGGCTTCTGGCAGCCGGAGCACAGCGAGCCGCGCCGATCGTGGTAATGCAGCTCGCAGAACGGCAGCCCCTCGTGGTCGAAGAAGCTGCCGTTAATGAAGGGCGTGTAACATTCCTGGGAAAGACGAGGACACGGGAGAACGTTACAGAGGAAGGAGGAGAGTTTCTATGTGAGGACAGTATTTAATTTCCTGAAACAGTAGGTTCTTCTACAGTGGTTCTTAGACTGTTCACAACAAGAACCGACTCAGAAAATAAACGGCTTTACAAGAACCATCTGTAAAGTGAGTTTAAACCAGGAATAAATCAGGACTAAACCAGGATTAAACAAGGACTAAACTGATTTTAAACCAGGTCTAAATCAGGAATAAGGATTAACCCAGAAAATGCATTCATAAATAAGGATAAAACAGGGACTAACCAGGACTAAAAACTAAGCCAGGACTAAACTAGAACTAAGCCAGGACCAAACTAAACTAGAACTAAGTCAGGACTAAACTAAATGAGAACTAAGCCAGGACTAAACTAAACTAGAACTAAGTCAGGACTAAACTAAACTAGAACTAAGCCAGGACCAAACTAAACTAGAACTAAGCCAGGACCAAACTAAACTAGAACTAAGTCAGGACTAAACTAAACTAGAACTAAGCCAGGACTAAACTAAACTAGAACTAAGCCAGGACCAAACTAAACTAGAACTAAGCCAGGACCAAACTAAACTAGAACTAAGTCAGGACTAAACTAAATGAGAACTAAGCCAGGACTAAACTAAACTAGAACTAAGTCAGGACTAAACTAAACTAGAACTAAGCCAGGACTAAACTAAACTAGAACTAAGCCAGGACCAAACTAAACTAGAACTAAGCCAGGACCAAACTAAACTAGAACTAAGCCAGGACCAAACTAAACTAGAACTAAGTCAGGACTAAACTAAACTAGAACTAAGCCAGGACTAAACTAAACTAGAACTAAGTCAGGACTAAACTAAACTAGAACTAAGCCAGGACTAAACTAAACTAGAACTAAGCCAGGACTAAACTAAACTAGAACTAAGCCAGGACCAAACTAAACTAGAACTAAGCCAGGACCAAACTAAACTAGAACTAAGCCAGGACCAAACTAAACTAGAACTAAGTCAGGACTAAACTAAACTAGAACTAAGCCAGGACTAAACTAAACTAGAACTAAGCCAGGACCAAACTAAACTAGAACTAAGCCAGGACCAAACTAAACTAGAACTAAGTCAGGACTAAACTAAATGAGAACTAAGCCAGGACTAAACTAAACTAGAACTAAGTCAGGACTAAACTAAACTAGAACTAAGCCAGGACCAAACTAAACTAGAACTAAGCCAGGACCAAACTAAACTAGAACTAAGCCAGGACCAAACTAAACTAGAACTAAGTCAGGACTAAACTAAACTAGAACTAAGCCAGGACTAAACTAAACTAGAACTAAGCCAGGACCAAACTAAACTAGAACTAAGCCAGGACCAAACTAAACTAGAACTAAGTCAGGACTAAACTAAATGAGAACTAAGCCAGGACTAAACAAGAACTAAGCCAGGACTAAACTAGAACTAAGCCAGGACTAAACTAGAACTAAGCCAGGACCAAACTAAACTAGAACTAAGTCAGGACTAAACTAAACTAGAACTAAGCCAGGACTAAACTAGAACTAAGAGCTAAACAAAAGAGCAACCAGAAACTAGAGCTCTGTAGAGTGGCAGCCACACTTCTGTCAGCCTGCCCCAGGGCAGCTGTGGCTACAGAAGTTTCTCACCATCACCGAGTGAGACTGAGGAGAGAAGGAAGACTGCAGCTGAGTGTGAGGTGGCTTTGAGAGTCTAGAAAAGCGCTGTATTATTTTTATATTATTTTTATCTGCAGTATGCCTAAAAATAAAAGATGTTGTAAAGTAGTACACATTAAAAACATCAAAATAATAAAGAGATAAGTCTTTACCATTGTATTCTATTGCACTGTTTGTTGGTTTCATCAATGTAATCTGTACAGTTCTTCATCATCAGCCTTTAACATGGAACTCATTAGTTGTCGAATCTTTCCAAACCCTTATGTTTTTACTCACATGTACTTTAATACTTTTACTTAAGTAGAAATTTTCATGTGCTACTTTTACTTGAGTACATTTTTGCTACTTTATCTGTACTTTTACTTAAGTAAAGAAATTGCTCTGAACACAGCTGCACCATGTGATCATCCAGATGTGACATGATCCAGATGTGCCATGATCCAGATGTGACATGATCCAGATGTGACATGATCCAGATGTGACATGATCCAGATGTGACATGATCCAGACTCTGCCGTCTCCGCTGGACCAACTGGGTTTGTCTCTTTAACTTTTAGCCCGAGTTTTGGTCCAGTGAAGACACACAGCTTCTTGGTCGTGACTCTGCGGAGGTCGTGTTCTGTGACTCACTCTGCAGACGAAGCACTCCGGATGCCACAGCGAGTTCAGGGCAGAGATGTAGTTTTCGAGAATGGCCCGAGAGCAGCCTCCACATTTCGGAGCGAACATGTTGAAGTAATCCTTCCTGCAGAACGCCTTCCCGTCCTTCTCATGGAACCCTGGACCGGGACAGACGAGGATTTATTTAAGAAGACGGGACATTACTGCATAGGTACATGACATAAGAAGAACTGAAACATCACTGCTGTACCTTCAGGTCCAAAGAAGTCCCCGCACTGAGCGCAGAAGAAGTGCTCCGGGTGCCAGGTCTTGTCCATAGCAGTGACCACTCTCTGGAAAACAAACAAACAGAAGAATAAACTCTAAGCTCAGGTTTAAGATAACTCACTGCACTGCTCCACTTTATGTCTGGTAACAACACGAAACAGAAGTAACTCATTTTAAAGCATCAAGAAAATCCTTTAACAGTAACCGAATGTCTTTCTGTAAAGACACCACCAGGGGGTGCAATGAGAACAGTTTATATCTGTATCACAAGAAACTAAATGTTACCCAATAATGTTCTGGTCGTCCATCTAACAGAGATTTACACTGAAGAATCTACTTTCTATAAAAGCCCTACATTATACTGGGGGCACAATGAGAGCAGTTTATAACCCACAGTAGTTTAAGGAGGGTCATTTTAATTCATACATTTATATTACAGATTATTTACTCTCTAAACATGTTTACAAAAAGCTTTGTGACTATATCACAAACTGTTCCGCCTTTAAAGATCTCATACAAAGACAAAACATGGGCTCTGCCCAGAGCTGTCTGTGTAATGATAAATGTTTTTTATTTCAGTCTGAAAAACTAAAGCTCAGTAGGTGGAGCTGTTTGAGCACTGGTTCAATCCCCGCTATCAGCATAACAAACTGCCAAGGCCCAAGGGCACACACTGTGGCTGTGTCTCGGCTCCAGTGTGTGTGGCTGTGGTGTATGAATGTGTCAGGTCTGTGACTGTGTGGGTGGTCAGAGAGGCCAATGGCACAGTATGGCTGCCATATCTCCATCAGTCTGCCTCAGGGCAGCTCACCACCACTGAGTGTGACTGAGAAGAGAAGGAAGAATGGACTCATGTACAGAGCTTTGAGAAGCTTCATCTCTGAAAGTGCAATATAAATCTAATCCATTATTATTATTATCACTAGGTACAACTCAGAAATGCCAGAGTACCATTTATGTTACTTACTCTACAAATACCACTGATCTATTGCATTATAATACAGATAAAGAATAATTATATCATTTTAATTAAAGTCTGGGTCTGAAGCTTCAGCGCTGACAAGCCCCAGCCAACTGTTTATTAATAAAAAGGTTTCACATACAGATAATGTCACATGCCCACTGTCAGTGGGGGGGGGCAGACGGAGACAGAGACAGCGACGTCCATTACAGACCCTGGATGTGACTGAACCAGACGACTGCAATCATTAGTGTTTCCACTCAGAGCTCAGGCCCATAAATATGAAGGAGAACTGTGTACAGTAGTATCAGTACTGTAGTACAGTAGTATCAGTACAGTAGTACAGTAGTATCAGTACTGTAGTACAGTAGTATCAGTACTGTAGTACTGTAGTATCAGTACTGTAGTACAGTAGTATCAGTACTGTAGTACTGTAGTATCAGTACTGTAGTACAGTAGTATCAGTACTGTAGTACAGTAGTATCAGTACTGTAGTACAGTAGTATCAGTACAGTAGTACAGTAGTATCAGTACTGTAGTACAGTAGCATCAGTACTGTAGTACTGTAGTATCAGTACAGTAGTACAGTAGTATCAGTACTGTAGTACAGTAGTATCAGTACTGTAGTACTGTAGTATCAGTACTGTAGTACAGTAGTATCAGTACTGTAGTACAGTAGTATCAGTACTGTAGTACAGTAGTATCAGTACAGTAGTACAGTAGTATCAGTACTGTAGTACTGTAGTATCAGTACTGTAGTACAGTAGTATCAGTACTGTAGTACAGTAGTATCAGTACTGTAGTACTGTAGTATCAGTACTGTAGTACAGTAGTATCAGTACTGTAGTACAGTAGTATCAGTACTGTAGTACAGTAGTATCAGTACAGTAGTACAGTAGTATCAGTACTGTAGTACAGTAGCATCAGTACTGTAGTACTGTAGTATCAGTACTGTAGTACTCACGTCCAGGATGGGCCCGTTGCAGTAGTGGCAGCGCGGGGAGAACAGGTTGTGGTAGTCCGTCTCACAGAACGGCTGACCGTCGCGTTCGAAGAAGTTCTTGGAGCCGATCTCCTCCTGACAGTGAGTACAGACGAAGTGCTCCGGGTGCCACGTCCTGCCCATCGCCGTCACCACCTGGGACGGGACCGAGGAGAGAACTTAACACGTCACTTTTTTTATTGTACTCGAGCGATCCAGTGCTGCACAATGTTACAAATACCTACAATATCTACAGTGAAATGTAAATACATGAAGAGGGCTCCACAATCTGCCACAAAATGAGTGTAGTAAGGTGGTTGACGTGACGCTAACTTTTCTCATAATCAACTGAAAAGTTTTGCGAAATAAAGCCTGTCCCTCCCAAAATTCTGTCAGCAGTGCAACACAGGGTCTAATACGTAACCTTTTAAGTTTCAGAAAGAAGTTATGAGTTGTATTTTTGGTATTTTAGTTTAGTTTTAGTGTAGTTTAAAGTTAAACACTGCAGCCACTGTGATATGCTGACCAGTAGTACCAGCAGTAGTAGCAGTAGTAGTAGAGGTTGTAGTAATACCAGTAGCTGAGTTGTAGTAATACTGGACAGTTCCATAGCAGACCATTAACCTTACACTCAGCCTAATGTGCCTCTGATCCCCTCACCTGTCCCACGATGGGCTTCTTGCAGGCCCCACAGACCCCTTTAGCCACGGTCTGGACCCCGAGCCGGTTCAGGTCGGACTGGAGGCTCCCCAGCATGTTGTCCAGTTTGTTCGGAGGAGCCGGAGGAGAAACCTTCTCCTGGGTCTGCATCTGAGGAACAAAAGAGCAACCAGAATCTGTCATTGCTAACATTTACACAACTGCAATACTCTGGACCACCACATGAGGCAGTACAGAGTAAAACATACAGGATTCTGTATGTTCTAAGGTCCCTTAAAGAGGAACCATGTAACTTTATTTGTTTCATCTCTGTTTTGGTCTCATGTCTCTCCAGAGCGCCCCCTACATTTGGGAGTAAAGCATTATTATTAAAACTCAGGAGTCAGACTCTGGTTTTCTCCTCCTTGTATCCGTAAAAAAAAAGGTCTCCTCTGCCTTTTGGCCGCTCTGCCGTGACCAACATCTGAGAAATAAAGCAGTTGCTGGCTTGTTGTCAGTGCTTCCATTCTTACAAGGCTGTTTTTTCCACAAAGATACACCAGGGGGCGCTGCAGGAGCTTTATTCACCTGCAACAACTTCTTTAGACATCACACTGACTCTGAAACTACTTAATTAAGGTAAAAAAAGAATCCTCCTTCTTCATTCTGAAGCTTGTTTTGGACTTCAGCAGGTTTGTCTTTAACAAGGCTCAGGAGCTGCTGCTGTGCTCTGATTGGCTGATTAGATATTTACATTTAGAGCAGGTGTACTTAAAAAAGTGGCCGGTGTCGATGGCAGTAAACAGGGAGGAGGGTCCCGAACGCGGGGGGGCATGTTGACAGAGGACCTTGGCAGATGCTATATTAGTGCTGGTAAGTGTGCTGTCATGTGGCGGATTAGGTTTCGGTTGCGCCGCGAGCTTCTCATTCCTGCTCCTGGCTCTGGGGTCAGTGTCATGGGAACATCCCGGTCTTACCCTCAGAGCTCACACCTAAGCTCTTAAACTCTCTGTCCCGCTCGAACGCACAGCTCTTTGGCGCCATCGGTGTCAGAATTAGAAAGGGCTCTCAGTCTCTCCAACCACCAGCTTTCACCATAACTGGATCTGAAAGTCTACCGCAGTGGCCCAAAATGACACATAACACAAACCGTGGGTAAAAAAAAGCTGCAAGTTCACAAGGGATTGAGAATAACATACCAACAACAACTGTATTTGACCAAAGACAGAAAGAATCCAAGGAATGAGGAGTCTCCAAGCCTGCACTGAGGGATATCACTCACACCACAGTTCATTGTGACGTTTAGAACATGGCTGACGGCTTCAAAGCAACAAAGCAGCAGAGAAATTAACAGCTAAGCTAAAAAAGAAAATTCAATAAACAAACTCGTCTATGTAAGCGCAAAATGACCAAACTCTGAAGCGTCTGCAGTACTCATCGTCGTGTTTGCTTTGTGTTTTTTTCAGAATCATATGTCAAAGTAAACAGATTACTTGTACTGCCAGGTGCATTATGGGAGAGAACAGCACCGATATTTGTCCAGACAAAGCCACACCGGGTCATTTCACTCAACCAGTGCCTAGAACTGAAGCCGTGCACACATCTGTGGTGTTTAGAGCTCTAACTACTGCCGCCTGCTGTTACTGAAGCTTCTACTAAAGCTAGTTTTAAAAATCTGTTTATCATCACTTAAAATGTTATAATAGTGCAATGTTTTGTTTTTCTGGTTGTAATTTTTAACACGTTTCTGGCAAATGCTTTATGTCATATCATAAAGTTATACATTCTGTATAGATCTAAAGAGCAGTAGCTGTCAATTTGGTGGCAGCTAATGGGTTCCAAATAAATAAACAATAAACACATGTGAGGTGAAAGAGTGACATGTTCAGGGCGGTCTGTGTTCTCATATTTGGAGCCTTTGGACTACTCACGCAATTCACTCACACAATTTAGTATTTTAGTTAACAGGCACTGAACACTTCAAGAAAGTGTATAGAGTGGAGCAGGTGTTGGGACAGAGCCATATATTTATACAGAGAGAACCAGAGAGTGAAGAACTGTATTTCTCCTTCCTCTGAAATAGAAGCACAGGTTCCACAGTGGCTTTATCTCAACACAGAACAAGGTTTGTGAAGCTGAGGCGCCTGGTTTCCCTGAGGCTGGCTCACTAACCCTCTCATCCAACTGCGTAGAAAAGGGCCCAAGTTAAAGATAACAGTCTGGATGAGCTCTTTTTCCAGGTTTAAAGCAGAACTCAGAGTCTTTTCTAGTTTCTTCTCTGTTTCTGCCTCATGCTCCTCTCTGGAGCGCCCCCCACAGTTCAGAATACAGCACTATCGTAAACACTCACAGGTCCAGGTGACTCCTGTGGCTCCTCGCTCAGCTTTACTTTCGTTTTCCCCTCCTCGTACCTCTACAAAGTTTTTTCTGCCATTTGGCCGCTCTGTCGTGACGAAAATCGAGAAACAAGCCATCGCTGGCTTGATGTTTTCGTGAGACTCGAGACTTCCATGAAACCGAGTCGGCAGAGCTCAGAGTTGTGCCACTTTCGGCCCAAAGGCAACAGGGGGAGACGCCGGAAGCTTCATTCACCCCACAGCACTCATTAACCAACACACAGACTCTCAAACGGTTTATTTATGGTAAAAAAAAAAAAAAATGTTACCATGTTCTGCTTTAATATAGTCTGAGTTTGGACTAAACCTGCAGCATGAACACTACACTGAGGAAAAACAACACGAACAACAATTGACCAAACAGACAGACAGAGGACAGGACAGGAGCGGGTTCGTGCCTGCAGCGGAGGGAAGATGGGGTCGTACTCGGTCTGACAGCCCACCGACACAAACACCTTCGGGGGCGGAGGAGGGGTGAGGGGCTTGGGCGGAGGCGTGGGTTCCCTGGGGGGAGGAGGTGTGAGTTCTCTGGGGGGCGGGGGCGGAGGAGGACTGGGCTGTTTGGGTGGCGGCGGAGGAGGCGGGGGCGGAGGCGTGGGCTCCCGGGGCGGCGGAGGGGTGGGCGGAGGCGGGGGCAGCGGCGGCGGGGTCTGCTTCACCGGGACGGGTTTTTTAGGAGCCGGGGGCGACTGAGGCGGGGGCAGGACCTTTCTCTGGGGGGCGGGGGAGTCTGGAGGGATGATGATCTGGAGGAACAGCAGAGACAGGAATGAGAGACAGAAGAAGTGACAGAAAGTGAAAATAACCCTCCAAGGCAAAGTAATGAATGATTTTCCATTTTTTTCTGAGTTAAGATGTCGGAGGATGTTTTCATCCAGGTCGTTGTATAAGGGTTTAGAAGAAGGCATCTGGACGTTATTAGAAGATGTTTTGACCCTAATCCAAGAGACTTTCGCTCAATTCTGAGGAATCACCCATGTGTTCTATGCTGTTCTTGGCCAGGGAAGCTAAGTGGTTCAAATACTGAGTAAAAGAAAGCTCCCCTCGTGTTTTTCAACCATAACAGAGGAAGTGGACCTAGGTAAAGTATTTCACCAGTAAACTCTGTAGTAACCCTTGGCAGAAATCCCTTTTCACAAAATGGTGGCAAAGTGGTTAGCACTCTCGCCTCAAAGTAAGAAGGTTCCGGGTTTGATTCCCAGACCTTTTGGCCTTTCTGTGTGGAGTTTGCATGTCCTCCCTGTGTCTGGGTGGGTTTCCTCCAGGTGCTCCGGTTTCCCCCATTAACCTGAAATCCTCCAGCTGGGTCCTGACCAGGATCCTGGCTCAGATCTGTAGAAGGGTCCCTGGGTCGCTGCACTGCAGTCACCCACTGCTCCTGACAGGTTTAACCCCAGCGCTGAAGGATGGGTCAAATGCAGAGAACTAATTTCCCTATGGGAATAATAAAGTCTAACTTAACCTTAAAATCACTGTCTTCTAGAGATATGTTTGACTTTGTGTCAGAACATCACACCACTTTTCTCACCAGACGTGAACCTGACAGAGCCACGTCTGGCTGAACTGGTGAGTCCCTTTACTCAAACACAACCTAAACCCCTCGTTTATGACCTGTCTCTCCCTGCACAGGTGCACCAAGGAGAGATCAGTTCTGTCTGTGCCAGGTGATACTTTGTTTACATCTCTTTGTGTCTATCCTCTCTCTTTCACCTGCCTACAATGGAAGCATGGCCAGACCATCTGGAAAATTGTCTCCAGGTCCTGTACTGATCGTAAAAAACGTCTCCTCCCTCCTGCTTCCCAGCTGGCCTTTAATACTCTCGGATATTTCACCTATGTATACTGTCTGGACACGATCCTGAGGGGACCACCAGCTTTGTGATATAAACATCCAGACAATACCTGCTCACCTGGTCAGACTTCTTTCTCTGAACAGCCCCTTCATAACTGGCAAAGCCAGAAAAAACATCTTTAAAAAAAAAAACTGTCCAGATGCCTTCTTCTAAACCCCTGAGTATTTCCATATTACATTTTGTAGCCTGATATTTCCAGATCTTTAACCTGTCCCGAAGCTCTCATCTGTCCTGTACCTTGTCCACCGCAGGCTTCTCCTCCCTGGTTCTCTGGGGGTTGGACATGACGATGACCCCCTCCGTGAGCCAGTCGTCCGGTTGCTGTTTGCGTCTGCGCTCCACTCTCCCGATCCCCAGCTTCCCCTGCAGCTCCTCTATCAGCCGGTCCTGCGAGTTGCTCTTGTTGACGATGATCGGGCCCATCTTACGCCGCAGCAGCCCCTCTCGGTACATCGGGTGGACATTGGAGGTCTCTTTGGTTCGGCGAATCACAGACTTCAGCTGGAGAGGAGGAGGAAGTGTGGAGGTTGTGCCAGTCACAGAGAAGTCCAGGGTGAAGTCAAACGCAAGCAGGACACGGCAAGTCTCACTTCAGCCAAAAAACATCCTTGCTGTTGTCGAAGGGCTTGCATTTCCATCACATCAAAACCAACGACACCAAGCCATGCCAGACAGCCCCATTCCAGAAGAGATGTTTGCAAATCCAGTGCAAGGCGACACAGTTATAGGCACCAAGGTCAACCAAAAACCATGTCAACTTTTATTTGAGTAGTTGCCAGTTGCTTGCATCTTTCCATCAAATGAAGCTCTGAGAAGAACTGAAGTACAGCAAGCCATGCCAGAGCCAGAGCTCAATCAAAAACCAAAATTTGTAAATTGAGTGCAAGGTAAAGCAACACAGCATCATCCCAACAGGGCCCACTTACTTCAAGGCAATCTGTTTCCAAACACAGTACAGTAATAACTGCAAACAACAAC
This sequence comes from Bostrychus sinensis, assembly GCA_020698575.1. Lineage (NCBI taxonomy): Eukaryota > Metazoa > Chordata > Actinopteri > Gobiiformes > Eleotridae > Bostrychus > Bostrychus sinensis. The sequence goes on along the minus strand of CM036241.1, from coordinate 1,124,780 downwards.
TGCGAGAAGTCCAACTGCAGATCACTTGCTGCAGCAGATGTAGCTTTTGTTAAAATGCTTGTGTTGTGCTTTGAGAAGCCAAGTGCAGTTTAATACAAAACTCAGACTACAGACTCCATTCAAGATGTCTGCAAATCCACTACAAGGCAACGTCCCAAAAAGCATCTCCATTTGAAATTATGTCAAGAACAATTTCAGCTGCAGGTCATATGCCGTAACAAATGTAACTTTTGTTACAATGCTTTTAATTTTTACATCTAATCTGCTCTGAGAAGCTTCAGACAGACAGCTGAATTTAACACAAAATGTTTGCAGCACAGAACTTCAAAAAGCATCTTGTAAAGTCAATTATTTATGAAATACTTAGAATACAAGAAAAATTAAAACCAGTGACATATAGGAAGTCATGCTAGACAACTTAATTTAAGGCATTTTTTTTGCAAACTCAGAACAATTTCAGCTGCAGATCAAATGCCAGAGCAGACACAGAGTGCTGACAGTTTTTTCAATTAATAAAATCTGCTTCGTGCACTGGCACAGACGTCAAGCCAAAGTGTCCATAAACCAAGTGCAAAAAACAAAACAAATAAACATCTACTGCTTGTAACTATTTCAACATAGATATCTGATAAAGTATGTGATGTGAGACCATTCTTCTCTCCTCGAGTGCAGAGACATGACAGGCCATGCCCAGTGACAAACCCAGCGATGCAAGTGGAGGCCTGTGCACACATTCTGCAGCATTTCAACATAACACACACAGCTCTGCTACCTGCCGTAACAATCCATGCATCACACACAAATCTGGAGAAAGTTCACGCCATCAAACCAGAAGATTATCTCCTCTCCCAAAATGAGCTGGCATATCCTGCTTCCAGATATGCCCCAGTTCAACCGTTCACGTCAACACAAAACCCACACAGAATCCTCAGGGCCACATGCTACGAGCTGATTTTGGGAGTTTTAAGTGAAAATCCTACTTGTCCCGAAGCCGACAGCCGTTCGACTGCGGAGGGCTGTTGTGAGGGGAGCTCCAGTGAAGCGTCAGGCGTCCCGGGACACGAGGACGGTGTGAGGCAGTCGTCGAACCAGCTGGACTCGGTCATGGGTGTCAGGGTCCCGTCTCGGCTCAGACTCGGGTACATGTCGTCCTCTTCCTCCCACCTCCCGTCCTCGTCTCCGGAAAGCGTTGATGCGTTCACTTGGTCTTGCTGCGGCGCTAAAAGTTTGTCCAAAGCGTCGTCGAGAAAAGGTTCACGGCATGGCCAGGTCAGGTCCAGAACATCGCCTCCTCTTGGTTCAGAAGTGGAACTGCACGGTGCTGAAATCGGGGAAGCTCTCGGACTGCTCGCGCTCTGAACAGTAAAAGTTTTCCTGATCACAGTAGGCGTACCTCTGGGCGTCTCACTTCTCGGAACCGGACTCGACAACCTCGGATACACCATGACAGAAGGATTTTTGGCATCTAAATCTGGGCTGGCACATTTGGGAATTGCTATGGGACTCGAGGTGTTCGGAAGCGTGAGCGGACTTGACACTTTAGGAACAGAGAGGATGGGGATCATGATCGGACTCGCGCGATCCGGACTAGAACTTAGAGGGACTGTTAGCGGACTAGAGATGACTGGGATCGGGACTGGGCTAGCGCTCTTTGGCTCGGGGCTTGCGATCCTTGGGACAGTTATGGGACTAGACATCTTTGGTTCAGCAGTAGGGGGCACTGCGCTAACATTTTCTGGAACATCAGGACTACTGCTAACAGGGATCGGGCTGGGATCATTCAGAACCGGACTCGGACTTTTACTAACTTGATCCTTCAAAACAGGAGAAGGATTTTTGGCAATAGGACTTGGAGTTTTCGAAGCTACAACCGGACTTGGGGTTTTAACATTCATAGTTGGACTCGGGCTCTGGACTAGGACTGGACTTGGACTTTTAACAACTGTAACAGATGCTGTGCTAAGTGACTCATTGGTCACGCACGATAAAACTTCACCATTCACTGTCTCTTTCTTTGTAACAGAGGAAAAAATCTTGGTGGAGAGGGCGGTCACGGCAGAGGAGCAGCCGTCTTCGTCGATGTGCAGCTCCAGAGGTAAAGGCGTGGAGGAGGGCGTGGTCAGACTCGAAGGTATCGCAGTATCTACTGAAGTAATCTGAGCGTTTACAGGTGCGCTGGGGTCTGCAGGAGCCACAGTTAGAGACACAAAATCGACCTCTTCATGGTTTAGGGATAACTGAGAACCGGACTGAGGTGGGACAGTGACAACAACACAAGACGAACAGTGGTGGAGAAGACAGAAGGAAGTCAAGTGTGAATGAAAGACAGTGAAGCACCTTCTCTTCAGGGCTTTTGTTGTCTCTGTTGTCACTTTTCTGAGACATTTGCTGCCATCAAATTTAAAGTTGGGTGTTATTTCTCATTAAATGGTAAAATGTTCAGTTTTTTAACACCTGAACTGTTTTATTTATAATTTACTTAGTGTCACAGCGATTGTTTTAACTGGGGAGAAATAAATTAGATGGTAGTGAAAAAGTGTAGAAAAATAACTTTGGGGTCACTATAAAACTGGATAAAGGGATCAGGATAAAACTGGGTCCAACAGTGAGACCGGGTCAGAACCAGCTGTATAAGGTACTCTGTTTTTTTAATGGGAGAAGATGAGGTAGAGGCAGGAGACTCACGTTGCTCTGGACCTTGAAGTCGGACAGAGAAGCCATGAGTTCGTCCAGCTCTCGTGTGGCGGAGGAGGCAGACATCCGGGCCTGCTGCTGGGCTGAGGGCTCTGCCGGGGGGCAGTCCTCAGAGACAACCAGAGGGGCATGGCTAAAGAGAAAAAGATAATCTTAGAACCAGACACTTCGTTTAAAGATTTCATAATACACTCACTAGCCACTTTACTGCCCATCTCTTATTCAGTGCTATGAACTATCCATCAACAGGAACCTTTTTGTCGGCTCGCACTGCCAATAAGAACTTGTGACATCACATAAGCATCACATCAGCAGCTACAACAAAGCAAAACAAACTGCTGCGTGGGGCATGAAGACAGAAGGCTCTGTTCACTGTGGGAATGGTCACAGCAGAGTGGGAAATGTACTGCATAAAGTCCAGAGTCTGGGAGTTCACAGAGAGATCTTTACTGCTTAATTTAATGGCTGTAAAAAGAAAAGAGGAGTGCCGTGGTGTAGCTCAGTGGGTTGAGCCTGCGTTGGTGTCGTGGTGTCGAGTCTGGACTCCGACACTTTGCCAAATGTCTATCTTTAAAATATAAAGGGACGGCGAGCACTGGAGTCTAACCAGCTTTAAAATTAGCGGCTTATGGGTGTGCTACATGTAAATCTTTCAGGTCAATGGCAATAGACAATTATGTAGATGTACTACATCTCTGACTTTGTAACTACATCACTGAACTCTCCCCTGCTGCTGGGAAGTCCCTGCTCTGAAGTAGGAGCTACAAATATTACAGGAGCTGTGGTCCAGTCCCCAGTTCCTCTCATGGGCGAACGTGCAACAAATTACCTCCATCTAACTCTGACAGACTCATGAACTAATCCATCCCCATCATGAACAAAGAGAGCAGAAACAGCTTCAGCTCTGCTCCTGTCTGTTCCTCCGAGCCACCAAATAGCAGCTCTCACCACTGTCTTGTACACTTTTCCTTTCATTCTTGCTAATAGCATACATTATTTCCTTACCTGGGCATTGGCACAGAGCTCTGAAGTTCGTCCAGACTCTGGGCACTCAGTTGGACATGTTCTATCCTACAAGCTGCAGCTATTTTTTGCTTCTCGACGCCGTTCTCATGGACCTGGTGCAAGATGGAGGTGGAGGGCAACGGTGGAGCTGCTTCTTCTGTTAGAGACAAAATCACAGGCATGACATACAGAGCACCTGCCTTATACTCAGCCCCACACTGCTCTGCTCTGTCCTGTGTGTCCTGACTCCTCTCTCTCAGAACCAGCTCTAACTCCTGCAGCAGTCTGAGCTCCAGTAGTTTGTCTGTGGGATGGAACCACACAGCCTCAGCCTTCACTCCCCACGGCCATCGCCTGTCACTGCTTCACCAATTTGAATTCAAATGTATTTATTTGACAGGGACATGCAACTCAAAAGGGAAATATGTTTTGCGCCAGGTTTTAGCAGAGCTGCAGTCCCTGACAAGTTGATGTTACAGCAGATTTTGGCAGGAGGTTTGTGTAAATTAAGAACATGTTACCAGTAAATTCATTCATATTAGGTCCACAAAAAACGATCACTCAAGCAAATTCTGAAAAACACTTCCAACAGATCGAATACTGTTACTCACATGCAGACTACACACAGACATACGAACACATTCATTATATTAATTCTCAGTTCCTCAGACTGGTGGCTCTGTGAGAGAATGAGGATTGGTCAAATGAGGTTTTTAAGTCTTGGGACACTACATTCTCTTCTTTGCTTCTAGAAGTTTTTTCTAATGTAAGATTCACAAATTTTCTTAAAGGGGGAGCAGCTAAGTTGTGGATTATTTTAAATAAAAAGGCAAACATTTGAATGTTTAATCAGATTTGAATGAATCAAAACTGGGGATATCTTGTTAAGTGAGTTTGTTACAGTGGTGGTACAGACGAGGTTTTTGTCATGAATTTTGGTGTTAGAGATGTCTTACATGCCTGAGACCAGCTTGTCAAGTATTTGAGGACTCAATGGTCAAAGAATCTCCAAGATGTTTAAAAATGTTAAGATTAAACCACTGTTCCTTCCTTGGACCACTTCTGATCCTGACCACTGCAGACCAGGAACGCCCCACAAGAGCTGCAGTTCTGGAGACGCTGTGGCCCTTTTGTCAAACTCGCTCAGATCCTTACCCAATTTTCCTGCCAAATGTTCACTTGCTGCCTAATATATCCCTACCTAATGTATAATATCTATAATGTATTAGAGTTAAACAGACTGGGAAGTGTGCGTGGCTGACCTTCTGTGGGGCAAGCCGGAGTGCTGTGCTGGACGGTGTTCAGCTCCAGCAGAAGTCGGTCCAGCTCCGACAGGTTCGAGCCCAGAGAGTTCATGGCGGCAGGAGACTCCACGCTCTTCTGTTTGTTTGGCAAACTGTGGACCAGAGGGAGAAAATCAAGTTAAAACACCAACAGACATGAAATGGGGAAGGAAAGTAAGTGAGGAAACTTGTCATTAAGGAAAGAAAGAAGGCAGACAGTATGTATCAGGACCTGTAGATGTGCTCGTCCTCAGCAGGAGGTTGTGTTGGACTGCTGTCTTTAGAACTGGGACTTCTCAAGGCTGGGTCTGAGGACTGGGGAGATTTATCAGAATTTAGTGTCTGGGTTTGAAAGAAACATCAGCTTCTCACAATAAAATAATACAAGAAGACTACTACCTGTCTTAACTTTTTAGCTAAACTTTAAGTCTATCAAAAACTCTCAGAAGAAGAATGCTTTGACAGAGAAAGATAATTCTGGACAGGTCTGACTACAGCGGAGAGTGCTGCGCTTCTCTGTAACAAATCTAGATATTCTGCCATGATGACCTGCCCACAGTATGGAGCTCAACAGCTACCGCCCAACCCTGGTTCCGGAAGTAAATTTTCCATTAATACCCCCATTGACTTTTCAATAAATGCTTCTATTAAAAGTTTACAGGCTTGACGGAGGGTAATCATTATCATTACAAACCCCACTTCTTTTTATGTCCTTAATATAAACAACCTCTGTTGGCCTGTACCTTGTTGGGGGCCCTGGACCCCACTTTGGCAACCACAGAGTAACCATAATATGAACCTCAAAATACAAAGTGCCTGTAAACACTGTCAACCTCTTTAAATCTCTGCTGTCAATGTTGAAAACAGAGCATGAATACTGAACATGGACGTTCCTGACAGACCCGGCGTTACCTGGTTCTGGTTCTGGTTGTCTCCGTTCACAGCGTCCTCCTCGGGGGACACAGGACTGATGTCTTGACTCCCCACAGGGACAGAGTACGAGTTCTCCTCTGAGAAAAACACGGGACGCTTGGAAATGTGGGACGTCGTGGACTCAAGGTCCGCCAACAGCGCATCTGCAGAGAGAGAGGACATACGTGAGGAAAACAGAGTAACTGAGACAGCTACACCAGCTACTATGGGCCTGAGACGGGGAACAGCATCCATTCACTCTCTCATTCATTCACTGTGGGACATTCAGCGTCTCCAGTTCACCTGTACATGATCGGGAGTCCAACCCACAACCGCCTCACTGGGAGACAGCAGGAGACAGGCTAACCACTCTGCCACTGAGCATGCTCTGATCTTTAAAGTGCTTAATAAACTGCAGTAGTAGAAATTGTTCCTATGCCTTTAAATGCCTGGATATGAGAACAGTGAACCTCTGACTACACAGCAGGTGTTGAAATAAGGAAGTTTACACAACAATGCATTTTATCACAAACATTAGGATTCTACTGAGGATGCTCTCCTTTTAAACGTCACCACTCAAACAAATTACAAAGAGGTGTTTTCAGTTTGACTGTGTTCTAAATTCTGGTTCACGCCTTTTATTACAGAGAACTAAGTCAAGTCACAAATAATCATTGAGTCCTATTCTCCAAGTTCCAAGCAGCAAGACAAATCTTTATAGATAAGTCCAGTCTCACACACGTCACTGTTTTTACACAAGTCACATGTGGCTCATTAGCAAAAAGTAAAAACAAATACGCTACATTAATGCCCATATTGCAGTTTTAATGCATTTATGTTACAAATTCAAGCTAAATTCTTTGTTTTAAGTAATTTAGCTCAAGTCTAAATTCATGAAGAGTAAGTCAAAGCCAACAAGTTGAGACTTTTAACAATATTAGTATTAGTAATATTACTCATGCAAATCTCCTTTAATTTGTGACTTAAGTCTGACTCAGGTCCCCCTTCTCTGTCAAACAGCAACAAGAACATTATTCTATATTTCTGTGCTTCAAATACGGCATCAGAGTTTATCAGTGCTGCTCCAGAAAAGCACAGGATGAAAAGTAAAGTGCAGAGTTGTTTGGTGTATCTTCTGTAACTCAGGTTTTATCTGTGACCGTCCCATCAGCCTGTTCCCCCATTCCACTTTTACTTACACGACAGTCTCAGAGCTGGATTTCAGTCCAGCACAAATCCTCAAACATAAAAAGCCACAGTAATAACATCATTTACAGAGTCAGACAGGTCATGAAGGCGGAGCCTGCCACTCCTCTGTTACTCATTGACCATCGTTACACAGAGTTATGACCCAGGTTAAAGGCAGGAGTCACTGCTGAAGACACACTTCCTGATATTTGTTCCTCACAATGTTTTCTTATATCATTAAAATAATTAAAACTTTTACAATCATTTCTCTTCCACAAATCCTGCTCCATTCCATCAAACTGAGAGTCTGAAGATGAAAACCATAACGCCGATAATTACAGACTGGTTTAGTCCTGGTTTAGTCCTGGTTTAGTCCTGGTTTAGGCCTGGTTTAGGCCTGGTTTAGTCCTGGTTTAGTCCTGGTTTAGGCCTGGTTTAGTCCCGGTTTAGTCCCGGTTTAGTCCCGGTTTAGGCCTGGTTTAGGCCTGGTTTAGTCCTGGTTTAGTCCTGGTTTAGTCCTGCTTTTGTTTGAGTGTACTCCTGCTTTGGTCCTGGTTTAGTCCTGGTTTAGTCCATGTTTAAGACCACCATTTCAATCTTGGGTGTAGACCTGGGTTAGTCTTGGTTTAGTCCTGGTTTAGGCCTGGTTTAATCCTGGTTTAGTCCTGGTTTAGGCCTGGTTTAATCCTGGTTTAGTCCTGGGTTAGTCTTGGTTTAGGCCCAGTTTAATCCGTTAATGAAAGCTTATCATATTAAGTCTGAAAACCCCTGGACCAGATGAAAGCTCTCCTCTCCCTACGTCCCATCTGGAGATTACACAGGTCTCCTCAAATAAAAAACACCTACTTCAGGAGTTTTTTGAGCTCATGTTATCTTTAAAAGCCAGCCTCAGATGAAGCCTCGGCCCTGAGTGGTTCTAAGCAGCAGTCAGACACTAACATTAGAGGATTTAGTGGGACCCGGGGCAGTATTACTGACACACGCTTATTTTAGCAGCGACGCACCACAGAGGCTCGACTTCTCTTTCTCAGTTTCACTACGACCACAAAACACAGACAAATACTGCCTCAGTTACTCAGAATCTATGTTTTACTTAGTTACTAATACTACTACTGTAGACTGACCAATGGGAGCGCAATAATAAAGTCTAATGGTGGATTAAAGCAGTTCTCAAACTTTTACACCAAGTACCATCTCAGAAAATAAACCAGGACTAAAAGAGGACTAAAATAATACTTGAGCAGGTCTAAACCAGGGCTAAAACCAAGAAACCAAAACCAAAACTAGTCAAAAAAGTACTATTAAGAGCCATAGTAGTAGTAGTAGTAGTAGTAAAAAGTAGTAAGAACACCTTCCATAGGACGTACCTTAACAAAGCCAGGATTATAATCTCAAAATCGTGTCAAAAGTTCAGAAATAAAAAGGAAGACGAGAGACAGAGCTCCAGAGGAAGTACTGCTCTGTCCACCACCACAGCAGCAGCAGTACTACAGCAGTACTACAGCAGTACTACAGCAGTACTACAGCAGTACTACAGCAGTACTACAGCAGTACTACAGCAGTACGAGGGGAGGGGTCAGCGGTCTTAGTGGGGTCAGGGTGTTAGGTTTACCCCCCTCCAGTCAGACTCAGTACTCACACAGAAGCCCAGCGGCTGAAGGAGCAGAGAACTCTCTCCACAGCAGCAGCAGCAGCAGGAGGAGGAGGAGGAGGAGGAGGAGGAGGAGGAGGTGGAGGAGGAGACGGAGACGAAGAGGACGCGGTGTGAGACGGTGGTGAACTGAGGAGAGGAGCGCTCACACACCGCTCTTATCAACAGTGACGTGCCCCGAAGGGAGTGGTACCACAGAGGAAAGGTACGACAGAGCTAACAGCTGTTTACTGAAGCCATGAGTCACAGAGTTACGCCAAAGGAAGCCACGCAACAGAAAGATTTCATTTATTTAGATCTGTCAGAGGGGGAGGGGCCAGAGGGGGAGGAAGAAGTACTCAAGTAGAAGTATTGCTATATAACTACTACTACTTCAAGATTGGTCAAATGAAAAGTAAAAAGTTATCCAGTGAGACCGCATGCAACTTATCAACTGTCAGCCCCAGAACGTTGTACAAATGTTACTACTACTTCTTACTTCTAGTACAACTACAACTGCTACAGCAACAACAAAACAATACACAAACAGTACTACACAACAAACTACTACAACTAACTAGCTGGCTGCTACACACCAGACTTTGTACCTGTACTTGAATAAAATTAAACATTTTCCTTCAAAATTAAGTCAAGTAAAAGTACTACTACTGCTACTGCTCCTGCTCCTGCTCCTGCTCCTGCTACTGCTACTGCTACTGCTCCTGCTACTGCTCCTGCTACTACCAAACCCACCTCGAACCCAAGCAAAATACTCAGAAATGTACTTAGACACTGAGGAACATAGACACTGAGGAACATAGACACTGAGGAACATAGACACTGAGGAACATAGACACTGAGGAACATAGACACTGAGGAACATAGGGCTGACCACAGCAGAGCTAAGCAAAGCTTAGCTTAGAGACAGATCAGAGACAGGAGACAGATCGGAGACAGGAGACAGAGACCTGACAGGAGCAGATCCACTTGGACCAACTTAGCATTAGCGGCATTAGCAGTGGTAGCAGTGGTAGCATGATTAGCATGATTAGCATGATTAGCATGTTTGTGAGACTGGGTTTCAGGGACAGACTCCAGAAGACAGAGAGACATTCGTCTGAGAGAGGAGCGGTTTACTCTGCAGCAGCCAGCTCCAGGACTCCACTGTCTCCTGTCCCGCCTCCTGTCCCGCCTCCTGTCCCGCCTCCTGTCCCGCCTCCTGTCCCGCCTCCTGTCTTGTCTCCTGTCCCGCCTCCTGTCCCGCCTCCTGTCTTGTCTCCTGTCCCGCCTCCTGTCTTGTCTCCTGTCCCGCCTCCTGTCTTGTCTCCTGTCCCGCCTCCTGTCTTGTCTCCTGTCCCGCCTCCTGTCTTGTCTCCTGTCCCGCCTCCTGTCTTGTCTCCTGTCTTGTCTCCTGTCCTGCCCCCTGTCCCGCCTCCTGTCCCGCCTCCTGTCCTGCCTCCTGTCTTGTCTCCTGTCCTGCCCCCTGTCCTGCCTCCTGTCCTTTCTCCTGTCGCCCCTCCTGTCCCGCCTCCTGTCCCGTCTCCTGTCCTGTCTCCTGTCCTTTCTCCTGTCGCCCCTCCTGTCCCGCCTCCTGTCCTGTCTCCTGTCCTTTCTCCTGTCGCCCCTCCTGTCCCGCCTCCTGTCCTGTCTCCTGTCCTTTCTCCTGTCCCGCCTCCTGTCCTTTCTCCTGTCCTGCCCCCTGTCCTTTCTCCTGTCCCGCCTCCTGTCCTGTCTCCTGTCTTGTCTCCTGTCCCGTCTCCTGTCCCGCCTCCTGTCCTGTCTCCTGTCTTGTCTCCTGTCCTGCCTCCTGTCCCGCCTCCTGTCCTGCCCCCTGTCCTTTCTCCTGTCTTGTCTCCTGTCCTTTCTCCTGTCTTGTCTCCTGTCTTGTCTCCTGTCTTGTCTCCTGTCCTGCCCCCTGTCCTTTCTCCTGTCTTGTCTCCTGTCCTGCCCCCTGTCCTTTCTCCTGTCTTGTCTCCTGTCTCGTCTCCTGTCCTGCCTCCTGTCCTTTCTCCTGTCTTGTCTCCTGTCCTTTCTCCTGTCCCGTCTCCTGTCCCGTCTCCTGTCCTGCCTCCTGTCCTTTCTCCTGTCTTGTCTCCTGTCCTGCCTCTTGTCCTGTCTTCAGGTGGGACAAGAGAGGAGTATCTGGGTAAAATGGGCCAAAACCTGAGCTGGACCAAACTAACCCAGGACTGTAGCTGAGTCTTTATTCGGGGGACGTATATTTAAAGAGACAGTCCTGACTGTGGTCCGGGTCTCAGTGCAGTTCCAGAGGTCGTTATGTTTTTAGTAAATTCCTTTTGACTCTGACAAAAGTAGTCTTTAATTTTAACATTTTTAGACACAAAATAAATCCTCTGGAGGCCCACACAGTGCAGAGAACCTGGCTGAGGAACGTTTTTTACTGAAACCCGGTGTCATTGTTTCCTCCTGAGCACTTCCTGTCGGCTGCAGTGACCTCACTCTGTGGTTTTTGGTTTAAGTGTTTCTTGTTTTTCACAGTTTTATTCTTCACATCTCAGAGGTGCACTCAGCTGACCCCGCACTGAGACGGGACGACCCGGGGCTGAGACGGGACGACCCGGGGCTGAGACGGGACGACCCGGGGCTGAGACGGGACGACCCGGGGCTGAGACGGGACGACCCGGGGCTGAGACGGGACGACCCGGGCCTGAGACGGGACGACCCGGGCCTGAGACGGGACGACCCGGGGCTGAGACGGGACGACCCGGGGCTGAGACGGGACGACCCGGGGCTGAGACGGGACGACCCGGGGCTGAGACGGGACGACCCGGAGCTGAGACGGGACGACCCGGAGCTGAGACGGGACGACCCGGGGCTGAGACGGGACGACCTGACGCTGAGACGGGACGACCCTGACACTGAGACGGGGACGACCCCGCAGCTGAGACGGGACGACCCGGAGCTGAGACGGGACGACCCGGAGCTGAGACGGGACGACCCGGAGCTGAGACGGGACGACCCGGAGCTGAGACGGGACGACCCGGAGCTGAGACGGGACGACCCGGAGCTGAGACGGGACGACCCGGGGCTGAGACGGGACGACCCGGAGCTGAGACGGGACGACCCGGGGCTGAGACGGGACGACCCGGGGCTGAGACGGGACGACCCGGGGCTGAGACGGGACAACCTGACGCTGAGACGGGACGACCCGGGGCTGAGACGGGACAGCATCAGGTTCATGAGGATTAACTTGATCACAGATCACAGAGGTGCAGGAACATGAGCGGGACACTGGAGTAAAAATGTGACTGCATCTGCCTGAGCTGTACACAGATGTTGAGAAGGGCCCAGCTTGGTCCTGACCTGGTCCTGGCTCAGACCTGGTCCTGACTCAGACCTGGTCCTGGCTCAGACCTGGTCCTGGCTCAGACCTGGTCCTGGCTCAGACCTGGTCCTGACTCAGACCTGGTCCTGGCTCAGACCTGGTCCTGGCTCAGACTTGGTCCTGACTCAGGTTTAACCCCAGAGACACTGAGGGGCCGGGACACTAAAGTCTGCCTTATCCTCACTTAAACCTCTGGAGTTAAGCAACTCTCTGTGAAGAGGAACAAGCCGCGACGATCATCTACAAAAACTCTGCAACACAAATATGGGCCCCCAGGGAACGAACAGTCACACATCAGACTGCCCCGCACCGGGAATCTACAAACCTGAAGTCAGGAAATGTTGGGGCATGTGAGTAAAATGAAAACTAAGAGACTTTTAAACCACGAGCCAATATTTTCTTCCCAACAGAACAAAGATAACAAACAACAAACAAACAAACAAACAAACAAACAAACAAATGTTTCCTCTGAGAAATGGGACCCTTTTATCACAAAATGACCTCATTTCAAAAGTGCTGCCTACAGCTCTCACACAGGAAGAAAAGTTAAAGAGATTGATCTGGAGAAGATCTGTAAACTACTGATTCAGATTCAGGTTTCAGTTTTGTGAAATCATGGACGTTACATATTTCCTGATTTCCTGCATCATGATTTCACTTTGGGACGATTTTAAATCAAACCACGGAAAAAAACATGATTTTTATTTTCCAAAGAAAACTTTAACAAACTGCAACTCATCCAGAGAAGTCTGCAGAGTACTACAGAGTACTACAGAGTACTACAGAGTACTACAGAGTACTGCAGAGTACTACAGAGTACTGCAGAGTACTGCAGAGTACTACAGAGTACTACAGAGTACTACAGAGTACTGCAGAGTACTGCAGAGTACTACAGAGTACTGCAGAGTACTACAGAGTACTGCAGAGTACTACAGAGTACTAGAGTACAGATGTAATGATGTAAATGTCAGTACAGTGTTTATTGTGATGTGGGAGGCTCTGTTGTTGTAGAAATGCTAAGGTTTCTCTAAAAATGCCCTGACGAGCCTTTAGTGCATTAATTATTGTAATATTTCACTAAAAAAGTGTTTAATATTGGTTGTTTCTTCAAGGGGAAACATTTATGTAAAGTCAGGAAAAGAAGTAGCTTGTTTTGTTTTGAGAAAAAAAAATCTTTAAAGAAAAAGGATGTGACTTTAAAACACAGCAGGGTCTCAGGTTGGACCCAGGTTTATCCTGATCATTATTGGAGCTCCTACAGTGCAGCAGTCGCACTTATTTGGCAGGTTTCCTGTTACAACCAGCCACATACTGGAGTATAGGCCATGTGGGTGAGGCGTCTTGCCCAGGGACACAACGTCAGTGTGCACTTCGAGCAGGAGTCGGACCACAGACCCCGCAGTCGCTGGGAGAACACTGAACCCATCCTGAGTTATTCTTCTACATTATTTTATTTCCTCCTTCATGTCATTAAAACTATATTTAGGCTTCAGAAGGGACAGACTGCAGGGACAGGACCCACCAGTTGGGAACCCCTCACAGAGCCAGCGTCAGACACAGAGAGAGAGAAATGAAGTCTCTGGGGCTGAGCTGCTTCCTCTCTGATGAACGCTGCATGTTAATTACAGCAGCAGCTCCTCTCTCTGCAGGAGGCAGGAGCTCATTACACTCACAGAGAGAGAGACTGGGACTGGGACTGAGACTGAGACTGGGACCAGGACTGGGACTGAGACCGGGACTGAGACTGGGACTGGGACTGGGACTGAGACCAGGACTGGGACTGAGACCGGGACTGAGACTGGGACTGGGACTGGGACTGAGACCGGGACTGGGACTGAGACCGGGACCGGGACCAGGACTGGTGCAGAGAGAGGAAGTATCAGAACATCTGAGCAAAATACAGAGGCAGAAAAGCTAAAAGAGGGTTTAGGAAACAGTGGAAAAAACAAAAGAGAAGAACAAAGGGCATCCACAAAACTGTTCCATCTTCATCTCATTCACCCATTCATACAGCAGGGGCACTACAGGCAGAGGTCAGGGTCTTGCCCAAGAGCAGGGATTAAACCAGCCACCTCCCAGTTACAAGACAATCCTCTCTCTAGCACCTGAGCAGCAATGAAGTACAATACCTGTAGCTAGTAATAGCTTTAGAAGTCTTAGTAATATAGGAGCAGCATCAGTAGTAGTAGTAGTAAGAGTATCAGTAGTAGTAGTAGTAGTAGTAGTAAAACAACTCTCATCATCTCATAAATAAGGTTAACTTTTCTGACTTGTCCAGCAGGGGGCAGAGTTGAGTTGAGAGTGAGGCAGAGCTGCAGCTTCAGTAAAGAACTCACTCAAACTGAGGCCAGACCTTAGCAGTATACAGTATACTGTATTACAGTATACTGTATACTGTATACTGTATACTGTATACTGTATACTGTATACTGTATGTAGCAGAGGTGGGGCCAAGTCACAAGTAAGTCTCAAGTGTTTGGCCTCAAGTCCGAGTCAATCCCAAGTTCTGAATGCTTTCAAAGTAAAGCCAAGTTCTTCAGTTATGATTAACGACAAAGCTAAATACCTCACCAGTTCATTTTATATTAACTGTACCAATAAACTGTGCTCTGTGGCCTTGTCAGATGTTCACAGGCTTCAGTACGAGTCACTCTCTCACATTTGAAGATTTACAAAGTGAATACTGCCCACTCTACAGTTTACTGAATAGCGACACCTGTGGACAACAGGGGGACTGCAGGGGAGTGATGTATGGTCAGAGCCATGAGCTCCAGCTCCAACACAGAGACAACACTGCAGAAAACTCCAGCTCCGACACAGAGACAACACTGCAGAAAACTCCAGCTCCGACACAGAGACAACACTGCAGAAAACTCCAGCTCCGACACAGAGACAACACTGCAGAAAACTCCAGCTCCAACACAGAGACAACACTGCAGAAAACTCCAGCTCCGACACAGAGACAACACTGCAGAAAACTCCAGCTCCAACACAGAGACAACACTGCAGAAAACTCCAGCTCCAACACAGAGACAACACTGCAGAAAACTCCAGCTCCAACAGAGACAACACTGCAGAAAGCTCCAGCTCCGACACAGAGACAACACTGCAGAAAACTCCAGCTCCAACAGAGACAACACTGCAGAAAACTCCAGCTCCAACAGAGACAACACTGCAGAAAACTCCAGCTCCAACAGAGACAACACTGCAGAAAACTCCAGCTGTGTTTCCTGTCTGAGGCAGTGGGAGCTCACTGTGCACAGGTAAAGATCTCCTCTGTGTAAAAACATAAAGCTGATTCAAGGATCTCTCAGACTCCACACATTCACCTTTAGACCAAAGGCAAAGGGTCATTTAGTATTTTAGTTTTTTTGTTTATTAATTTTATTAGTTTTTTATAAGTGTAATCCGCACCTGAACGCCTCATGTCTGCCCCTGAACGCCCCGTGTCTGCCCCTGAACGCCTCGTGTCTGCCCCTGAATGCCTCGTGTCTGCCCCTGAACGCCCCGTGTCTGCCCCTGAACGCCCCGTGTCTGCCCCTGAACGCCCCGTGTCTGCCCCTGAACACCTCATGTCTGCCCCTGAACGCCTCATGTCTGCCCCTGAACGCCTCGTGTCTGCCCCTGACTCCTCTGTGGTTAAATGTGGTCCTGCAGCAGCTCAGTACTCACAGGTAACGTGTGCAGAGAGCGAGAAGAAAGCAGTCATTACTGCGGCAGGAGGTTATTTAGGCTGTAACTGTTTCTCGCACATTTATCAAAAATCATACTTTTATTTCTTTGAGAAGCATCAAGTCTTCTGAAGTCATGGGGTTCAAGTCCGAGTAAAGTCCCAACTCACTGGTGTTCGAGTCCAAGTCGAGTCTAAAGTCATCAAATTAACATCTCGAGTCCAAGTCATGACTTTCAAGTCCACACCTCTGGTATGTAGTATTAGTACTGCCCTCCTGCAGTAGAAGTACCTCAGTGTTAGTACTGCCCTCCTGCAGTAGAAGTACCTCAGTGTTAGTACTGCCCTCGTGCAGTAGAAGTACCTCAGTGTTAGTACTGCCCTCCTGCAGACCTCGCTCCTGCTCCTGTCATGTTTTCGCCCAGGAGCAGATAAAGCGAGCAGCAGAATATGAATTAGATAAATTCCTGACGCGTCGAGGCTCGTCTTTGAAGAAACCACCAACCCAACATCAGAGAGACAGAGACAGAGACAGAGACAGAGACAGAGACAGGGACAGAGGACAAATGTCTGTGTTCATGTGGACACAGAGACCATGACACTGATGACAGCAGTGACTGTAAATACTTTTACTTTTACTCCAGGTACAGGAGTTGGAGGTTTTGGTGAGTGGTGTGGGTTGGGGTCAGGTTAAAATCAGCTCCACTTGTTGCAGATAAACGACCACAGAATGAATCACTTTTCCACTGGAAACTGCTGTAGGAGGAACCTTTGTGCAGCCTACGATTCGATAAAAAACAACGCTTCTGACTCTGTTTTGGTTCATGAGAGCTTTAAATGAACAATATATGACAAAAACAATTATGAGTTAACTTTATTATCCCAACCCCTTGTATTATAAACATTATTATCTTTAACTGTATATTATTTTATATTTGAAATGCTCTTTTTAACTCTGAAAAACAGTTACCACTGCGATATTTAACATATTTAATACAGATCAAATGCAGTTATTATACTTTGAGACGTTTATGAGCGTTCATAAACATCTGCATGGGACAGCGCTGTTTTCTCACCGTTACACTTGAGCTCTC
The DNA here is from genome assembly GCA_020698575.1 of Bostrychus sinensis. Lineage (NCBI taxonomy): Eukaryota > Metazoa > Chordata > Actinopteri > Gobiiformes > Eleotridae > Bostrychus > Bostrychus sinensis. The sequence continues at coordinate 1,107,958 of CM036241.1, read as the reverse complement.
ATGTTCTCACTCCAAATACTCCAGACTTGTATCAGACAAATTCAAATTATGAGTAGTCTTTATAACATTTTGATTATTAGCTTTTTCTGAATCGATTCAGCTTTGTTTTAAAGACACAAACCATGCATTGGAAAAATTATTTGTCCCACTCCACATCCACCGTCACTGAGCACAGTCCTAATGATTTAACGTCTTTGTATTTCTAGGGAAAGCCGTACCATGAAAATATCACCCAAAGGAAGAGACAGAGCAGTGTACCATGAACCGGAGCGGCCAGGGTTTGATTCCCGACTCCATTCCTGACCGGTTTGTTCCATGTCTTCCTCTTCCCATACGCGGCCTGTCTGCTGACAAAGGCCAAAGCTTAAAAAACATTTAACCCAAACTCAGTGAAAATAAATAAACGGCTGTTGCCCTTTCTGCTCATATGCATCTGTGGTGTTTTTTTGTGTTTTATTTTATTTAAAAGCATGAACAGAGAAAAGCGTGCGGGTCAGGTACAGCCCTGATCTGCTCCAGGATTTCCTGCCACTACTTGTAAAGGCCAAAGCATATCTTCAGTAAAAAACAGAGAAAGTGAGATGAGATGGAGCATATCCTGAGTCCATGCCAGGAATCAAACCCAGGTTGCTTCAGTATGAGGTATGTGCTCTACCAGGTGAGCCAAGGAGGTGCCGCAGTAATCTTTTTATCATTATTATCAGATCAGCAGATACCACACTCATCACAAACACAGGCAGTAAACCACAGAGGAGCAGAGAGGAATCTAGGTCCACTATAAATACTCCGTCCATCTCTGACCTGAGGGTCCACACAGGAGACAGACCAGACCACCCACCCACACCAACAGGTCTCAGACCAGACTCTGACCACCCACAGGACCCAGACCCTGACCAGACCCTGAGCAGACCGTGGCCAGACTGTGACCAGACTGTGACCAGACTGTGACCAGACTGTGACCAGACTCTGACCAGACTGTGACCAGATTCTGACCAGATTCTGAGCAGACTGTGACCAGACTGTAACCAGACTCTGACCAGACCCTGACCAGACTGTGACCAGACTCTGACCAGACTCTGACCAGACTCTGACCAGACTCTGACCAGACTCTGACCAGACTCTGACCAGACTGTGACCAGACTGTGACCAGACTCTGAGCAGACTCTGAGCAGACTCTGAGCAGACTCTGACCAGACTCTGACCAGACTCTGACCAGACTCTGACCAGACTCTGACCAGACCCTGACCAGACCGTGACCAGACTCTGACCAGACTCTGACCAGACTCTGAGCAGACTCTGAGCAGACTCTGAGCAGACTCTGACCAGACTGTGACCAGACTGTGACCAGACTCTGAGCAGACTCTGAGCAGACTCTGACCAGACTCTGACCAGACTCTGACCAGACTCTGACCAGACTCTGACCAGACCCTGACCAGACCCTGACCAGACCGTGACCAGACTGTGACCAGACTCTGAGCAGACTCTGACCAGACTCTGACCAGACTCTGACCAGACTGTAACCAGTCACCACCTTTACTCTGGATAATATCACATTTCACTTGGACATGTCCGAGCCTCTTACACTTTTATAATGTTACAATCAATAAAGTCCAACACAGAAACCATTAGAGAGAAACACAGCTGACACAGCAGACTCTGTTCACACAGCAGCACAGTGCACCGCAGGAGTCCAGACGCTTCACTTCTCTCTGTATTTAAATACAGATGTACAGAAGTAGTGCTTGTGTTTTTGCCAGGTTCCTTCCTTTATTTCTGTATCTCTGAGTCTGTATCAATGGTTTGTTTATTGTATAAATGCTAACTGAGTGGGCGGTGCTGATGTCAGTCTGCAGTGTGATTGGTTGAAAGGCCGGACTGGTCTTTGCTGTTCTAGCTTAGTTTAGAAATGTATTTATTTATTTACATTCATTGATTTATTTATAGGGCTGCACAATATATCGCAAAATTATTGTTATCGCAATATCAGCAAACGCAATATCTGTATCACAAGAATCTAAATATATCACAATAACGCTGTGGTTTTCCATCTGAGAGAGATTTACACTGAAGAATCATTTTCCACCAGAGCCTTAAAAGAACATGTGTTGTGACTAAATAAAAATGTTTAAAATGTCCAGTTTTAGTGGTAATTTAATTAATTTAGTCACAGCTTAGCCTCGTTTTATTCCTGGTTTAGTCTGTGTTAAGTTTTGATTTTGTCGCTGTTTTGACTTGGAAATACAGGAACTTACATTTTTGCGAAATGTACTGAATTTAACTTACTATGTTCCAAAAGTAGGCTCTGTTTTCAAATATTGCAATTTTCAACATAGTTATTGAATATCGCATGTTTTCTCCATATCATGCAGCCCTGTCTATTTATTTTTGTTTTTAGTCCTCCACGCCTCCCTCTGTCCGTTACGCTGACTCAGTAATGGTGAGGGGTTGTGGGTGAAGTTAGTTCCTGTGGTTAGTTTGAGGCTGGGCGCGCTCTGACAGAGGCCAGAGGTGTTGCACTGCATCTGTGAAGGCACGATCAGTAACTGAGGACGTCATGGAGATGCTGCAATAAAGAACAGAAACCACAAAAACAGAACGGTCCGCACTGCAACTGTTCACAGTCCTGGGCGCGTCCCGTCCCAGGCCCAGAGTGCACAGGCTCCAGCCATGCAGTGAGTAGAGAAGGTGAATGAATGAATCTCCTGTGGCCACCGTGGGCCGACCTGAGCCTCAGGAAACCTACACAGACCTGGGCAGAACACTCAGCACAGAGGCCCCGGGACCTTCTAGCTGTGCCCAATAATAAAATCACTCCAGCAGAAGTCAAAATACTAGATGAAAAATGTATTCTACTACAAATTACTACCACTACTACAACTGCTGCACTTCCAACTAACACTGTTACTACCAGTAATCCTGTTATTAATAATACTAACTTGGGATTAATCACATGAATGTCTGCTTTAGGTGCACTGCCAACGTTTAAAATGTAAAAAATACAGAATACAGAAAGTAAAATATCTGTAAATGTAGTAGAAATGACTTGAGTGAAAGTATCCAGGTACTTTCCTTTGGTCCGGTCGGTTCTGATTTAGTCAGCAGCAGGTCACAGAGACAGGCTCTGGACAAGGACAGGGAGAAAAGTGGGACAATCTCTCTCAGAGGAGGAATATTCAACCAGAACCAGCTCATGTTGAGTCAAAAAAGTTAAATTCAACCAATTCTCCACAGAGTCCTGCTCCTCTCCATCTTCCCTCAGAGCTGACCTTAGACTTGAGGTCCCACAGTTCTCTCTGCCTCCTCAAACCTCTGCTGAACGCTGCCCAGCCTGTATCTGTCTGTCCCGATGCTGTCCATAAACCTCTGTCCCGTCAGAGCCTCGTTTAACAGGACACAGAGCGACTCTAAACCCAGACACCGCTGCTCCTCCTGCGCTGACCTCCACATGTGATCAGAGGAACATTATTCTGAAGGCTGTCCCCCCAGCGGAGGGCAGTTTGTCAGTGACCCACATGCAGCAAGGACACAGAGACCTGCAGCACACAAATGCACCACAGCACCAACATTTACCCAGGTTTCTCTGTCTCTTTGTGCTGTTTCTCTGTTTTATCAGAAGACATTAAGTCAGTGTGGACGAGAGCTGTAGACCGAGCACTGGGAGCTGAGGAATAAAGTCTTAAGCTCTAGTTTTTCCACAGATGATTTCTGTTACAGTATTAAGAGATAGAACTGGGCAGCATCTCTTAAAAATAAGTCAGCAAAGGGATTTTAACCAAGTCCACAGCCTTCATCAATTCACAATCACTGCTTCATATTTGATATAAATGAAAAGTTAAATCATACAACTTTATCTTATCAAATTATCTCCCAGATACTGTCACATGTTTGGTTACGACATGAGCTACACACACACACACACACACACACACACACACACACACACACACACACACACACACACACACACACACACACACACACACACACACACAAACACACACAAACACACACAAACACACACAGAGGAAGTGACAGAAATAGGAGAAGCTTTGTTCCCCAGTGACAAAGTTAAGACGACTGTTGTGTTGCGACTCAGGCCTCTTCCTCGTGGTAAAAATAAAACTGTTACAGACCTGGACAACACAGAGATCTGCTGCTAACAACAACTTCACAACTTAATACCAAGTGAAATCTGACTGCCTTGGTCCATAGTACTAACATTTACTGCAGCAGACTTAGTGTATATCTAAATGGGAGGGTGGTTACTTCACCAGGACCAGACCAGGACCAGACCAGGACCAGGACCAGACCAGGACCAGACCAGGACCAGACCAGGACCAGACCAGGACCAGACCACAGCTCAAAGCACCCAAGAGTTCACTTTTTCAACTCCACAAAGGCACCAGACTTTCCCAGGAAACTCCCTGGAGTTCAGCTGAAGTAAACCAAGCACAGTAAAAGTGAACACACCCCTGATATCGAGAACCAGTGACTACTGTGAAGATGTCACTGTTGTTGTTGTTGTTGTTGTTGTTCACGCCGGATGCACTGTGGCTGTAACTTGCTCTTCAGATTTCAAACCCATGACCTTACGCAGCAAAGGCAGGGGACAAACGGCAGCACCAGCAGGAGGCGCTGCTCAGTCTGCTGTGAGTGATGATGATGTGTGGTGGTGACACTGGTGCTGTGTAGAAAAGGCAGGAGAACAGTTCCAGCTCAGTTACAGCTGGGTGGGAACAATCAGAGCAGTAAGAATCCAACAGAGTCTACAGTGAGTGTCACTGGGAGAAGACCTCCACCAAGGCATTACAGCTCCTCCTGGATCCAGATCCACAACAAAAACTCATCATTTTCTTTATTGATCCATCAACAAAACCTTTTGAGTTTTCTTGGTAACAGAGAAACCACAGCCAGCGAACATCAGGGATTTACCCCCAGTGTCCTCCTGAGCAGATGTTCTCCCCAGAGAGAGGCCACGAGTCTGGGCTCAGAGCAGAGCCGAGCCTCCTTACTCAGCGTTTCCTCTGGATCTCTCTGTCCTCCTCCTCTGTCCTCCTCCTCCCTCCTCTCTCCTCCCTCCTCCCTCCTCTCTCCTCCTCCTCCTCCTCCCTCCTCCCTCCTCTCTCCTCCTCCTCCTCCTCCTCCCTCCTCTCTCCTCCCTCCTCCCTCCTCTCTCCTCCTCCTCCTCCTCCCTCCTCCCTCCTCCCTCCTCTCTCCTCCTCCTCCTCCTCCTCCTCCTCCTCCCTCCTCCCTCCTCCTCCCTCCTCCTCCTCCTCCTCCTCCTCCTCTCCTCCTGTAGTGTGGACATATGTTTAGAGCCTCAGAGTGCATTAATTGTGAATGGATGCAGATGGCCTGAGCCTGAGGAGGGTTTTCCTGCAGGAGCAGAGCTTCTGCCGTCTGTGGAATTATCAAGAGACTTATCCTCAGAGTAAAAGATGTGAAGAGTCAGTGGTCAGGCCCTGCCTCTGTGCTCATGAGCAACACAACACACAGCAGCAGCCATCAGACTCCAGTGTCAGCATCTGCAGAGCCACAGACACACAGTCCAAGACTGGGCCTAATCCAGGACTCATCCTGTTCAAAACACTGGACTAGACCAGGACTAGACCAGGACTAGACCGGGACTAGACCAGGACTAGACCGGGACTAGACCAGGACTACACCAGGACTACACCAGGACTACACCAGGACTACACCAGGACTACACCAGGACTAGACCAGGAGTAAACAGTAGCAGAGTAAAAGCATAGTAAATGTGTTTTCCAATGCAAATTCTTTTATTAGAGTCGCTCTCATGATCTTCCGTTTGCAAGGTGAGTGTGCGAAACACTTTGTCACTGACACAAAAGAATACTTTTAGTAGCCCAATTAGTCACTCCCCCCTCTGGCCAGTCCCAAGTCCAGATAAATGCAGAAGGTTGTGTAAGGAAGTAGCCTGGCCTGCCAGACAAACTCTGTTCATTACAAAGTTAGATTCATTTCTGAGGCGAAACAATGACAAGCGGAGTAACCAATCAGAGAAAAGAAGGGCGGGGCATAAGCTGTGCACCTCTGACCCAAACAAACATGGATTTCCATCGGTTTTTTTTTTTTTTTTTTTCACAAAACACCAGAATAAGCAAACAAACAAAACCTGAAACAACTCTTTAACTGCTTTGTCACGCTCACAACTGCTCCGTACTTCTTTGTGAACGGGGGCAGAAGCCAGTTGTACAAAGATTTGTTGAAAAAGTTTTTTTTAATGCGTTCGTTACATCACATGTCAATGAGACTTAAGTGTTGTTAAAATGGCAACAAAATCCCACAGAGGACTGAACAACAACGAGGACTTCAGCAGAACCAACAGGAGACCAAGGAAAGATCTAAGACCTTCCACACAGAACTGACCAGAGATTTTAGTGAATTCTTGGACAGCAGGCGGAGGAGCAGAGAAGTTAGTGTTAGAGATTTATGAGGCTGCAGTCAGAGATAAATCTGCAGGAACAGTGATAGTCGTGATAAATAAAGTGCATCTTCATTAAATCTGACAAATGACCACACGCTGAAGGGTCCTGCATTTAGAAACTAGGCCACTCTCAGCTCTTGTTAGGGTTTGGAGAGGAACACTTCGCCTACGCCCTTCGCTCTGAGGGACACTCCTGAGGCTGCAGCGGCTCTCAGGGGCCAAAATTACAAGGAATAAATAGAGAATTATACGGTTAATACAGAGAGACGAGGAGAGTGAAACGATGTGAGGTTCAGAGTTTGACAGTCAGGCTGTGTTCAGGTCTGAGCAGAGAGGACGCAGATCACAGAGGGGCAGAAGTGAAAATATTAGAAATGCAATGCAGAGGGAATTTGCAGAAGAACTTTGATGTGCAAAGTAGGAAGAGCTGTGACCTAAATGCAGAGAAAAGTCAAAACTCTCCACTTCCCTGAGTTTAGAGCTGAATATATTCTGCTTTTATTCATATTTTTAAACCAGGCTTGGTCTCTCTGTAGAACAGCAGCAGCATAAAAACATTATGTGACTAAAAGAGAATGTTTTTAATAAGAACTCTACAGGTGCCATAAAGAAACAGGTGAAGAGACCAGCAGAGGGCAGCAGAGCGAACAGAATCATAGAAAAAGAGCACTTCACTTCCTTAAACTTTGTGTCTGATCCATTTTCCTTCCAAACTAAAAATGTCTGTGGAATCAGTGGAAACAGAGCTGTGCACCGTTTTAAAAAAAATGATATATGATAAATGAGCAGAATGGATGTAGAGGGCTTGCTGTTGATTGGTCAGTGCTTCCTGAAGTGGGCGGGGTTTGGACCAGTCTTTGGGAGACAGATGCAGGTTTTAATTTAAACTCTTCCCATTATCAACATGTTCATTAGTGGCTGTGGGTTTAACACTCTTCTGCTGCAGATCATGGTCCTGGTTTAGACCTGGTTTAAATCTGGTTTAGACCTGGTTTAGACCTGGTTTAAATCTGGTTTAGACCTGGTTTAGACCTGGTTTAGACCTGGTTTAGACATGGTTTAGTCCTGGTTTAGTCCTGGTTTAGTCCTGGTTTAGTCCAGCTCACTTCATTAAACTCAAACACCTCCTCAGCCTCTGCTCCTCGCTGCCTGTGCTCCTGCAGACACAGAGTAAATTTAGACGAAGTGTACCGTGTTTTTACGGTGGGAGCTAAAACGACGACAGGATTTACGACTCTGTGACACGGCCGTTACTTCAGAGCGAAACACGAGACGGGGCCAGAAATATCACAGAGACAGGGCCACAGAGATCCAGAGCAGGGTCACAGCTCGACACGAGAAGAGCCACGGAGCGAAAGTAAAAGTCACAACTCACAAAACTCTGACCTGCTCCATCAGACCGAGGTTAGACCTGGCCTCAGACCTGTCTCTGAGTCCAGACTTAGACCTCAGACCTGTCTCTGAGTCCAGAGTTAGACCTCAGACCTGTCTCTGAGTCCAGAGTTAGACCTCAGACCTGTCTCTGAGTCCAGAGTTAGACCTCAGACCTGTCTCTGAGTCCAGACTTAGACCTCAGACCTGTCTCTGAGTCCAGAGTTAGACCTCAGACCTGTCTCTGAGTCCAGACTTAGACCTCAGACCTGTCTCTGAGTCCAGACTTAGACCTCAGACCTGTCTCTGAGTCCAGACTTAGACCTCAGACCTGTCTCTGAGTCCAGACTTAAACCTCAGACCTGTCTCTGAGTCCAGACTTAAACCTCAGACCTGTCTCTGAGTCCGGACTTAGACCTCAGACCTGTCTCTGAGTCCAGACTTAGACCTCAGACCTGTCTCTGAGTCCAGACTTAGACCTCAGACCTGTCTCTGAGTCCAGACTTAGACCTCAGACCTGTCTCTGAGTCCAGACTTAGACCTCAGACCTGTCTCTGAGTCCAGACTTAAACCTCAGACCTGTCTCTGAGTCCGGACTTAGACCTCAGACCTGTCTCTGAGTCCGGACTTAGACCTCAGACCTGTCTCTGAGTCCGGACTTAGACCTCAGACCTGTCTCTGAGTCCAGACTTAGACCTCAGACCTGTCTCTGAGTCCAGACTTAGACCTCAGACCTGTCTCTGAGTCCAGACTTAAACCTCAGACCTGTCTCTGAGTCCGGACTTAGACCTCAGACCTGTCTCTGAGTCCAGAGTTAGACCTCAGACCTGTCTCTGAGTCCAGACTTAGACCTCAGACCTGTCTCTGAGTCCAGAGTTAGACCTCAGACCTGTCTCTGAGTCCGGACTTAGACCTCAGACCTGTCTCTGAGTCCAGAGTTAGACCTCAGACCTGTCTCTGAGTCCAGACTTAGACCTCAGACCTGTCTCTGAGTCCAGACTTAGACCTCAGACCTGTCTCTGAGTCCGGACTTAGACCTCAGACCTGTGGTCCCATTGTTTTCTCCATCTGCCTCACACTGTGGGAGCTGGAGCAGACTCTGTCTCTGTTGTATCAGCTTTCACTCAGTGTTGACGAGAGCTGTAGACCGACCGCTCGGAGCTGAGAATAAAGTCAGGATCAGGGACAAAGATTCTTATCACATTATTTCTCTCAAATACAATTAAAAAATACTGTCTCTGTTCAATCCCTTCAGACCCACAGCTGCCTGAGGGTGAGGTTCTCAGGGTGAGGTTCTGAGGGTGAGGCTCTGAGGGTGAGGTTCTCAGGTGAGGTTCTGAGGATGAGGTTCTCAGGGTGAGGTTCTGAGGGTGAGGTTCTCAGGGTGAGGTTCTGAGGGTGAGGCTCTGAGGGTGAGGTTCTCAGGGTGAGGTTCTCGGGTGAGGTTCTCAGGGTGAGGTTCTCAGGGTGAGGTTCTCAGGGTGAGGTTCTGAGGGTGAGGTTCTGAGGGTGAGGTTCTGAGGGTGAGGTTCTGAGGGTGAGGTTCTGAGGGTGAGGTTCTGAGGGTGAGGTTCTCAGGGTGAGGCTCTGAGGGTGAGGTTCAGAGGGTGAGGTTCAGAGGGTGAGGTTCTGAGGGTGAGGTTCTCAGGGTGAGGCTCTGAGGGTGAGGTTCTCAGGGTGAGGTTCTCAGGGTGAGGTTCTCAGGGTGAGGTTCTGAGGGTGAGGTTCTCAGGGTGAGGTTCTCAGGGTGAGGTTCTCAGGGTGAGGTTCTCAGGGTGAGGCTCTGAGGGTGAGGTTCTCAGGGTGAGGCTCTGAGGGTGAGGTTCTCAGGGTGAGGTTCTGAGGGTGAGGTTCTCAGGGTGAGGCTCTGAGGGTGAGGTTCTCAGGGTGAGGTTCTCAGGGTGAGGTTCTCAGGGTGAGGTTCTCAGGGTGTGGCTCTGAGGGTGAGGTTCTGAGGGTGAGGGTGTGAGGGTGAGGTTCTCAGGGTGAGGTTGTGAGGGTGAGGTTCTGAGGGTGAGGTTCTGAGGGTGAGGTTCTGAGGGTGAGGTTCTGAGGGTGAGGTTGTGAGGGTGAGGTTGTGAGGGTGAGGTTCTCAGGGTGAGGATGTGAGGGTGAGGTTGTGAGGGTGAGGATGTGAGGGTGAGGTTGTGAGGGTGAGGATGTGAGGGTGAGGTTGTGAGGGTGAGGATGTGAGGGTGAGGTTCTGAGGGTGAGGATGTGAGGGTGAGGTTGTGAGGGTGAGGTTCTGAGCGTGAGGTTGTGAGGGTGAGGTTGTGAGGGTGAGGATGTGAGGGTGAGGTTGTGAGGGTGAGGATGTGAGGGTGAGGTTGTGAGGGTGAGGATGTGAGGGTGAGGTTGTGAGGGTGAGGATGTGAGGGTGAGGTTGTGAGGGTGAGGATGTGAGGGTGAGGTTCTGAGGGTGAGGATGTGAGGGTGAGGTTGTGAGGGTGAGGTTCTGAGCGTGAGGTTGTGAGGGTGAGGTTGTGAGGGTGAGGTTGTGAGGGTGAGGTTGTGAGGGTGAGGATGTGAGGGTGAGGTTGTGAGGGTGAGGATGTGAGGGTGAGGTTGTGAGGGTGAGGATGTGAGGGTGAGGTTGTGAGGGTGAGGATGTGAGGGTGAGGTTGTGAGGGTGAGGATGTGAGGGTGAGGTTGTGAGGGTGAGGATGTGAGGGTGAGGTTGTGAGGGTGAGGGGGTTCTTGTTATGACTGAGTTGCAAAATGAGTTTTTTTAGCACCAATGAACCTGACTCCTTCGTTTTCCCATCGAGCTGCAGCTAAACTTAACTCCGCTGTCGTTGGGTAAAACTCAGCTTCGTTAACAGAAAGTAGCAGCTCTCAAATAACAAGGTACTGAAAATACTAGTAGTAAATACTATACTCACCCTCACATTAAATACTAGTATTAAATACTAGTATTAAATACAAGTATTAAGTACTAGTACACAGTACATGTGTTTCTGTGCATTTGTCTACAGTGCCAGGAATCATCAGAAAACAACAAGACTTAAAAACATTGTCTCCAGCCCAAACTGTTCACCGTTCTACTGGAAACCAGGTCTAAACCAGGTCTAAACCAGGTCTAAACCAGGTCTAAACCAGGACTAAACCAGGTCTAAACCAGGTCTAAACCAGGTCTAAACCAGGACTAAACCAGGTCTAAACCAGGTCTAAACCAGGTCTAAACCAGGTCTAAACCAGGTCTAAACCAGGACTAAACCAGGTCTAAACCAGGTCTAAACCAGGACTAAACCAGGTCTAAACCAGGTCTAAACCAGGTCTAAACCAGGACTACACCAGGTCTACACCAGGCCTAAACCAGGCCTAAACCAGGCCTAAACCAGGCCTAAACCAGGTCTAAACCAGGTCTAAACCAGGACTAAACCAGGACTAAACCAGGCCTAAACCAGGCCTAAACCAGGCCTAAACCAGGTCTAAACCAGGACTAAACCAGGACTAAACCAGGCCTAAACCAGGCCTAAACCAGGACTAAACCAGGACTAAACCAGGACTAAACCAGGCCTAAACCAGGCCTAAACCAGGACTAAACCAGGACTAAACCAGGACTAAACCAGGACTAAACCAGGACTAAACCAGGCCTAAACCAGGCCTAAACCAGGTCTAAACCAGGTCTAAACCAGGTCTAAACCAGGACTAAACCAGGACTAAACCAGGTCTAAACCAGGTCTAAACCAGGACTAAACCAGGACTAAACCAGGTCTAAACCAGGTCTAAACCAGGACTAAACCAGGTCTAAACCAGGACTAAACCAGGACTAAACCAGGTCTAAACCAGGACTAAACCAGGACTAAACCAGGTCTAAACCAGGCCTAAACCAGGCCTAAACCAGGACTAAACCAGGACTAAACCAGGTCTAAACCAGGACTAAACCAGGACTAAACCAGGACTAAACCAGGTCTAAACCAGGTCTAAACCAGGACTAAACCAGGTCTAAACCAGGTCTAAACCAGGACTAAACCAGGACTAAACCAGGACTAAACCAGGTCTAAACCAGGTCTAAACCAGGACTAAACCAGGTCTAAACCAGGTCTAAACCAGGCCTAAACCAGGTCTAAACCAGGCCTAAACCAGGTCTAAACCAGGACTAAACCAGGTCTAAACCAGGCCTAAACCAGGACTAAACCAGGTCTAAACCAGGTCTAAACCAGGACTAAACCAGGACTAAACCAGGACTAAACCAGGTCTAAACCAGGTCTAAACCAGGACTAAACCAGGCCTAAACCAGGCCTAAACCAGGACTAAACCAGGTCTAAACCAGGACTAAACCAGGTCTAAACCAGGTCTAAACCAGGACTAAAACAGGTCTAAACCAGGTCTAAACCAGGCCTAAACCAGGACTAAACCAGGTCTAAACCAGCTCTAAACCAGGTCTAAACCAGGTCTAAACCAGGCCTAAACCAGGCCTAAACCAGGACTAAACCAGGACTAAACCAGGTCTAAACCAGCTCTAAACCAGGACTAAACCAGGACTAAACCAGGTCTAAAACAGGACTAAACCAGGTCTAAACCAGGACTAAACCAGGACTAAACCAGGACTAAACCAGGACTAAACCAGGTCTAAACCAGGCCTAAACCAGCTCTAAACCAAGACTAAACCAGGTCTAAACCAGGCTTAAACCAGGACTAAACCAGGACTAAACCAGGTCTAAACCAGGCCTAAACCAGGCCTAAACCAGGCCTAAACCAGGCCTAAACCAGGCCTAAACCAGGTCTAAACCAGGACTAAACCAGGACTAAACCAGGTCTAAACCAGGTCTAAACCAGGACTAAACCAGGACTAAACCAGTTCTAAACCAGGACTAAACCAGGCCTAAACCAGGCCTAAACCAGGACTAAACCAGGACTAAACCAGGTCTAAACCAGGTCTAAACCAGGCCTAAACCAGGCCTAAACCAGGCCTAAACCAGGACTAAACCAGGTCTAAACCAGGACTAAACCAGGACTAAACCAGGACTAAACCAGGTCTAAACCAGGTCTAAACCAGGACTAAACCAGGTCTAAACCAGGACTAAACCAGGACTAAACCAGGACTAAACCAGGTCTAAACCAGGTCTAAACCAGGACTAAACCAGATCTAAACCAGGACTAAACCAGGACTAAACCAGGCCTAAACCAGGACTAAACCAGGTCTAAACCAGGTCTAAACCAGGTCTAAACCAGGTCTAAACCAGGACTAAACCAGGACTAAACCAGGTCTAAACCAGGACTAAACCAGGACTAAACCAGTGCTAAACCAGGACTAAACCAGGACTAAACCAGGACTAAACCAGGACTAAACCAGTGCTAAACCAGGTCTAAACCAGGACTAAACCAGGTCTAAACCAGGTTTAAACCAGGTCTAAACCAAGACTAAACCAGGACTAAACCAGGTCTCACAGTGGTATTTTTCAAATCCCCAACCAGGGCCGGACTAAAACAGGAAGAAAATTGGCTTTAAATAAAACCAAACCAGAACCTGAACTGCTCCAGACTCCTGAGCACCATCACTGCTCTAGAGTTGATGCCAGTGGTCGGTCTACAGCTCTCGTCAACACTGAGAGAATGTCACTGATAAAACAGAGACAGAGTCTGTTTCAGCTCTGTGCTCACAGAGAAATAAATCTGGTCTCAGCAGAGGCAGGACGTAAACCTGGACCTAACTGTCTCCATGAGTCCATGAGGCTACAGCTGAGGTATTATATATATATATACATATACATATACATGTAAATGTGTATGTGTATGTGTATATATATAGACAGAAAGCATCCCCTGCGTCTCCAGACCAGACGCTGGAAAGAAGAAGTGGTTGTTGTTGGTTTTATTCTGAGAAGTTCGTCAGTGCCCACAGAGTAAAGGTTCATTACAACATTTAAAAACATTTAAAAACATTTAAAAACAGTGGAGGCGCAGTGTTTGTGTAAAGCCGCGCGTGGCCTCTGTGCTCTCCGCGCGCAGAACATCCACGCTGGCTTTATTTACGCGGATGCCCCGGATTTATCCGCGGATCTGTGGCTGAAAAATCCGCATTTCTCGTGGCACGGTTCCTCTGCGCCTCTCTCTGTGCGCGTCGCGTTTACGCAGAGACCACACGCTCCTCCACGCGCGTTGCCTGTTACTCACCTAAATCATCCATGTTCGAGCCCCGGAAATGCTGTTTGTCAGTGCGGAGCCGGGAGCGCGGTGCCGCTGCTGTTGCCCTGCCGCTGCCTCTGCCGCTGCCTGTGCCGCCGCTCGGTCGCTCCTCCTCCTCGCGCTCCTCGCGCTCCTCGCGGCTGTCTCCGGTAAACCGTGAAGCGTCCGCGTCCCCCGCAGCTCGCCGCAGCTCTTCGCGTCTCTGAGGCGCGCTCTGTCTCAGCTCCAGCCCCGGATCCTCCTCGGCTCCAGGCTCAAAGCCCCCGCCCCAGCCGCTGCCCACCGCCGCCGCGCGCACACGCACGGGCTCCGGGGCGCGCACAGGACAGGAGACAGCGGCGCCTGGCGGAGAGGGCGCGGAGCTGCAGCGGTTTGGTGAGGTGTGGTGTAATTGAGCCCCGGCGGTGTGTGGCCCCTGAGGAGGAGTTAAAATAAACCACTTCCGCAGTAATTACATCAGCAGAGCAACGGGAGAGGAAACCTGAGGCCAATATTTCAATAAACACAGATCAATAAAACATAACTGTGTCTGCAAAACTAAAAATACAGCTGTTACAGAGGAAAAGTACTCAATAAAAACACTGTTACTTTAGGCACGGCACAGTCTCACTGTCCCTCTCTTATCTAAGCGACCACATTTGACAGCAGCTTTAGCTCAGAGGGAGAACGCTCTCCCAGGGCCTCAGGTTGATAACTTCTTTATCAGGACTAAAAGTCCTGGAACAGCAGATCTTAGTCAGGATCTTTGGTCTGGGAGCAGGGCGGGGGGGTCTGACAGGGGGGTAACAACTGTAGATGCTGGTCGTGGGGGTGGAGCTGGTGGTGTTTTGGTGGAGCAGGAGAGGTGGAGCTCCTGGGGGGCACAGGGGGCAGTGTTTGGTGGGGGACAGACTTCAGCGCTGTTGATGATAGAACCCGTGATACCATTTTAATTTCTGATTTCACCAAGCTTTCAAGGTGGTGGGGAAAGCCCATTGGTGAAGCTGGTAATAGGATGGAGAGTGAAGAGTCTGCAGAGGAGGTGGATGTAGCAGGTGGGGCCCAGGGCTGTGGTGAGGGCCCCGATGGAGGTGACAGAGGAGCTGCTGGAGCTGAAGCCCCTGCTGTGTCCACGGCCGGCGAGGTGGGAGCACTTCTGTCCTTCCTCTCTTCTCTCAGTGACAGTGTGGGGCCCCGTCCAGGCTCTGATGCCTCAGAGGTGGAGGAGGTTCTCCGTCAGTCGTCTCACTCCACCTCTGCACAGGTGTGGGCCC
>CM036241.1:935254-1087754 GCA_020698575.1 Bostrychus sinensis | reverse complement strand
GCACAAAGAAGAACAAGTCAATGGTTCTCATCTGGTGGGTCTGGCCCCTAACGTGTGTCATGGGGAGGATGATTACAATTCCAATGTACAGTAGAGTTTGAATGACATATATAAGGATAAAAAGATGATGCTCTGATGAGTCTTTAATCCTCATCCTGAAGTATTTTGGTCACATACAGATGATAGTTCTCTGAGGTAATGAGGGATATTCAGAGATAATGAGAGCAGTGGGACCCACCTCTTCAGTGGAGAACCGGTCCGCCTGTGTCGTTAGCATCTGCGTCACACTGAACACAAAGAACACACAACACAGTGAATCCTCCGCCCCCTCTTCTCTCACACAGACTAACTTCATGATTTCTTCCACTACATCCATAAATCTGCTCTCTGGTCTTCCTCTGGGCCTCAGCTCTAACCTCAGCCTCATCCGTCTGCTGTCCCTCCTCTGTACCACTCTGCCTGCTCAGACAAACTCTTTCCCTCTTCTCTACACAGAAGTGAGTCTGGTTCCTTCTCCTGAGTCTCATTTCTGTGGGCGGAGCAATCACGGGCGGAGTAACCAATCAGAGAAACGAAGGGTGGGACTTAAACAGTGCACCTCTGACCTGTATCCAAACAAACATGGAGTTGATAAAGAACCAGTTTTTCCATAAAACTCCAGAATCCTGAGCAGCTCTGTCCTTATTTGTGAGCAGGGACAGCAGCAGAAGCCAGTTGTACAAAGACTTGTGAAAGAAAAAGTGGGTTTGTTTGAATGTGGAGGTTACGTGGGACGTCAGAGGGACTTTACTGTTGTTAAAATGGAAACAGGACCAAGACAAAAATCCCACAGAGGACTGAACAACAACGAGGACTTCAGCAGAACCAACAGGAGACCAAGGAAAGAACTAAACACTGTTAATCAGAGAGAAGTTATTACATTCACTCTGT
This sequence comes from Bostrychus sinensis, assembly GCA_020698575.1. NCBI lineage: Eukaryota > Metazoa > Chordata > Actinopteri > Gobiiformes > Eleotridae > Bostrychus > Bostrychus sinensis. Next base: position 1,086,824 of record CM036241.1, on the reverse strand, counting down.
ATAAGCCACAGCCATCTTGGTTATTTCTGAGAGGAGATTATCTTCTGCTTCTGTGAGACGCAGAGCTGCAGAGAAACGGCTGGGACAGGTCAGGATCCAGAGTCCACTGGAGACGGCTCTGAGGCTGAGGAACCAGACTCCTGCTGCTTTAGGGTAACTCTGTTCATGTCCACACCATCTTAATCTGGGCTCTCTGACTTTGTCTCCATGAGCTGTTCCTCTGATGGACTCATGAGCTAATCCTGTCCATCCTCGTCATGAACAAAGAGAACAGAAGCCTCTCCAGCTCTGCTCCTGTTCCTCTGAGCCACTGTCTCTAAACTGTAAAACATCTCTGCTCTCCCTTCTGTCTTTATAACTTTTCCTTTCCCTGTTGCCTTTAAGGTCCATCAGTAGCTTTAGTTCTTACTAGTCTTTCCGGAGCACGCCTTTTCCCTCGGGGTCGAAGACTTTAAATGCGTTGAGGATGGTCTCCTCTGGATCAGCCCCTTCAAACATAAAATAAAAACATTTTAAACTCTGACTTTATTAAATATTAGTGCTGTATTTCCTCCCTTACCCTTGAGTTTCTCTCCGAACATGGTGAGGAACACGGTGAAGTTGATGGGACCTGGAGCCTCTTTGAGCATCTCGTCGATCTCCTCCTGCTTCACGTTCAGACGACCTGCAGCGTCCACAAAACAAAACTCATCAAAAACATGTTCTACAGATCCACAGGAAGAGCCCTCTCAGAATAAGAGGCTCACCCAGAGCGGCGAAGGTGTCCCTCAGGTCGTTTTTGTCGATGAAGCCGTCTCTGTTCTGGTCCATGATGGTGAAGGCCTGAGGGCAGCAGATGTTACAGCAGAGTCATATGAAACCTTATTCTAGGGAGCACCATACTTCTGTAGCTACACACTGTCTTTTATCGCTATGGCTCTGGTTTTATATTTGATTTGGCATAAGGCAGTGGTTCTCAAGCTGTGGTACGGGTCCCACTGGTGGTACGCAGGAGTCCTGGTGTTTTTAAAGCCAGTTTTATTCCTATTTTAGTCCAGCTCTGGTTGGAGAGTTTACTTTTGAAGGGTAGACTCCAGCTTAGTCCTGGTTTAGACCTGGTTTAGACCTGGTTTAGACCGGGTTTAGTCCTGGTACAGTCCTGGTTTAGTCCTGGTTTAGTCCTGGTTTAGACCTGGTTTAGTCCTGGTTTAGTCCTGGTTTAGACCTGGTTTAGTCCTGGTTTAGTCCTGGTTTAGACCTGGTTTAGTCCCGGTTTAGACCTGGTTTAGACCTGGTTTAGACCTGGTTTAGTCCTGGTTTAGTCCTGGTTTAGACCTGGTTTAGACCTGGTTTAGACCTGGTTTTGATACAGTTTAGACCTGGTTTAGTCCTGAGCCCTGTTTTGTAATTTCTCATTTTTTTCGAGGTTGGTTCTTGTAAAGCCAAATGTTTTCTGAGGTGGTCTTTGGTCTGAAAAGTCTGACGATCAGAGTAAATAGGATGCCCTTCCTCATGCAACCCTCTCTATTTATCCAGGTTTGGGACTGGCACAAAGAGCCCACAGGTTTGTGGATTAGAGGGCTTACCCTCAGCCCAGTGCTGGTAAAAGCGTAGCCTCCATGGCCCGGGTAAAGTCAGTCATAACTCGCGTATTTTAAAATCAAATATTTCAAATTTCAGTCCCAGTTGGTGGTGCAGATGTGTAACGCCTTGGCGGAGGTCTGTGGGTGGTGCAGATGTGTAACGCCTTGGCGGAGGTCTGTGGGTGGTGCAGATGTGTAACGCCTTGGCGGAGGTCTGTGCCTGTCATTCCTCTGAGCCTCTGTCATCTCTGTTTTCCGTCAGAAGCATTGTTCTGTTTATAACCAGAGCGTCCCCGGGGTTTACGCAGGAATCTGGAGCTCGCCGTTCATCCCCGGCCTAATCACTGCTCACAGACCCCCCCCCACCCCCCACCCCCGGACCCAGACCCGGACCCAGACCCAGACCCAGACCCAGCCTCTGAGCCTGGACCCTCTCTGTTTAACCCTGGGCCAGGAGGGGACAGCTGCACCACTGCACAGATCAGCAACAGAGGACCACAGGAGGACGACATCCTGAGCTCTGGGCTTAGTTTAATTTAATATAAAATAATCAAAAATGTATATAATCAAAGGCAGGGCTGGGTACTGTTCACATTTTTTGATACCAGTTTTTAAACAATAGCTGGTTTTCGATCCCGGTGCCTGAGCGATACTTTTTCTGATTCCTATGGTAATAATTCATCTTCTACAATCATAAAACACAATAATATTCAATAAAAGACACATTTTTGGAGCTAATTTCTTAGCTGTGAGTTAAACCAGTAATGTGTACGATTTATTCTGTTATTTATTTGATTTATGCAGAGGAACATTAAAGGTCCCACAAGGAACTGAAACTTGGGATTGAATAAAATTATTTTTTTCGATACCTGCAGTATCGTAACTTTTTTTTGATACCACAGATGTTTCCTTTAACAGAACCCAGCATTAATCACAGTGTTACAGTAGATTATGTTATATTTATCTCCTTCCTGGTTTCTCTGTTGTTACAGTGCTCAGAAGCTTCCAGCTGCTCTTTCTCTCCCAGAGGTCTCCACAGCGACTCATCTCCTGGAACACTGACAGGTTTTTTTTTGTTTGTTTGTTTGTTTTAACATAAGATGCCCTTCCTGGCGCCCTACATTTGCCCGGGCTTGGAACTGGTACAATTTACAGCTGGAGTAATAATATTGTGAAGTACTGCTCCCCTCTGTGGGTAGTATGCAGTACATGAGTACACGCTCTGACCTCTTTAAACTCCTGGATCTGCGCCTGCTCGAACATGGAGAACACGTTGGAGTTGGCTCCCTCGGCCGTTCGCTTCTTTGCTTTCTTTGGAGCCTGACGCACAAACACAAACCAGACATTAACACCTGCTTTTGTACTGAAGTACTCCACAGAAACACCACTCACACATTCACACCAGTGTAACACGCTCTGGAGAGTTGAACCAGCAACCCCCAAACACCTGACTCCAGCACAATCTTATGAAAAATCTCTACATTATTCACACAGACTGCAGTCCACCTGCAGCCACTCACAGCTGAGACGTCACTAATGATTCTACACAAAAGAGGAAGAGGGACTGAAGTAAAAGTACTGTTATTGCAAAATATTACTCAAGCAGAAGTAAGGAACAAAGTTATTACTTCACCTTAACCTTGTGTCGCAGTGAGGACAAAAGTGTCCTGTTCCAGAGTTATTTTGTCTCTGCAGTGGTTCTTTTCTCTTCTGTGTCTCAGCTGTGGATTTTCTCACTAATGTTGATTTTCAACACAAATCTAATATTACTTCATGTTTCCTCTCTGACTAAATCTGAGACTCTGCTGTTGTTCACAGACAAAAGTGTCCTCAGCACAAAACATCACAGAAATAATATACGTTCATATTTCTATCTACATTTTTGCATAAATCTTCTAAATAAATTCTGCCTTGACTGTATGCTAAACATAACATTTTAACCCTTTTACACCAGTGAATGTAATAGCATCTCAATTTTTAATAATTCTTTTTAATTTTTATTATTGTCAAAGTGGATTTTTAACGACCCTTGAGTATGTCAGTGATCACCAACAATATTTATTTTTAGGGATCATTTTTTCCTGTGCTATGTAAAATCTAACCAACTCCCATTAAAACCCATTAAAGTACACTGGGGTAACTTTTTGTTACTGCAAACAAAATCCCAAATCTAAACAAATATACATTTTTTATGACGTTTTATGATGGGACACTGAGGTCGCTGAACAGGAGCAACCTAACTTTTTAAAACTGGGGTAAGGGTTAATCTGTAAAAAAGTATGGACTGTGATGTTTACTTCAGAAACTACTACGACTGTGACCATTACTACTTTTCCTAACTCAGGTGCAAACCCAGTGAGGTACATTTCTTGAGTATCTTGTTACTCCTCATCTCATTATTGCCATAAACTGTTCTTTTTGCAGATATTTTGTCTTTAAGTAGCATTTAATAAAGTTTCTATGCATCCTGTCTCATTCTTTCTACCACTGCTGACAGATTTTACTTCTAAACTCTCCCCAGCATCAGTACAAGGGCCCTGCCTTGCCCCGTCCCCTCTGTCCCCTCTGTCCCCTCTGTCCCCTCTGTCCCCTCTGTCCCGGCCCCCTCCCTCAGGACTCACCATGTCCGGAGCAGCTGAGGTCCGTCCAACAATGATCCACTGAACAATGGGCTGTGGGGGGGTCCTTTTGTAGCCCCTGCCCTCGATCCACTGGACGATATTAATAAACTATGTCCTGTTTAGGAAGTGGCAGGTAAAGGAGCTTTACGGGACACATCCATCACATGAGGACCAGCTCACACCCCAGCCGCCCCCCGGGACCATCGCCCCCGTCCCAAAACAGCATAAAGACATCGGACAAAGGACTGAGCAGATCTCTCTCATTCAAATTCAGCCTCCTTCCTATATTTCAGTAGAATATCATGCATGTCCTCCCCGTGTTACTGTGGCAGAGTGGTTTGCCTGTGGGTCGGATTCCTGATCTCAGAGTGCAGCGCGTGTCCCGGTCCAGGGTGAACCCCACCTTGGCTGGGATAATCTACAATAATCACTTTTGCCATTTCATGTAATTAAAATTGGCCCTCCAGTTGAGAACCACTGTTCCAGCAGCTCTGGTGGTATGAGCTCGTTGAGTGTAATTTATGAACCTGAGTGGAGTCTGTTAGCAGCAGCGGTGACCTCAGCAGAACAGGAGACAGATCCCAGCACAACACCGCACTGCAGCTTCACCCACGGCTGCAGGTTTCTACAGAACATCAGCACCAGGTCAGGAGCTAAGGAAGACGTCTTTAAAAATAAAATAAATGTCAACAGATGCATCGTGGTATAACTCAGCTGGTGGAGCTGCGGTGCACAGGGCAACTACAGCCTGCCTCAGGGGCGTGGGTTTGAGTCTAGACTTCAACACTTTGCCTCTTATTATTCCTCTCTCCCCGTGATTTCTTGTCACTTCTCTACTGCTGATAAACGCCTAAATAATACATGTTTTTATATCTGTGTAAAAAAATTAAATGCTAATAGATGAGGGAGAGGAGCTCAGTGTAGAGCCGCTGCTCCTTCACACTGACAAAGCTCAGGGTCTGTTTCCTCCTGGACTTGTCCTGGGGAGATGTTTTCAGACTGAGAGGAGACCCTGGGATTCAATGGATTATAGTTCCTTCTGCTGGAGGAAGTGTCTGGGGAGAGGAAAACACTGATCTCTTTGCTCTGAGAGAAATCAGAGCAGAGAGAGCAGACACACTCAGACTCTCACAGACACACACAGACACACACAGACTCTCACAGACACACACAGACACACACAGACTCTCACAGACACACACAGACTCTCACAGACACACAGACTCTCACAGACACACACAGACTCTCACAGACACACAAAGACTCTCACAGACTCTCACAGACACACTCAGACTCTCACAGACACACACAGACACACACAGACTCTCACAGACACACACAGACTCTCACAGACACACACAGACTCTCACAGACACACACAGACTCTCACAGACACACACAGACTCTCACAGACACACAAAGACTCACACAGACACACACAGACTCTCACAGACACACACAGACTCTCACAGACTCTCACAGACACACACAGACACACTCAGACTCTCACAGACACATACAGACTCTCACAGACACACACAGACTCTCACAGACACACACACAGACTCTCACAGACACACACAGACTCTCACAGACACACACAGACTCTCACAAACACACACAGACTCTCACAAACACACACAGACACACACAGACACACACAGACTCTCACAGACTCACACAGACACACTCAGACTCTCACAGACACACACAGACTCTCACAGACACACACAGACTCTCACAGACACACACAGACTCACAAACACACACAGACACACACAGACTCTCACAGACACACACAGACTCTCACAGACTCACACAGACACATACAGACTCTCACAGACACACACAGACTCTCACAGACACACACAGACTCTCACAGACACACACAGACTCTCTCACACACACACAGACTCTCACAGACACACACAGACTCTCACAGACACACACAGGCTCTCACAGACACACACAGACTCTCACAGACACACACAGACTCTCACAGACTCACACAGACACACACAGACACACTCAGACTCTCACAGACACACACAGACTCTCACAGACACACACAGACTCTCACAGACACACACAGACTCACAAACACACACAGACACACACAGACTCTCACAGACACACACAGACTCTCACAGACTCACACAGACACATACAGACTCTCACAGACTCTCACAGACACACACAGACTCTCACAGACACACACAGACTCTCACAGACACACACAGACTCTCACAGACACACACAGACTCTCACACACACACACAGACTCTCACAGACACACACAGGCTCTCACAGACACACACAGACTCTCACAGACACACTCAGACTCTCACAGACACACACAGACTCTCACAGACACACACAGACTCTCACAGACACACACAGACACACACAGACTCTCACAGTCACACACAGACTCTCACAGACACACACAGACTCTCACAGACACACACAGACTCTCACAGACACACACAGACTCTCACAGACACACACAGACTCTCACACACTCTCACAGACACACACAGGCTCTCACAGACACATACAGGCTCTCACAGACACACACAGACACACAGACTCTCACAGACACACACAGACTCTCACAGACTCTCACAGACACACACAGACTCTCACAGACACACACAGACTCTCACAGACACACACAGACTCTCACAGACACACACAGACTCTCACAGACTCTCACAGACACACACAGGCTCTCACAGACTCTCACAGACACACACAGGCTCTCACAGACACATACAGACTCTCACAGACACACACAGACACTCACAGACACACACAGACTCTCACAGACACTCACAGACACACACAGACTCTCACAGACACACAGACACACACAGACTCTCACAGACACACAGACTCTCACAGACACACACACACACAGACTCTCACAGACACACAGACTCTCACAGACACACTCAGACACACAGACTCTCACAGACACACACAGACTCTCACAGACACACACAGACTCTCACAGACACACACAGACACACACAGACTCTCACATGAATCACTCGGGGACATTTAGATTCCTCAGCCGCCTCTTAAAGACCCAGGAGCGAGGAGGACACGCTCCGAGTGTTTCCTGCTGAGTGAGGAGAGCTGCTCCTGTCCACAGCAGCGGGCGACACATTCTCCTCCTCCAACACCTCCTCAGAGACAGTCTGGAGGATACACACACACAGACTCACACAGACTCACACACACACACACACACAGACACACACACACACAGACAGACACACAGACTCACACACACACACTCACACAGACTCAGGACCCGGGGTCGAGAGGGGGACAGAGTTAAACGTCCCGGGTCAGACTCTGTTTACAGAGCGGTGCTGAGGTTTCTGTTACAGCAGGACACTTTCACACAGAGACAGGGAGAATCCACAGAATTATTATTTGTTTATTGTTTATTTACACAGCGCACTGAAAGTTTAGTTCTAAATTTGCAAACTGCTACTTTAGTTCTTCAAGGGGCGGCAGTAGCTCAGTAGGTTGTGTCCCATCTTGCCTGTGTGAGTGCCTGAGTGTGTTTGGTGGTGGTCAGAGAGGCCAAAGGCACGGAACAGCAGCCACATCTCCGTCAGTCTGCCCCAGGACAGCTGTGGTACAGAAGTGTCTCACCACCACAGAGCGAGACTGAGAAAACACAACATCAGTCTAACCCATTATTATTATTTGTATGGTATTACTACTGCTGTGGGTCAGCTGTAATGTAAACATTAAAGAGGGATTGTAAACGTAAGCTGTAAACATAAATCTAAAACTGTCAACGTAGCTCTAAAATTGTAAACAAAAAACATGATCATAAACAAAAGAAACGGATTGTGAAGGTAAACAGGAAATTGTCATCATCATATGACAGCATTCGTCAGCATTCGTACGTCGAGAAGGGGCGGGTCGTTTTGGGCCGGTGTCGTATAACGATGACAACTTCCTGTCTCTTCAGCCAATGGGCGTTGAGCCCACCTTCATTAAAAACAGGGTCAGAAATTAATTTACCGTAACTGTAGCTTGTGAGTTGTAATTGTAACTTGTGAAGTGATAAATGAAAAGAAATAGCGTGACGTTACATTCCTTCATTTATGATCATGGTTTTTGTTTACGATTTTTTGATACCAGTTTTTAAACAATAGCTGGTTTTCGATCCCGGTGCCTGAGCGATACCTTTTCTGATTCCTATGGTAATAATTCATCTTCTACAATCATAAAACACAATAATATTCAATAAAAGACACATTTTGGAGCTAAATTCTTAGCTGTGAGTTAAACCAGTAATGTGTACGATTTATTCTGTTATTTATTTGATTTATGCAGAGGAACATTAAAGGTCCCACAAGGAACTGAAACTTGGGATTGAATAAAATTATTTTTTTTCGATGCCTGCAGTATTGTAACTTTTTTTTTTGATACCAAAAAGAACAGTTTTAGATTTATGTTTACAATACTTACAACATAAGTTTACAATCCCTCTTTTATGTTTACATTACAGCTGACCCTTTATTGACGCCATATACTATACTACTACTACTACTACTACTACTACTACTACTACTACTACCACTAATCACATGTACAGAAGGTCCTCCATGGGGCCAGGCCTCCCCTGCAAAGGAGATTCCCAATCTCAGCGGGACTTTCATGGTTAAATAAAGGTAAAAAAAAAAAAAAAAATACTACCACCACTACAACTACTAACTACTACTGCTTCCCACTTTGCCACTGAGGTCAAAAATACTTTTACTAATTTGGAGAAAGAACATTTCCCCAAAACCCAAGTAAAGTCAGGAGCATGTTTTATAAAAAGTCAGATACAGCTCTGAGTAAACGACTGTCGCTGCCCGCTCTGAGCTCTGTCAGAAGCACTGCTGACGTTCAGAGGCAGCTGGTGTTGTGAGGCAGTACAAAGTACACAGAGAGTACACAGAGCGCGCACAGGGGTCAGATTTAGAAAAACTATTGTTACAGAGAAAGCTCTGAGGCAGTGATCCAGCAGATTACTGACGAACAGCGGCCAGAAGATAAAAATACACACTCTCTTAAAACAATAGACAGGAACAAATGGACATTTCACTGGATCACTGCAGAGGGACAAGTAACTGGATACTTTTACTGCTCAAGTACTTTTGGACAATATTTTCAATCACAAACAAATATACAGTAGTTCTAATTCAGTAAATGTACATGGAATAGGTTTTTACCTCCATGATAAAGTATTAGGTGTAGTAGTAGCTTTAGGAGTAGTAGTAATAGTAGCAGTAGTACAAGTTATGTACAAACAAAATGGTTTTCACAACAAACTTTACAGGAGGTCAGCAGTAGTAGCAGTTCTTCCACCACCTTTGCTTATCCACAGGAAAGTTCATTCTTTTATTCATCTTTAACCCAGGCTTGGTCTCCTCTGGAACAGCAGCGTTTTACAGCCTTTAAAAACATTATGGGACAAAAAGAGAACGTTTTTATTAAGTACTCTACTGGTGCAGAAACAGAAGAAACCAGCAGAGGGCAGAGTCTTTTGAACACATTAGAAAGAATAAAAAGAACCTCCTTCCTTAAACTTTGTGTCTGATCCATTTTCCTCCCAAAGTAAAAATGTCTGTGAGGACTCAGTGGAAACACCCTTTTTTTGGACAAATGAATGGAGCGGAACAGCGCCCCCTCTGGTGCCAGAAGTAAATTTCCCACTCATTTTTTCCATATGATAAAAAAATGTGTATAGGCCAATAAACTATAATGCAATTCATTTTAATAAAAAAAAGATCTTTAATTTCAATAATCGCTTCGCTTTTTTTTTCCATAATAAATTGCAGGATGGTCATGAACCAGAGCTGGGTCGCCTCCGTCCAGATTTTAAACTTTTAACAAACGCTTTTTTTAAGTCTATGGGGAAAATGAATGGGAAATTTACTTAAGGTCTGTTTCTGATGAACAACATTAGAACCTGGAGACAGAGGAGAAGGACGTTTGGAGAATAATTTTAAGCAAATTCTTGATAGGAAATACATTTTCCATCGTCGTATCCACTGATCCTGAGCTGGTTCATGTCAGACCCAAAGTTTTCTCTTATAATTTTTTTGGACCCACTTTTCACATAAATCTTGTCTCCAGCTGAACTTGAATCTAGGGCTGCAACTAACGATTATTTTGATAATCGATTAATCTGTCAATTACTTTTTCAATTAGTCGATTAACAATCGGATAGAGAAGCGTGAGTAAAATGGTTAAAAACTTGGTGTTTTATAATTTTTGTTAAAAATTGGTGATAATGCTACCAAAAATCACTTAATTTTTACAAAATTAAATCAGACAAAGCTACAAACAAGATTCTTGAAGCTGTTTATATAGAACATAGATACATAAAATATCTGTAACATATATATGATATTTTTAATCAAAAACACAAAATGTACATAGTTTTTAACAGTTTACTGCTCTGTGTAGGAAATAAAACCTTCTCTCACAGAACATGGCATGTGTCAGAGTTAAATATCACAGCTGGCGATTATTCGATTACTAAATTAGTTGATGATTATTTCAATAATCAATTATAATCGATTAATCTGATTAGTTGTTGCAGCCCTACTTGAATCTCATCAAAGCCTCTCAGAAAACATCAGAACTATATTTTACACTTTTTCCTTCTCTCCATGACCTGCGGAGAACAGGCCCACGACACACTCCAGGGCCCTGACCCACCAGCTGAGAACCCCTGTCTAATAAAAAAAGACCAAGGCAGAGTGAATGGTTATAATCTTTAATATTCTGTGACAAAATCTCTACAGAGAACGATAGTAAAACGGAGCAGACATCGATATCACATCCAGCATCACAGCTTCATGACCAGCAACGAGAGAAATACAACAGAATCAAAACAAGAAGGAACGAAAACAAACGGACAAATCTCAGAAAGGGCGAGTAAAAAAAAAACCAACACATGTGCAATGTTCAGACCAGCTTCATAGATTTATACATTCAGGAAGATTATGACAGACTTCGAACAGAGCGCCCCCTACAGCCGTCAGACGGTGCGGTGAGTCGAAGCTTCTTCCTCAGGATTTATAGTTTTTTTTTTTTATCTGATTAATAAAAAATATATGATTAAAGGTGATTATCAAACAATAGAGATGCTTAAGGATAGCAGTGAGGAGAAGGAGGGAGTGTCTGGGGGAGAGGGAAGTCTGACTACCGCCCACCAAATCAGGCTCTAGATGTAAAAGAAAGGACTGGACGGATGGATTTTTTGCACATTTTTTACTTTTTTTGCCAGAAGTGCTTTAAAGAAATAAAAAATAAATGAGTTGTAATAATATTAAGTTCCTGTGCAGAAACAGAGCTGATCCGTGTTTTAGTGCGAAAAGTAAAAGTGGATGTAAAAGAGGCAGAAGCAGAGACAACACTCCTCGTAACTGTACAGGTCCATGCCGTTCACAAATCAGAGAAACAAGATTTTCATCTCACCTTTGGATTTATATACAACAGGAGGCGCGTTTCTGCTGGAGCGGGACGGTTAGGATCGGGTCAGGACGGGACCAACGGGGTCTAGGCCCAAATCTGTGGCCCACTTTACAAAAGGAGCTACCCACTACAGTCGAGAGGTCGCCGGTCTGTTAAAGAGAGAACGCAAACGTCAAAGAAATGCTCTGGTTTTGGAGCACCGTCTGGGTCCAGGAATGTTTGAAAATTCTGCATAAATCCAGCCACAAGGGGTCAGTAAAGAGATGAATCAAGACTCCAGACTGAGCTTCTTTTGAACACCTTGGGCTGGAAAAAACAGAATTAGGTTGGTTTATAAAATTTGGGCTGCTTTTTCACAACATTTGGTGGGTTTTTAGAAAATAATCTGGAATAAATACCAACAAGTTGTCATTTTATGGCAAACAAATCTGGTTTACTTTTTCAGTACTGCTGTTTACTTTTGTCTTCTTTCTTACGTTTAACAGTTTTAACATTCAGAGTGGTTGTGGTTTTTGTTGTGTTGGGCAGATTTTAAGTTCTGTTTGGGCTGGAAACTGTCAGTGAGATCTGGCAACCCAAGTCCAAGTCTGGCTAATCAGCTAAAAAAAGTGGTTTAGAGTGAAGTTACTCTTTAAATATTTGACTTCACATTAACTTCAGAAAACTTTAGTTGTCTTTTCTCCACTTGTGTAACAGTATTTTGAAGTAACAGTACTTTCACTCGAGTACAGCTGGAAATGCCTTTGTGTTCTGAACCGTCCCGCTCCGGAGAAAAACGCTCCCGATAAAACATTGTACAAAATAAAATCTTCTAAACTTGATCCATTTTTTTTCTCCCCTCGTCTCGGAATAATTCAGCGTCTGAGGTTTGCAGATGGAAGTGCGTACGAGTTACAATCACTGAGTAAAAGACGCGGGGGAAGAGGGGGGCACGTGGTAAAAGATACTCGGTACACATTCAGGAAATACACGGAGTCACTTCTCTTTAACAAAAATAGACACGGCCTTAGTTCCAGCCTCGGACTCTGCCTTCAGATTTATATAGAAAATTATGTCTCATATTTACACAGGTTAGAAAGGTTCACTGCTGCAGCCGGGGGGTCCTTCGCCGAGGGGAGGGGCTTCTTCACAGAGGGGAGGGGCTTCGTCACTAGTGGGAGGGGCTTGAGTTTGTGCTCCGGATGGTTCCACTGACTTACCACTGAATGATTGTAATTAGCTGATTGTGCCAGAGCTTACAGTATTGTAGTAAGTAGTAGTAGAAGTAGAAGTAGAAGTAGTAGTAGTAGTAGTAGTAGTAGTAGTAGTAGTAGTAGTTGTAGTAATGCCCGTTCTAATGCTACTGTAGAGACCGTTCGGAGAAGCAACCAGGATCAGGACCAGTCGGCTGAAATAGATTTAGGCTTTTGTTTGTGATTCACGGTGCTACGTCTGTGCTTTTAATGTGGCAGAGGCAGAGAGTAACAAGGTACTTTTACTCAAGTACATTTACTCTAGTAGTAGTAGTAGTAGCAGTAGTAGTAGTAGCAGCAGTAGTAAAAGTCATTTATTCATATGTAAACTTTACATTTAAATTTTTTTTTACTCAAGTACTAAGTTCATTAATCCAGCCACAGCCAGTGTACTCTTTGTGCTAGTCCCAAGCCTGGATAAATGCGTGAGGAGGGACATCTGTTGTAAAAAAAAAAAAAAAAAATTGTGCCAAATAAATATAGGAAAAAAGAAAAATTGTGTCCATTACTTCTACTTCTACTTGAGTAATAGTACTCTGAAGTACCTGTGCTGTAACCTCTGCCGTACAGGTTAAGTCAGGTCTGAAGTATTTGTGTTGTGTACTTCTGATACACAGTGGACCTTGAATATCCTGAACACTGCAGTAGTCCCTCCCTCAGACCTCTGCCCTGAGTCTCTCTCTGTGGCAGTGGGACATTCTCTCGTCCATCGAACGCCTCCTCGCTCCGTCCTCGCTCAAACCGACGACTGGTCCCACACCTGAAAGAAAAATATTCAGACGAGATTACGGTTTCCAATCTAGAGGAGAAAAGAAGATTCACAGCATTGCACGGACTTTACAGGTGAGCTGGAGAATCTAAAGGTCCCACATCATTAGCCCTGACGCTAACCAGCCACTGTAGAATCTGAGCTGCCTCAGACCTGCAGCAGCTGGCGTTGTCTCCAGCAACAAGACCCGAGCAGGAGCAGCCATAAGTCCATCAGCTTAGATCATACTTTTACTTTTGGCTGCACCTTTCTGGGGTTTCCACTCGGCATGGAACGAAATCCAAATCTCACGGTTAGGGCTGTAACGATACAGTAACTATATCCATGTATCAATGTTTTTCCTACGATACAACTGACCTTGTATTGAATCATATCGTTTTCTAGGAAGTGAGTATCGATACACATGGAATATTGATGGAAAATATCGAAATTAGAAATTTGCATGTTAAAATAAAATCAGAAATGGCTTTTTTAGTGTAATTTTTGTGTTTTTAATGAAATAAAATGTTATATTAAACTTTTCTTCGCTCTCTGTCTGCTGGACATAATCAACCCCGGCTGTGAAGCTACATTTGAGAGTAAACTTTTATGATTTTTGGCAAAAAGTTGCTGTATCAATTATCAATATGAAAGTGTTGAATCGTATCAAATTGTATCATTCCAAATTAGCCAATATCGTTCTTGAATGAACAATTCTAATCGATACATATCGTATCGTTACACCCCCACTCACGGTACAATATTACTGCGGTATTGTGGGGAGGCTCACTTTATTGTACAAATGCTTACCATAACACAACTCATTCTCTAGAAAGCCTTTAGTGCATTAGTTATTTTACTAAGTTTTTAATCACAGTAAATTCTTTTAAGGTGCAAAAACAAGGCATCTTCCATCATTTATGCGAGCTTGGGATCAGCTAAAAGAAACCATGGAGACCCAAACTCTGCTCTCCCTCAGAACTGACAGGAGAACATCCACTGACACCAAAAACAATCAGACAGCATCAGTGGCTTCAGTATTGCACTTTGTTATCGTTCAAATACTGCTCAGAATATTAAAGCTGATCATTTCTTGTGAGAAGTTGACAGAAGCATCGCAGCTGTGAGAACATCGTTAATAAGATAAAAGAAGCGTGTGGACCTTGTTGGGGTTGATGGGAGTCCGCCCGGAGCCGGTGTGCAGCCTCTGCCTCTCCTCGAACCGTCCCGGGGACCTCTCCCTGCGCACGTCCATCATCCTCCCGGGGGAGCGCTCCATGCGGGGGTCCACGGCCATGGCGCGGCCCGGGGAGCGCTCCAGCCGGGGGTCGGCCATGGCGCGGCCCGGGGAGCCCGCCATGCGGCTCTCCAGCATCCTGCCCGGGGACTTCTCTCGGTCCAGGGGCCGGCTGGGGGAGCGCTCCCGCCTGAACTCGGTCCGCGCCTCCCGGTAGCGGTGGGGCGTCCCGGGGTCCAGGGGGTTGGCGGCCAGGCGTTTGGAGATGTGCTCGTTGTAGGAGGGAGGGCCGCGTTTGTTTGGGCTGGGGGCAGAGCGGGGGGTGAGTTTACCCAGGGAGCACTGAGGCGGGGGCGCGGGGTCAGGCTGCAGGGGTCAGGACAGCTCCCGGGATAACAAATTCTCTTCTATTCTACAGAATAATCTAACAGTATTCATTTTAGATTTTTTAAATTTAGAAACAGGCCCATGAATGAATATGGCACACTGACTTGATTCAAGAACTTCTTAAAGTCTCATACTGTTCTTTCCTCAGTCTAAAATATTGCGGGATAGGGCCAACTCTAAACATGTCTGTATACAGGGTGCAAAACTGTAACGCCTTGGTGGAGGTCTAAATGCTTTTAGTTCAAACACAGAGGCAGTTTTTTATTTACAATTTTCTTCTCTACAAATTTGACACTTGATTTAATTTCACTTAAAAACATTAAATTTAGGCTCATGATTCAGATTTGCCACAGATAAAAAATGAGCTCTTCCTCCTGCAAAAAACAAAATGTCGCCATTACTCTCCTGGTTTTATGTTTCAGAGCTAAATTAGTGCCACCACCAGAGTCTGTGGATCCCACCGTGGGCCCTCAGCCTGTCCCAGAGAAACCATCACCTCAGTGCTCAACTGTTCTCCAAAGGTGAAAACAACCAAGACACACGATTAAAACACCAGCATTTAAATATACTCACTGGCCACTTTATTAGGTACAAACCTGCTCTGATCGGCCAATCACAGCACAGCAGCTCAGAGCCTTCAGACCTGAGACAAACCTGAGACAGACCTGGGACAGACCTGGGACAGACCTGAGACAGACCTGGGACAGACCTGGGACAGACCTGAGACAGACCTGAGACAGACCTGAGACAGATCTGAGACAGACCTGGGACAGACCTGAGACAGACCTGAGACAGACCTGGGACAGACCTGAGACAGACCTGGGACAGACCTGAGACAGACCTGGGACAGACCTGGGACAGACCTGAGACAGACCTGAGACAGATCTGAGACAGACCTGGGACAGACCTGAGACAGATCTGAGACAGACCTGGGACAGACCTGAGACAGACCTGAGACAGACCTGGGACAGACCTGAGACAGACCTGGGACAGACCTGAGACAGACCTGGGACAGACCTGAGACAGACCTGGGACAGACCTGAAACAGACCTGGGACAGACCTGGGACAGACCTGAGACAGACCTGGGACAGACCTGAGACAGACCTGAGACAGACCTGGGACAGACCTGAGACAGACCTGAGACAGACCTGGGACAGACCTGAGACAGACCTGGGACAGACCTGAGACAGACCTGAGACAGACCTGGGACAGACCTGGGACAGACCTGAGACAGACCTGAGACAGACCTGGGACAGACCTGGGACAGACCTGGGACAGACCTGAGACAGACCTGAGACAGACCTGGGACAGACCTGGGACAGACCTGGGACAGACCTGGGACAGACCTGGGACAGACCTGAGACAGACCTGGGACAGACCTGAGACAGACCTGGGACAGACCTGGGACAGACCTGAGACAGACCTGGGACAGACCTGAGACAGACCTGGGACAGACCTGAGACAGACCTGGGACAGACCTGGGACAGACCTGGGACAGACCTGAGACAGACCTGGGACAGACCTGGGACAGACCTGGGACAGACCTGGGACAGACCTGAGACAGACCTGGGACAGACCTGAGACAGACCTGGGACAGACCTGAGACAGACCTGGGACAGACCTGGGACAGACCTGAGACAGACCTGAGACAGACCTGGGACAGACCTGGGACAGACCTGAGACAGACCTGAGACAGACCTGGGACAGACCTGGGACAGACCTGAGACAGACCTGGGACAGACCTGAGACAGACCTGAGACAGACCTGGGACAGACCTGGGACAGACCTGAGACAGATCTGAGACAGACCTGGGACAGACCTGGGACAGACCTGGGACAGACCTGAGACAAACCTGAGACAGACTCTTTGGTCTTGTGTATCCCCAGGACCTGGCTTAGTCCTAGTTTGGGCGAGGTGTAGTCCTGGTTTAGTTCTGGTTTTAGACCCAGCGGAGTCCTGGTTTAGTCTTACTGTAGCCCTGGTTTGACCTAATTTATTCCTGGTTTAGTCCTGGTTTAGTCCTGGTTTATCCTCCTTTAGTATTTCATATTTAGTATTGCATATTTCTCGCCACAGCACTGGATTAGTCCAGATTTAGGTTCATTTTAGTCTTTGACTAACTAAATATTTTCTGAAAAGGTTCTGTAAATGATCAAATCGACCCTTCTTGTGTTTGTAAACAGAACGTCTGTGTTCCAAAGCCTGGTACCAGAAGTTAGAAAAGATGATAATACATTTTTAATGGAGCAATTACTGCTAATCACCAAACATCGCAAATTAGTAATAATCAAGAACGGTTTAGCAACTGACAACCACTTGACCTCATGTGAGTAATATCAGAGCATAGTTTCATAGCATTAGCCAGTGTGTCAACATTTAGCTGTTTAATGTAAGGTTGTAATTATTGTTTATAATTAGCATCTAAGCTAAAGGCTATGTAATTTACATTTCTTAATTTTAATACTACGCAGGACAAATAATAACAGAAATGTGTTGGACCACAATAGTTTGACATTGTGTGCTCAGATTTAATTCATCAATCACCACAAATCCTACTTTTATAACTTAACTTTAGCAAATGGTACTGACTCAGATCTGGGTCAGATTAATTCAGAGTCATTTTTAATAAATACATAAACAACCATTTGTTCCTGCTCCAAAAACGTTTAAATTGATATTTTTATTTTGGTCCCTCATAGAAATGAATGGAATAGAAAGTTATTCTCAGTACCAGGCTGCGTGTGCATCAGTCCTGGAGGGGTTTGAAACTCCGCCCTCTGCATGTGCTCGAGTCCTAAGGGCCCCTGTACTTCTGGTTGGGAAACACTGATTTAAGGGACTCTGAACGCGGTATGAGTCTGAGTATTTCAGAAACGGCTGATCTACTGGGATTTTCACCCACAACCATCTTTAGGGTTTACAGACCATCTCTGACCAGGCCACTTTATTCAGTACAGGCTGTTCCTAATAAAGTGGCCATGCCCCTTAAATCCCCTTTCTGCTCCGTTCTGAGGCTCGGGTTGGACTTCAGCAGGTTTGTCTCAGGACTAAAGGCTCCGAGCTGCTGCTGCGCTCTGATTGGCCGATTACAGCAGGCGTACCTAATAAAGTGGCCAGTGATAATGAGTAGTCTGTGCCTCTGCTGGCCACAGTTCAGCTGTACCTCCTGCCGGAGCCGTTCCTCTGCAGCTCCCCGCCCTCTGCGCCCTGAACCAGGTTGCCCTTGCAGCAGATGACCCTCAGTTTGTTCTGGTAGGACGAGGCCAGGTAGATGGCCCCGGAGGAGATGGCGGGGCCCAGGTAGCGAGGGTTGGGTATGTCCAGGTGAGCGTATGAGTGAGGGCTGGGAACGAGAAGGAAACATTAACCTCAACAACAACCATCGGTGTTTAGCTAAAAAAGGGTGAGCTTTGATTGCTTGTATGTCTATTTAATTTTCTTTAGTTGTAGTTTAACCTGTGTCCTTGTTTAAGCTTTGCAGAGAAAACAGAAAGATTTAGGATGAATGGAGTGGTTAGTGTTTCAGTCTGAAGTCTGTCTTACCCCAGAGCAGCGTGTCCCAGGATCTCGATCACGTCCAGAGAGTTGAAGTAGGTCACAAACAGGTACGGCTCTCTGTAAGCTGCGGATTAAAAAGACAAGACAAACATTAGATCGGTATGGAAAAATATAAATTGCGAGTAAGTGAAGTTAAAAGCATATTAATTCTGTGACTGACCGAATGAGAGCGGCAGCCGGCTCCATTTGATGTCAGTCGCTTCTGCTTCTGCGTCCGTATGAGTCGACAAACACTCCGAACTCTGCAAAAGGAAAACAATTACACTGGGAACCTCGATGGAATGTGTTCAGAGTAAAGAGAAACACATTATGAGCAATTTGTATTTTAAAGTCTCTGTCTTCTCCAAACGTCCTCCTCCTCTGTCTCCATGTTCTAATGTTCCTCATCAGAAACAGACCTGGAGCTGTGTTCTGTTTGAATAACCCTGTATTCTCTGGCTCCGAGTTTCTCAGGCATCACAACGCTCGGTTCCACAAAGCCCCGCCCACTCCAGGAAGCACTGACCAATCAACAACAAGCCCTCTACGTCCAGTCTGCTTTCAGTCATTTATCCAAAAAACGGTGCACAGCTCTGTTTCCACTGAGTCCTCACACACATTTTTACTTTGGGAGGAAAATGGAGCAGACACAAAGGCTGTGTCCGAACGTCACCCCTACGCCCTAACCCCTCAATCACTATATAGTCCAGCACTATATAGCAGACTATGTAGTGCACTCATTTTGTGAATGATTCAGACAGTCGCACACTATTTCTCCCTCACCGGTGATCATGTGACTCTGACGTCTGTGTAAAAAAAGTTCGTCGAAACTCCGCTGATAAAGTTCTTCTGTGATAAACCTGACCACACTCAGATGTTTTAGTATTTATAGATAAATAATAGTCATATGTGTGATATTTAACATGAATTATGGCTGTAATGAATAAAACAGAGTGGATTATTGCAGCTCTGTGCCTTACGTGGGGAGGCTGAACGCTGGCTAAGCTAACGTTAGCAATTTTACACTGCAGCGGTTTATTTAAGAGCTTTTTATTTCTGATTACGACGTGACAGAAGTAAACACAGCTGGGTTTCTAACTGGGTTCATTCAGACGTGTTGTGTACAGTTTAAAGTCCTGTCCCGGTCCCGCTGTTCTCCTCCGAAACTCGCAAAGCATTCTGCTCTATACTGACCTCTAGTGACCATCGCTGTCCACTACTTTTCAAAATGCATTGTGGGAAATTTTGAGTGCACTATTTTTTATCCATTAGACATTCAGACACCGCTACAGACTGGAGAGAGCACTGTAGGGGGCGCTACAGAGGGTTAGGGAGGACGTTCACACAGCCAAAGTTTAAGGAACAGCTTTTCTTCTTCTGTGTTCAAAAGACAGCAACACTCTGCTGCCCTCTGCTGGTCTCTTCACCTGTTTGCTTATGGCACCAGTAGAGTACTTATTAAAACGTTCTCTTTTAGTCCCATAATGTTTTTAAAGGCTGTAAAATGTGCTGCTGTTCTAGAGGAGACCAAGTCCGGGTTAAACAGATGAATAAAAGCAGAATATGGCCCCAGATGAAATATTGATTTTTTAATCTCTCTCCTCAGACAGGTCCTCCTCCTGGTGGTACATGAACACCACGCCAGGGAGGAACTGGAAAAAACAACTTTTATCCAAGAAAGACTGACCCTCAGAGAAAACCATAAGAATACTACATGTACTACTATACTATACTATACTATACTGTATGTAAACAGACTGTGCTCACCGTGGAAGCAGAGCAGGTACTCGTCCTTCTGAGGAGTGGTAGTGACCTGGATAATGGAGATGGGGAAACTGTGAGAGGAGGCGGCGAAGACGGCGGAGGCCAGCGTCACGTCGTTTTTATCCAGGAACTCTGAAGGAAAAATCAGAAACATGTCAGTAAAAATATACAACAATCAATGAGAATAAAAAAACAAACAAAAACAAACCACCTTCTAGGACGTACTGCTTCATCTCAATCTCATAAAACTTATTTGTGCCGATGATGATGCTGTAGCCGGTGAAGTGGATACAGCTGCAGGGCTCTGACGTCTCAATCTCCTGAAAACACAAACACGTGTTATACAGAGGCAGATGGAAATTAGCTGTTTAGCTATAATCTGGTGCAGATCATCTCTGTTTTTACGAGCATAAAGTCTCTGTACACTGTCCCCTCAAATAAATAAAGACTAAAGACTAAAATAAAAATCTGACAAAAACAGTTTTACAGAAACGCACCTTTCTGATGCAGAACTTGTTCAGACTCTCGTTGTGTCTCATGATGGTGATTTTATTTGCCATAGCAGCACAGATACACGTCCCATTTTCAATCTGGAAACAAAGAGTAGTAGTTGTAGTATTAGTAGCAGTAAAAGCTACATTAGCAGAAGTAGCAGTAGCCATAGTTTTAGTAGTAGCAGTAGTAGTACAACTCACTTTCCCAGAGGAGAAGAGGTGGCATCCCTTCACAGTCTCGAAGATGAATGGGTTGAGGTCGGGCTGAGCGGGAAGGTGAGACTGGGACAGAGACTGTTTTATTTTCTTTATCTCCACAAGGCACAGCGCTCTGTCCTCTCCTGGGGGACATACAGAGGGACACAAGACAACATTAATGCCACATTCAAGCTCTCCACACCTCCACACAAACTTTTATTCCTATACAAAGAAGTTAGTCTGGTTCCTTAGCGCAAGTTTCGTTTCTATGGTGGCACAATCACAGGCAGAGTAACCAATCAGACCAAAACAAACATGGCGGTTTTCCATAAAACTCCAGAATCCTGAGTATCTGAGCAGCTCTGTCCTTCTCTGTGAGCGGGGACAGCAGCAGAAGCCAGTTGTACAAAGACTTGTGAAAGAAAAAGTGGGTTTGTTTGAATGTGGAGGTTACGTGGGACGTCAGAGGGACTTTACTGTTGTTAAAATGGAAACAGGACCAAGACAAAAATCCCACAGAGGACTGAACAACAACGAGGACTTCAGCAGAACCAACAGGAGACCAAGGAAAGACCTAAACACTGTTAATCAGAGACAAGTTATTACATTCACTCTGCTGCTGTTTTTGTAAGATGTGCTGAAGATGAACAGTGCAGTGATAGATCAGTTCCAAAATTGACCGGAGAGAAACGCTTTGCTGTGAGTGAGGAACGAGCCTGTCCTGCTTTTGAAAAGAAAATAGGTCCTGATCCTATCCATCCTCGTCATGAACAAAGAGAACAGAAATATTTTGGCAGCAGGATATCGAGACAGCGCCAGTTCTTTCGGTGTAAAAGTGTTTTAGCTCTGACTTAAACAGCACTTTCACAGATTTATGAACATATTAAATAATCAAGTGTAGTGTTAACCTGTGATCATGAGCAGCTTGTCCAGGTCTTTAAGGATCTGGATCTGAAAGACTGAGCTGAGTCCCGGGATGTGGGTCAGAGAGTTCTTTATGACGTTCAGAGCGTACAGCCCCTCCTCCGAGCCCACCAACACGATCTGAAAACACCACGCACAACAAATGTTACAAGAATACTCCACATTTTAAGAAGAAAATCAGAAAGTAACAGACATTGGCTTTAAAGGGCGGAGCTTCAGACCCACTTGAGAGGAAGTGAAAGGCTTCACCTGGTCTGTGAGAGGCATGGTGCAGTTGATGTCCAAGCGGTCGTCTCCCTCCAGCTTCAGCAGAGAGTTTCCCAGAAGTTTCTGTTAAAAAGCACCAAAAAGTAGAAGAGTTAAAATAGTTATTATAATAAAGCAGGGATTTTTCTCATCAAGCAGAACAAGCTGAACCAGCAGAATGGCAGCAGCGAGCCTCAGACAAGACACAGGCCACAAAATACAATGTAAGCAAGTCTGTGTCAGCCTAGATATGTACTGTATATGTAAAGAAATGGGCAATAATCTCCACAACTTTCAGCTTGTTCGTCATTTTGATGCATTAGAAATAAAATACAGAGTACCACAGCAGCTTTAGAAGAACATCAGAGCAAACAGCCTTCACAGTGCTCTAGTTCGCTCACCAGCCTCTAACACTGCACGTCCAGTTTGGAAATGACCTCCAACCTTGTTTCCTTGTGAGATCCATCTCGTCAGGCTCAAGCTGATCAGTTTGAGTCTGAACCACTGCTGGTACTGATAACTCGTTAACAACATGGCGAGGCTCAAAGTCGTTAGCATATACGTATGTACCGTATATTTTTAAAGATTGTTTGTGGATGTGTGATAATCGCTGTTTAGATTTACAGACATAAAATATTCAAGACCAAAGACAGTAAAGTCAACATAAGCTCGGGCGAGTCGCACATCAGGAGTTTTTTTTTTTTTTAGTGAGGAGGGAGTAAAGCAGTGCATGGATCAGCGGAGACATGCAGGACACATACAACACTGGGCCAGGAGCAGCAGGAAGGATTTACTTCAGGAGTTCTTAATGGAGTCACTGACTGCCATTAAAGCCTCCTGCTCTGAGCCTCCTCAGTGTGATATGCAGAAGAGTGGAGCCGCCGCATGCTCAGGGCGAACGGAAGCCTACTGTACCTGCACCAGAGGAGAGAGGTTCTTCTGCCTCTTAGAACCAGAACCAGAACCAGAACCAGAACCAGAACCTGCCTACAGTCCACAGGACCACAACAGTGAGACGGACCAACGAGACGCACGACAAGGACATGACAGAGAGGAGGACAGAGGAGCACAGGGGAGGACAGAGGGGGACAGGGGAGGACAGAGGAGGACAGGGGAGGACAGGGGAGTACACAGGAGTACAGAGGAGAGTACAGAGGAGTACAGAGGGAGTACAGAGGAGTACACAGGAGTACAGAGGAGTACAGAAGAGGACAGGGGAGGACAGAGGGGAACAGAGGAGGACAGAGGAGGACAGGGGAGGACAGAGGGGAACAGAGGAGGACAGAGGAGGACAGAGGGGGACAGGGGAGGACAGGGGAGGACAGGGGAGGACAGGGGAGGACAGAGGGGGACAGGGGAGTACACAGGAGGACAGGGGAGTAGAGAGGAGTACACAGGAGTACAGAGGAGTACAGAGGAGGACAGGGGAGGACAGGGGAGGACAGGGGAGGACAGGGGAGTACAGAGGAGGACAGGGGAGGACAGAGGAGCACAGGGGAGGACAGAGGAGGACAGGGGAGGACAGAGGAGGACAGGGGAGTACACAGGAGTACAGAGGAGAGTACAGAGGAGTACAGAGGGAGTACAGAGGAGTACAGAGGGAGTACAGAGGAGTACACAGGAGTACAGAGGAGTACAGAAGAGGACAGGGGAGTACACAGGAGTACAGAGGAGGACAGAGGAGGACAGGGGAGTACAGAGGGAGTACAGAGGAGTACAGAGGAGGACAGGGGAGTACAGAGGAGGACAGGGGAGTAGAGAGGAGTACACAGGAGTACAGAGGAGGACAGGGGAGTACACAGGAGGACAGGGGAGTAGAGAGGAGTACAGAGGAGGACAGGGGAGTACACAGGAGGACAGGGGAGTAGAGAGGAGTACACGGGAGTACAGAGGAGGACAGGGGAGTACACAGGAGGACAGGGGAGTAGAGAGGAGTACACAGGAGTACAGAGGAGGACAGGGGAGTACACAGGAGGACAGGGGAGTAGAGAGGAGTACAGAGGAGGACAGGGGAGTACACAGGAGGACAGGGGAGTAGAGAGGAGTACACGGGAGTACAGAGGAGGACAGGGGAGTACACAGGAGGACAGGGGAGTAGAGAGGAGTACACAGGAGTACAGAGGAGGACAGGGGAGTACACAGGAGGACAGGGGAGTACACAGGAGGACAGGGGAGTAGAGAGGAGTACACAGGAGTACAGAGGAGGACAGGGGAGGACAGAGGAGGACAGAGGAGGACAGGGGAGGACAGGGGAGGACAGGGGAGTACACAGGAGGACAGGGGAGTAGAGAGGAGTACACAGGAGTACACAGGAGGACAGGGGAGTACACAGGAGGACAGGGGAGTACACAGGAGGACAGGGGAGTAGAGAGGAGTACAGAGGAGTACAGAGGAGGACAGGGGAGTACACGGGAGTACAGAGGAGGACAGGGGAGGACAGGGGAGTACACGGGAGTACAGAGGAGGACAGGGGAGTACACAGGAGGACAGGGGAGTAGAGAGGAGTACACAGGAGTACACAGGAGGACAGGGGAGTAGAGAGGAGTACAGAGGAGGACAGGGGAGGACAGGGGAGTACAGAGGAGGACAGGGGAGGACAGGGGAGGACAGAGGAGCACAGGGGAGGACAGGGGAGGACAGAGGAGGACAGGGGAGGACAGAGGAGGACAGGGGAGTACACAGGAGTACAGAGGAGAGTACAGAGGAGTACAGAGGGAGTACAGAGGAGTACAGAGGAGGACAGGGGAGTACACAGGAGTACAGAGGAGGACAGGGGAGTACAGAGGAGGACAGGGGAGGACAGAGGAGCACAGGGGAGGACAGAGGAGGACAGGGGAGGACAGAGGAGGACAGGGGAGTACACAGGAGTACAGAGGAGAGTACAGAGGAGTACAGAGGGAGTACAGAGGAGTGCACAGGAGTACAGAGGAGTACAGAGGAGGACAGGGGAGTACACAGGAGTACAGAGGAGGACAGAGGAGGACAGGGGAGTACAGAGGGAGTACAGAGGAGTACAGAGGAGGACAGAGGAGGACAGGGGAGTACAGAGGAGGACAGGGGAGTAGAGAGGAGTACACAGGAGTACAGAGGAGGACAGGGGAGTACACAGGAGGACAGGGGAGTAGAGAGGAGTACACAGGAGTACAGAGGAGGACAGGGGAGTACACAGGAGGACAGGGGAGTAGAGAGGAGTACACAGGAGTACAGAGGAGGACAGGGGAGTACACAGGAGGACAGGGGAGTAGAGAGGAGGACAGGGGAGTAGAGAGGAGTACACAGGAGTACAGAGGAGGACAGGGGAGTACACAGGAGGACAGGGGAGTAGAGAGGAGTACACAGGAGTACAGAGGAGGACAGGGAGTACACAGGAGGACAGGGAGTACACAGGAGGACAGGGGAGTAGAGAGGAGTACACAGGAGTACAGAGGAGGACAGGGGAGTACACAGGAGTACAGAGGAGGACAGGGGAGTACACAGGAGGACAGGGGAGTAGAGAGGAGTACACAGGAGTACAGAGGAGGACAGGGGAGTACACAGGAGGACAGGGGAGTAGAGAGGAGTACACAGGAGTACAGAGGAGGACAGGGGAGTACACAGGAGTACAGAGGAGGACAGGGGAGTACACAGGAGTACAGAGGAGTACACAGGAGTACAGAGGAGGACAGAGGAGTACACAGGAGTACAGAGGAGGACAGGGGAGTACACAGGAGTACAGAGGAGTACAGGGGAGTACACAGGAGTACAGAGGAGTACAGAGGAGGACAGGGGAGTACACAGGAGTACAGAGGAGTACACAGGAGTACAGAGGAGTACAGAGGAGTACAGAGGAGGACAGAGGAGTACACAGGAGTACAGAGGAGTACACAGGAGTACACAGGAGTACAGAGGAGGACAGAGGAGTACACAGGAGTACAGAGGAGGACAGGGAAGTACACAGGAGTACAGAGGAGGACAGAGGAGTACACAGGAGTACAGAGGAGTACACAGGAGTACAGAGGAGTACACAGGAGTACAGAGGAGTACATGGACATGGATGATCGAGACATGCAAAGAGAAAGAGGAAAGAAGAAGAGAGGTGAAGGCACTGGCTGGTGTTTAATGGAAGCACTTATAGATAAAATCTATAATCTATAAAATAAATTCACCCTTGGTTAGAAAAGTCAGTGGTTCTCAACTGGTGGGTGTGGATTCAACAGTGGGCCATGGTTGAATTTAGTTTGTTTTCATCTTATTTTAAACATAAATATAGTTGTACTGATATGAAATGGTGGAACAGATTTTTAAACCCCACCTTTAACAAACATGTTCTTAAGTTTATTCCCAGTGAGGCTTGTGGATGGCAGGAGCCGATCCCAGAAACTGTGGGCCTGAAGTGGGATACATCTTGACCCTGGGACAGTGGCCAGTGTCACAGGACTGACACTTACCCCGAATTTACACAGAGAACAAAGCAGCAGCAGCGCATTTTACACGCGTGTTTAAAAATGTAAATTTACACCAAGCCAGAGCTTCTGCTGCTCTGCGTCGATCTCTTTTTCAGACAACTCACCGTCTAAACACAACCTTCAACTTCTGCATGTTATCCTCTGCTGTTTGGTTTCATATTTGGATGATATTTCTCACTCAAGAATCAACTTCTTAATGTGTGACGTTCACGTTATTGCTGTTTCAGTGCGCATTTATTTTGTAACTGTAGTGGAAGATTATTTTGACACTTGGTGCTTGTTTCCTGTGTTTCCCCAGCGGACGCTCTGTAGATCGCCGCAGGAACGCTTGAAAAATAGTACTCAAACTGATCTTTAGTGGAGTGATGTGGTGAGTTGTTCCTGTGTTCGCGCTCAACAACGGAATGAACTGTCAGACAAAATAAGAGAGAAGCTGCTGTTACTCGCTGCTGCTTTGGTGTAAACTTGGGGTTAGAGATTCACACTGACTGACGACCATTCACTCTCAGATTCATTCGCTATGGAACATTTAGAGTCTCCAGTTCCCCTGTACATGTGTGTTTGGACAAAGGTGGGAAGAAGAAGAAAGAACCAACAGTAACAGTTCACTCAGAGAGATCAGGACTCTAACCCACAACCTCTTTGCTTCATAACTTTGCATAACTTTGCTTCTGTAAAAGTGGGTCACAGTAAAATAATGAAAGCTATAACTGGATCCCACAGTCAGACCAGTTGAGAAACACAGCTGATTTTTGGACAGTAGGTTGTTTTGTCTGGAGCAGAAATCCGTGTTGGCAGATACGTCCTCGTCCCGAGCACAGACTGGCGCGGGGAGTACTTACAGCGTCAGTCTCCACTTTGTCTCTGGATCCTCGGCTCCCGGCCACCACAGACTCCAGCACGGCCACCCAGCGCTGCTTATCGGGGAAACTGGGCGCCATGAAGTACAGCGACTGCCCCGGCCAGCAGGTGGTGTGCGGGTGGGACTCCAGCTTCAGCACGTACGGGATATCTGCGGAGAAACGCGGACGGTTCAGAAACAAGAGGCAGAGGTTCATCTATTTTCCTTTTCATTCCATAACCTGCTAAGAACATAACTACACTACACATTCAGGCCCTGACCCACCAGTTGAGAACCCAGGTAGTATCTTGTGTGGAGCAGTACCTGACTTGGCCGTGTTGATGAGCTCTGAGGCCCCCACAGCTCCGTGCACCGTCACCTCTCCATCAGGAAGACACAGCTCGAACTCCTCCTCAGGCTTAATGCAGTCTACAAAACACATCACATTTTCTCTTTCATCTGGTCGCCGTTTGCAGACACGCAGCCTGGTACAGAGATCAACTTTCTATCTCATTCATTTCCACAAGGGGCCAAAATAAAAATATTAACTGAGATGATTTTGGGCTAGCAGGAAATATACTTTCATATACTTTTTACCAAGAATTTTCCATGACTTTTCCAAAACCTCTGCCTAAATTTCCAAGACCCAAAAATTACTTACACATTTATAAATAGGTATTCACAATGTCCAACGTGGTGCATTAAACAAACTTTTGCAGCAATTTCATTTGTTCAAATTTGAAATGAGTCACTTGGAAAAACAAAACAAACAAACAAAACAAAAAAACAGCTGGAGCTTATCTCACAGAAATATATTATTCCCCTAATTTTAGCCTACACACCAGTGATTACATCATAAATATGCTCGGTAAGCTGGTTTAGAATGCATTTAAAAAAGTAAATCAAGAAACTATAAATTAAACATCTTTGAGTTTGGTACACACAAAAATTAAGATCCATCATCAGTGAAGGAGGCAGGGCTCTGTGCTTTAATCAATGTTTTTAACAAAGTTGGTATAAAGACGTTAATGACGTCATTTCTCTCTGAACTGGGCTATTTTAAATGTACTTTTTTCCCAGCTGGCACAGGTTTAATGAGTAGTGGCTGAATGTTACTCAGACTGTTCCCGTTTCCAAAACTTAGCATAAAAATATAAAATGCCAAAACTTTTCCAGGACCTGGAAAATGCATTTAAAATTCCATGACCCTGTGTTTATATATTTATTAAAAATAACTCTGGCTGAGATCTGAGTCAGGTCCAGTCTCTGAAGTGCATTTGTAAAGATGATGAATTAAATCTGAGCGAACACTGACAAACTGTTTCTACTTGTCCTGTTTAACATTGAAATTAAGAAATGTAAATTATGTATTGTTTATCTTATATGCTAATTATAGACGCTAACGGCTGAACAAACTCTCTAATGTTCTCTACCCAGGCTCTGATATTACTCACATCTGGCAGAGTGGTTATCTGTTCCCAAACCTGTCTTGATTTTTCAGAATTTGCAATGTTTGGGGGCTAGCACTAATTCCTCTTTTAAAAGTGTGTTATCATCTTTTTTAACTTCTGGTACCAGTCTTTAGAAACATTCTGTTTACAAACACAAGAAGGGGCTGTTTCCTAATAAACCTTTTACTGACCTTCTCTGGGCTCGCTGTCGTAGATGGAGACTTTAGTTCCGTCCAAAACCACGTACTTTTGCTCCCATCCCTGTTGTCCACGCTTCCCATTCCTGCGGTTAACAAAAGACAGACCTTATTAATTCTTGCAAAAATGTTAGTTGCATTGTGGGTATCCATGGGGCAACCATTTTAAATGAGAGTGACAGGTCCAACACACTTTTTGGAATACTTTTCTTCACAACATTCAAACAAAAAGTGTTAACGGGATGTATTTTGGTTGTGAAATATCCTAATTATTCTACCTGTCATGCAGTAGTAGTAGTAGTAGTAGTAGTAGTAGTAATATTAGCAGTAGTTACAGTAGGGAATCCCTGATTTGAGTCCAGGTCTAGGCTTTATATTGTGACAGTTTGACTTTTTCTTATATTGTATTTTATTATGATTTTTTTCTGGGGTGCCAGCCAGGTTTCTCTCCTGGCGTGTGGTATGTTTTGTTTTTGATTTGAGAAGGATTATTTTAGTCAGAATGTGTGCTTAAGTTTGCCATTGTGTGATAGGGACAAAGCCTTGGAGCAGGTCTAAGCTCCTACAGTGGTTCCAGTAAAGGTGTGCCCCCCACAGCCCTGACTCTGAGTGAAAGACTGACCTGGGTTGCTTCATCCAGCCCTCCAGCCGCACGTGACCGCTCGCCTCCTTCACCTGCAGCGCTGGGGAGGTGGCCTTCTCTCTGCACAGCGCCTCAGAGAAGTGTGTGGCGAACTCCATCGGCAGCCCACAGGTCGCGGGGAGGCAGGGGGAGCATTTGGGATGGCACAGGGTCCGGCACTCTGCAACCAAAACCACACCCACCACAGTGAATCCTCTGCATCACTCTGACCCACAGTGAGTCCTCTGCATCACTCTGACCCACAGTGAGTCCTCTGCGTCCCTCTGACCCACAGTGAGTCCTCTGCAACCAAAACCACACCCACCACAGTGAATCCTCTGCATCACTCTGACCCACAGTGAGTCCTCTGCATCACTCTGAGCCACAGTGAGTCCTCTGCATCACTCTGAGCCACAGTGAGTCCTCTGCAACCAAAACCACACCCACCACAGTGAATCCTCTGCATCACTCTGACCCACAGTGAGTCCTCTGCGTCACTCTGACCCACAGTGAGTCCTCTGCGTCCCTCTGACCCACAGTGAATCCTCTGCGTCCCTCTGACCCACAGTGAGTCCTCTGCGTCCCTCTGACCCACAGTGAGTCCTCTGCGTCACTCTGACCCACAGTGAGTCCTCTGCGTCACTCTGACCCACAGTGAGTCCTCTGCGTCCCTCTGACCCACAGTGAGTCCTCTGCGTCCCTCTGGCCCACAGTGAGTCCTCTGCGTCCCTCTGACCCACAGTGAATCCTCTGCGTCCCTCTGACCCACAGTGAATCCTCTGCGTCCCTCTGACCCACAGTGAGTCCTCTGCGTCACTCTGACCCACAGTGAGTCCTCTGCGTCACTCTGACCCACAGTGAGTCCTCTGCGTCCCTCTGACCCATAGTGATTCCTCTGCGTCCCTCTGACCCACAGTGAATCCTCTGCGTCACTCTGACCCACAGTGAGTCCTCTGCGTCACTCTGACCCACAGTGGGTCCTCTGCGTCCCTCTGACCCACAGTGAGTCCTCTGCGTCCCTCTGACCCACAGTGAGTCCTCTGCGTCCCTCTGACCCACAGTGAGTCCTCTGCATCCCTCTGACCCACAGCGAGTCCTCTGCGTCCCTCTGACCCACAGTGAATCCTCTGCGTCCAACATCTTTTCCATGTTAAAATGATAAGACGATCACAGACCTAAACACGTGGCTGCCTGTCGTCCAAAGTGCACCGTATCCAGACACACGGCACACTTGGCCGCTCTCATGTTCAGGCCCACGGTGAAGCGGTGAGGGATGTTGTGGTGCATCCTCTCCTTCACACGACGACCGAACTCTGAAACACAACCAGGGGAGCAGTGGCAGGAGTTAGTTCTGTAGTGGAGATTCGCAGTTATCTGGACATAACAAGGAAAGAAAGGTTAAAAAAAAGTGAACTGGACGGAGTTTGTAGCGTCTCATTTCTTATCACTGTCTGCAGCAAATGCTTTAATTCACTATTGACCAATTACAGTGGAGTTAACAAGGCAGCTCCAGGTTTTGCCAAGTGAAGTTAAAGACCTTTAAGACTTTTTAATGCTATTTAGCTCCATCACCAACAGAGCAAAAATCTGTATGAAATTTAGGAAGGAATTTTCCAAATTAATCTATGAAACTCAAGTTTTTTTAATACAGATTAAATACCTCAACTGCTGCAGTAATAAATTATAAAATAAATGTGAATATTACATTTCAGTAATAAAATATCTTAAATGAGATACTGTTATTGTGCTGTGAGTACTTATATATACTTAATATCAATAATTGACAGAAAAATTCAATACCTACTTATAAGATTTAAAACTTTTAAGACCTTGAAGGCCACTGCACCCTGATTTATATCAGCAAGACTTAAGGCAGACTTTCATGGCCCTGCATTTGACTCCTCCTTCAATGGCACTGGGTCAACTGTCAGGACTCCAGATCTGGTCAGGAGCTGGATCCTTCTCCAGATCTGAGCCAGGATCTTGGTCAGGATTACCTAGCTGGAAAGATTGTCTTATAGTGTGCATATTTAAAATGAGGGAGAAACCTGAAGAAACCCACCCCAGACTCAGTCTGAGAATTTAATCCCGGGCCTTCTGCTGCGAGGCGACAGTGATGGCCGCTTGTGCAGACATAAACTCATCTCTCTCATCACTGTGCTGCAGAACTGACAGTGTCTTACATGAGAGACTAAACATTTTTTATGTATAATAAAAAATATGTCCAGATCATTTCTTTTTAACCTTTACTTCACTTTGGTATATTATCTTTATTAAATTTTCTTAAACTTCATTACATTAAATTGTGAAATATGAGCATCACACATGCCAAACACTAGTAGTAACTAGGAACTGTGGTAATATGTTTCAAATTCAAACTCCTGCGTCTAAATCATTGCTCCATAACATGAACACTATCTTTAGCCAGCAGACTACAACCTAAGCATAACCAGAGGTACACAGAACATCCGTGTGCATACAGGGAGCATAAGTCCATGCAGATGAGCTCATGCAGGAGTTTCTGGGGAGAGACTTACTTTCGAAGGTGACCCTCCTCTTTTCTGTGAGGAGCAGGAGAGAGAACAGAGCCACCACACAATGGTTAAAGCAAATTAAAAACACACAGAGACAGTGGGTTCAGTAACAAAGATACTTCAGAGGAGTGTGGGCTGGTATTAAATAATAATATCGTTAGTAAGTATTTTAATAATGTTTCTGAGAATATGCAGTTTGTAAACTGAGCAATAAAGCAGAGGTGGACAGAAACTAAATTAACTGATTAGAAATCTAACTAGAAAAGCATTTTTTGGTATTGATGGCAATCACCTCACAACCAGGTCCTGCTTTCATAGTAGTACTACGAGGAGGATTAGTAATACTAATATTAGTTATTAGAAATATATGGGGCTGTTTTTTTTTCAGGTACTTGGCCACCGGGTGATGCTTGAGCTTTAATGTAGATTTTTGGTCAAAGCACATACTCGAGCATCACAGATATGCAAGGCTTTGTTTGAGTTTTGGTTTAAGTCTGCAGCATTAGCTTCAGTCCATGAGTAGGAAGGTGGTGTACTGTAATTAAAAATTCTGCTGGCTGTGGTTAAAGGTTGTTTTTTTAGAGCCTAAATCCTTGCGAGGATTTAGCAGAAACTTCAGTCATTACTACAGCTTTTTGTGGCCCTACAGTACATTACTTAGCCGGAGTCGAGCACTCTGGTGTTGTGGACCCTGCATATCGGCCCCAAATAAAAAAGGCAGTGCTTATTGGCCATTGGCGGCTCGGTATATTAAAAATTGGTATCGGCATCAGCCATAGAAAAAAACATCAGTCAACCCTTATTAGCAGTAGTAACAGATTTTGATGTGCAACTGCAAAAAAATACTTTCAACTGTAGTTTGTACTTAATCATAAAGTGTACATACTTGTACTTTTACTTCTACTTGAGTGGTATTGAATAGTATTTTAAAGTAACTGTATTTTTCCTCGAGTAAAGCCACAACTGCAGCTTCATGGTATTAAACCCACATAAGTCTGAAGTAGCTTTGTCAGAGCCAGTATTAAAATCACTGTGAGAGGCTTCAAGGCAGTAACAGATTTAGTTCAACAACAAACAGAAAAAACAAAAACACCGTTATGTTTTCATCTTCCATGTTTCTGAATCAAGGAACAATTCAGGCTCAACATGTTCTGAAAACATCAGACATTAAAGACATTTAACACATACATTTATAAGAGCCCTGTAAAAGCCTGTGTCTTACTGTGGGGCTGACCTTCAGGAGTGGAGGTCTCCTTGCAGCGGGTGGAGGGGTTCAGGAGGCTGCTGGGGTTCGGCTGGTGCTCCGGAGACTTCACTATCGCCGACATGAGGATCTGGTGCCGGGCCTGAGCCGGCGTGGAGGGAGCCATGTGTTCCTGTGCTTTGAAATGCGCGGCTGAGGGGGACAGAGAGGAGGCCGCTTTATTAGGCACACCTGTTCTAGACGCCACAGGGGCACCCGGGGTATGAACGGTGGGTCGTACCTTCTTCCCTGAGGGACCTGAGCTCGATCCTCATCTTCTGCAGAGCCTCCTCCAGCTCGGCGCAGCGGGACCTCTCCTTCTCCAGGGCCAGCTTCATGTCTCCGTACTGCAGCGGGACAGAGGGCTGGGGCTGCGGAGTGAGCGCCCCGTTAGTGGTGGTGCCCACGTCCTCGCGCTTACGACCAAATATTCCCTGTTCAGAGATATACGCCGTGGTCATACGTGAGGAGAGGTTTTTAACAAGAACTGCCAGAGGTGGAGAGTAACTGGATACTTTTCTTCAGTACAAAAGCAAAAAAAAATACTATTTCACCTCAGTAGAAACAGACAGTAGTACTAAGTAGTACCAGTAGTAGTGACCGTAGTCATCGTAGTAGCAATTGGAAGAATAGTGGTAGTAATAGTAGTAGTTAGACAGGAACAGTAGACCTTTTTGGAGTAATAGTGCCATTAGAGGTGATGATGGTAGTAGTAGTAGTATTAGTAAAAGCATTAGCAGTAGTAGTAAATGCATGAGTAGTAGTGGTAATAATAAAGCAGTATCAGTACTTGTAGCAGTAGTGCTATTAGTAGTAGACTTTGCTGTGTAATGTCAAAAATGCACTTTCAGTAATAATATCTCTGACTACTTGAGTAACCTTATTTTGCAGTAACAGTACTTTACTCTGAGTATTTCCCCCTCTGCTCAGTGTTATCTACAATACGTATAAAGTATAAAAACATAAATGTGTATAGTCCAGACCTTCTTCTTCTTGGCGGGCTGGTCCATCTTGGCCTGGAGGAAGTCGATGAGTTTGGTTTGTTGGGAGATAGTTCCTTCCATCTTCACCTTCTCGTGGGAGTACACAGCCTGAAGTAAAAAATACACCCAAATTCTTTAGAACAGCGGAAGCGGCATCAGGAAACAGCTCTAAAGAATCTGTAATTATGTCTCTGATCCCTGTAGGATGTGTTAAATTAAAAGTACATAATTAGCCTGGGTCTCATGTCTAACCAGGAATATTTACTTCATCAAAGACTCGAGCACTTCTGATGTAATCTCTGCCAGGGTACTCCAGGGATTTGGGAATTTAAGACTTTTTATGCTCTGTTTTTAACGTCAGTAAAAATAATATTTAGCTTCCATAGAGTAGCGATGCTGTCTGGCTTAGAGCAGAGGGAGAGCAACCTTTACAGAATGAAAATGACAGCTATTTTTGAGAGCTACTCATGTTTTTAACGTTTATTTGCATTACTTATTTCAACCTCAAAAACATAGTTTGTGTCCACAACTCACATTTTCTATTAAAACAAAAATATTTCGTTCAGCTGCATGTGCATTTTGTTATATCTGTATGCAGCAACTGACACACTTCAGACAAACTTATCTTTAACATTTGTGAAACAAAACTCTTTGCCGTGATTACACTACACATGAACTACACTTTCATGACTCAAGGTTGACTTCAGCTGCAGCTGTTTGATTGACAACTAATAGGCAAATAATCGTTTTGTGCCTGAAGGGGACGGGCACCTATGAATTTGACTGGACACATGCACACGTTGGTCTGACAAGAGAGAGATCAAATTTGATTAATTAAGTTTATGTAGGATTCATAAAGTCTTTGGAGAACAACTTGGAAAGTGTTTGAGAGCTAATGGTTATAGATGCCTGGCTTAGAAACTCTGAGGAAGAGACAGGAGCAGAGCTGAAGATGTTTCTGTTCATGACGATGACAAACAGGATTAGTTCATGAGTCCATCAGAAGAACAGCTCATGTGAGATGTTCAGGAGATAGAGTCTCAGGATTGAGATTTGGTTTTCCCTTTCTGCTTTAGTTGGACCGTGTCTAAAGTTCTCCACCTGTATGTTCTCGAGCTGATACTCCAGGTCTGTCCTCTCGGTCTTCAGCATGTCGGTCTGGTCCAGAGCGTCCTGAAGGCCCTGGGTCAGTCTGAAGATGTGGCTCTTCTGCAGGTCCATCTGCTGCTGCAACTTCCCCTGCTGCAGGAACCAGGAAGACAGCGGTCAGTAAAATAAACTTGTATTTATGGGATCCAGAGTTGTTTTACAGCAGTATTTCCTGTACCTCCTCCATGAGTCTCTGCTTCAGCTCCCTCTCTGTCTCCAGTTTTTGCTGCAGGCTGCGGGCGTTCATCTCCAGCATGGCGTGCTTCTTCTCCAGATCATTCAGCTGAGACCACAAAAGGACAAATGAACACCAAATATCTCCACAATATAAAGGGTTAATGTGTCCAGGAGCGACCAGGGCCGTGTGCTACCAA
This sequence comes from Bostrychus sinensis, assembly GCA_020698575.1. Lineage (NCBI taxonomy): Eukaryota > Metazoa > Chordata > Actinopteri > Gobiiformes > Eleotridae > Bostrychus > Bostrychus sinensis. The sequence goes on along the minus strand of CM036241.1, from coordinate 1,050,534 downwards.
ACACGATAAGACTGTAACTAGACCTAACTTCCAGGCTAACTCTGGGTTTCTGTATCCTGAAGCTGATTCACGTTTGATACACTGAAGGCCTAACCTGCTCTCAGCCAGGTTAGGGTCCAGACAGAGGATGGAAAGATAGAATACTGACCGACCAATTAGAGGCAAGAATCAATCTACCGTAGAAAACATATTAGACATTACAAGAAAATGTTTTTGTTTAGACTTTGAAGAAAAAATGCTTCTTTTACCCAAGTAAATGTTTAAAATGTTTGAATGAGTAAATGTATAAAAGAGCAGTAATAGTACTATGCAGTGTTTTTGGGTGCAGTTACTTTCAAAAGTACTTATACTATTAAACTGATAGCCAGCTTTGTGATAACGCTTAACCAGAGACACTAATGTTAAAGCTCCCTATTCTTCTCTTAACCCTGTTCTAATGACGTCTCCTCCTCAGAAACAGACCTGCAGTAGTATTCTGTTTGAGTAATCCTGTATGCTGAGGCGCTGCCCTTCTCCAGAGCTGAAAACGCTCAGTCTCACAGCTCTACATAGACACATGAAACCAGGAAGTGCTCCTGCGCAGTTTCTAAAGCCCAGACACCATCACCGGACTCGTTCTGATCATTTCAACCTTAAACCTCCATCACTACAAAGCATCAGCTCAGAAATCTATCTATGCATCATGTCGCTAACAGCCGTGCTAATAAACCATTTTATGCTCTGTCCAGTCCCCAGCGTTGCCAGCAGGGGCGACAGAGTCCTAATCCAAGCGTCACAGTGACAGCTCCCAACAGAAGAGGTTTACACAGATACATTATTTTAATATAAAACCTGAAATACTAATGCAGAGGAGTCACTGTTTCAGAAAGACTGAGGACAGCACAATATGGGACTGGCCCTGGTATCGTTCTATCACAGAAGTACCCAGCGTTGACTCACGGTGTCAGACAGACTCTCAGCCTTCAGCCTCTGCTCCTTCAGAGCCTGCTGCAGGGCTAAGATCTCAGCTTTGTGCTCCTTCACCGCCAGCTCCACGGCCTGTCGGGACTCGGAGCTGCGCTGGTCTGCACGGAGGCTGGGGAGAACAGAACCATGAGGTTAATGAAGTCCTCCTACCAACAGGACTGAGAAAATGCTTTAGAAACGTGTGAAGAAATCCTGGTGAATGTTATTTGGAAATACACACACTGGCCACTTTATTAGGCCCGCCAGTTTAATGAGGCGGGGCTGATTTACCGGTTCTGCTTCTCGTTGTCCAGCAGCCTTTGCAGGTCCCGGGTGCGTCTCTCTGCCTGGCTCTTCTCGTCCTCCAGGGCCGACCTCCAGGCCTCCCACTGCCTCTCCTTCTCCAGCAGCTCGTCGTTCAGGGACTCCAGCTCCACCACCTGCTCCTCCAGCATACTGCAGGTGGTCTTCAGGGTCTCGATGTTCTAACGCACACACAAGGAACATTTCACAAACTGTCACAATACCAAGGGGAACTATGCATCATAATTAAAACATCACCAAAAATACTTTCTCTAAACAGTAATGTATGTGTGTACTACTACTTCTTGAACCAAGAATCTTCTGTTGTAATAAAAAAGGAAATAGTAAAAAAAAGAAAAATCCCCTAAAGAAAATGTACTTAAAAGAAAGTCAAATTTCTTCAAGGAATACTTAAAGGTACTGGAAGCAGCATGCGCTCTACTGGTTTGAAAACGGTACTGCAGTCTAAACCAAAACAATGGTCTGAGGGCTGCCAATCTTTCTGCTTTTCTGATTGGACGATCAGCTATGCAGGGTTTGGAACCAAAACAAAAAATGTAAACATAAAAAAAAAGTAAAAGTAACTTATGGCCATTATGTAATTTTTTAAAATTGTGACTAAATCAGCTGTACCATTGTTATCAGTAAAACTAATATTTGATCTAAACATGTTTACATTATATCTGGGGACACGTGGGTTCTTTTTTATGAAATATAAAAAATATATACTGCTCATAGCTCCTTTAAGTAAAAGTTATAGCTGAGTAAAAATGATCTAGTTACATACCCCCTTGGTTTAAAATTTACTTTAAATCTGTATCTCCCAATCTCCTGAATGCATCACCAATTTTTCTGCTCCTTTCTCTTTGCCTCCATTTCCTCTATTTCTGTTTGTCTAGCAGCAATTGAGTTAATGCTTATATTCCATGCAACTCCTCTTATTTTAATGGGAGCAGATCCACATTTTTGCTAAGTTGGATTGGCCCAAGCTTAGTGGCACAGGCTGAACAATCTTATCAAAATCTAACATACTACAGTCTAGATGATGTACTAGTGTCTTGTTTTTGTCTTAATCCTTATCACTGTTTACTATTACGGATTTAACTGTTTTCCTCAGATAAACGTAAACATTTTGTACTGTCCCTCTAATCTCACCTGTTTCTGGTTGTTGAGGTGTATTAATCTCACCCTGTTTCTGGTTGTTGAGGTGTATTAATCTCACCTGTTTCTGGTTGTTGAGGTGTATTAATCTCACCCGTTTCTGGTTGTTGAGGTGTATTAATCTCACCTGTTTCTGGTTGTTGAGGTGTATTAATCTCACCTGTTTCTGGTTGCTGAGGCGTATTAATCTCACCTGTTTCTGGTTGTTGAGGTGTATTAATCTCACCTGTTTCTGGTTGTTGAGGTGTATTAATCTCACCTGTTTCTGGTTGTTGAGGTGTATTAATCTCACCTGTTTCTGGTTGCTGAGGTGTATTAATCTCACCTGTTTCTGGTTGTTGAGGTGTATTAATCTCACCTGTTTCTGGTTGCTGAGGTGTATTAATCTCACCTGTTTCTGGTTGTTGAGGTGTATTAATCTCACCTGTTTCTGGTTGCTGAGGCGTATTAATCTCACCTGTTTCTGGTTGTTGAGGTGTATTAATCTCACCTGTTTCTGGTTGTTGAGGTGTATTAATCTCACCTGTTTCTGGTTGCTGAGGTGTATTAATCTCACCTGTTTCTGGTTGTTGAGGTGTATTAATCTCACCTGTTTCTGGTTGTTGAGGTGTATTAATCTCACCTGTTTCTGGTTGTTGAGGTGTATTAATCTCACCTGTTTCTGGTTGTTGAGGTGTATTAATCTCACCTGTTTCTGGTTGTTGAGGTGTATTAATCTCACCTGTTTCTGGTTGTTGAGGTGTATTAATCTCACCTGTTTCTGGTTGTTGAGGTGTATTAATCTCACCTGTTTCTGGTTGTTGAGGTGTATTAATCTCACCTGTTTCTGGTTGTTGAGGTGTATTAATCTCACCTGTTTCTGGTGTTGAGGTGTATTAATCTCACCTGTTTCTGGTTGTTGAGGTGTATTAATCTCACCTGTTTCTGGTTGTTGAGGTGTATTAATCTCACCTGTTTCTGGTTGTTGAGGGGTATTAATCTCACCTGTTTCTGGTTGTTGAGGTGTATTAATCTCACCTGTTTCTGGTTGTTGAGGTGTATTAATCTCACCTGTTTCTGGTTGTTGAGGTGTATTAATCTCACCTGTTTCTGGTTGTTGAGGTGTATTAATCTCACCTGTTTCTGGTTGTTGAGGTGTATTAATCTCACCTGTTTCTGGTTGTTGAGGTGTATTAATCTCACCTGTTTCTGGTGTTGAGGTGTATTAATCTCACCTGTTTCTGGTTGTTGAGGTGTATTAATCTCACCTGTTTCTGGTTGTTGAGGTGTATTAATCTCACCTGTTTCTGGTTGTTGAGGTGTATTAATCTCACCTGTTTCTGGTTGTTGAGGTGTATTAATCTCACCTGTTTCTGGTTGTTGAGGTGTATAATCTCACCTGTTTCTGGTTGTTGAGGTGTATTAATCTCACCTGTTTCTGGTTGTTGAGGTGTATTAATCTCACCCTGTTTCTGGTTGTTGAGGTGTATTAATCTCACCTGTTTCTGGTTGTTGAGGTGTATTAATCTCACCTGTTTCTGGTTGTTGAGGTGTATTAATCTCACCTGTTTCTGGTTGTTGAGGTGTATTAATCTCACCTGTTTCTGGTTGTTGAGGTGTATTAATCTCACCTGTTTCTGGTTGTTGAGGTGTATTAATCTCACCTGTTTCTGGTTGTTGAAGGTGTATTAATCTCACCTGTTTCTGGTTGTTGAGGTGTATTAATCTCACCTGTTTCTGGTTGTTGAGGTGTATTAATCTCACCTGTTTCTGGTTGTTGAGGTGTAATAATCTCACCTGTTTCTGGTTGTTGAGGTGTATTAATCTCACCTGTTTCTGGTTGTTGAGGTGTATTAATCTCACCTGTTTCTGGTTGTTGAGGTGTATTAATCTCACCTGTTTCTGGTTGTTGAGGTGTATTAATCTCACCTGTTTCTGGTTGTTGAGGTGTATTAATCTCACCCGTTTCTGGTTGTTGAGGTGTATTAATCTCACCTGTTTCTGGTTGTTGAGGTGTATTAATCTCACCTGTTTCTGGTTGTTGAGGTGTATTAATCTCACCTGTTTCTGGTTGCTGAGGTGTATTAATCTCACCCGTTTCTGGTTGTTGAGGTGTAATAATCTCACCTGTTTCTGGTTGTTGAGGTGTATTAATCTCACCTGTTTCTGGTTGTTGAGGTGTATTAATCTCACCTGTTTCTGGTTGTTGAGCTGTATTAATCTCACCTGTTTCTGGTTGTTGAGGTGTATTAATCTCACCTGTTTCTGGTTGTTGAGGTGTATTAATCTCACCTGTTTCTGGTTGTTGAAGTGTATTAATCTCACCTGTTTCTGGTTGTTGAGGTGTATTAATCTCACCTGTTTCTGGTTGTTGAGGTGTATTAATCTCACCTGTTTCTGGTTGTTGAGGTGTATTAATCTCACCTGTTTCTGGTTGTTGAGGTGTATTAATCTCACCTGTTTCTGGTTGTTGAAGTGTATTAATCTCACCTGTTTCTGGTTGTTGAAGTGTATTAATCTCACCTGTTTCTGGTTGTTGAGGTGCATCTCCCGGTCTGCCACCTCCCTCCGGAGCCGGTCCACCTCCTGGGTGAGCTGCAGCCGGTCCTCCCTGTCGTCCGAAGCCTCGTCCAGCTGTTTGGACAGGTAAAAGTTCTGTCGGTTTAGCTCGGCGTTCTCCTGACTGAGCTGCGTGAGCTGCTCCTCCAGGTCTGTGATCACCTATGATTTTACAAAATGTATTTGAGTAAAGAAACTTGAGAAAACGTCCTCTCCATCTCTGCAGTAAACATGAAAGGCCACATTCTACAGTAACAAATGTATTAAGTACATTTGGCACCATTGTTAAAATCTTGCCACACTTTGAAAAGATGTGAGTTTTGAGTGACAGTTTGTAAAAGAAAGTCAGAAGTCACGAATGAGTCACGTCTTTTCAGAGCTGCTGATAAAAGTCTTTTGGCTGAAGCAGGAAGTGTCAGAAACAGACAAAAGGCAGGACTTACAGAGCAGCTGTCTCTCAGAGCGTCGAACTTTCTCTGGATCTCATCTCTGTGATTCTGTCAAGGGAGAGAAAAGCTGTTACTAACCACTGACGAACAAAATCCACAATTATATCTATTTGTACTTCATTAGTGCCTCTGTCCCCACATTCATCTGACTCACTGACTGGAGATACTTTCCAATCGCCTGAAAGGAACGGGCTGTTTCACCGCACAATTTAGCAACAGTTCTCAGGCGTCAGAGCTGGGCGTGAGGCTGGGAGTGCCGCTCATTTCAGTTTTATTGATTAAGAAGAAATTTAGTAATGTTGCAAAGTGATGCAGAGAAATCATACTGCCAAAATGAGACAGAAGGGAAAAACCAAGGGTGGGGCAGGGCCTGTGACTGACAGCTGACGTAACGGACATCTTCCAAACAGCAACACGAGAGGACTGGGACAAGAGCTATGTCATAATGTTCTATTAGTAACTACCGAACTGAAGCCTGGCCAGCCACAATGCAGCAGGATCTGGATCGTTTCCAGGCGCTTGAGTTGGAGATGACATATCACTGCTGTTCATCTGCAGTGTATCATACAAAAGCAGAAGATATCTCCTAATCTAAATCCTGGAAATCAAACTCAAACCAGCAGAGTAACGTCTTTGTAGAGAATAGAAAAAGAAGTAGTCTGGCTGGCTTGGCTGTAGAAGCGCAGCACTGATATTATTCACCATAAAATGTTGAATTTAAACAGTTCACAGTGAAATGTCAAATATAGGACAATAATCAGTGAGATGTATCACTAAAGCCACATTTGTGTGGCTTATCAGCTAAAAAAGTAGTTTTAGGGTCAGTTACTATTTAAAGCAAAAGAGGCTCTTTCTTCATTTCCAGGTTTGACAAAGATCAGCGTGTCCGAAACTCTGTCGCTAAATCCTTCCTCTCTTCCTCGCTGACCCAGTCTCACCCTGAGCGCGGTGATCTCCTCCTCGGCCTCCGCGGTGGTCTCCTCCAGCTCGGTCTTGGCCTGTTGGAGCTGACTCTCCAGAGCCATCCTGGCGGCCTGCAGACTGCTGATCTGAGACTCTCGCTCCTGCAGGGAGAGGGTGAGCTCCGACACCTGCCGCTTTATCTCCAGCTTCTCCTCCTCATGCTGGAGACCCATCTGAAACAACACGAGCTCGTCTCACAAACAATACTGTGCACAGGCTTGGTGAGGTGTGAGAAATGCTGTTAACAGAGTGGTTTAATAAATACAGACATTTAGGTGAGCAGTGGGTCAAAATGATTAGTTCCGGTGTGGATCCAGATCAATTAGGTCAAGTAGAGTTTTAAAAGATTCTGTACCAGTTTGAGACATTGACCAAACCACACTAACTTCACTAACTAAAGAACACAGGAGTATATAAGATATAAGGGCTTTAGAGAATTTAACCCTGAACTAGAAGATCTTCAAGTTTGAGTCATCTGGGCTTGATATCTTTATCAATGCAAGATAGGACCAGTGCCTTGGCACAATTTTGTGTATTTTTGTACATTGTTAACACCTTTTTTGTTAGCTTTTCTCAAAAAACCTGTCCAAGTATTTTGCAGAGTAATGTGTGTTTAATCCAGATCTGCAATGGACTGTTTGCATCTCAATCCCTACATTTATTTAACCAACAAACTACGCACCAGATGGTAGATATTTGAGAACATTGCAGTCACTTAGAAATTGGCAAATACCTAAGTGTGCTAAAAACCCCAGCAGTTACCAACCATTTAAAGAGAATCGCATTAGAAAAAAAGACTAACATTAGCAAAGCAAAAACAAGGTTCATAATCATCAAACAATTTAATAAAGAAAATAAAAAAGCAAAACTATTGTACAGTTAAAAGACAGAGGCTCAGGGGAACAGACAGGAGCAGATCAGGGCTGCAACAACTAATCTGATTAATCGATTATAATCAATCCTTAAACTAATCAACTAATTTAATAATCGATTAATTGTTTTCTGGGGTATTCACAGTCTTTGAAACACGCCACGTGCTAAGAGAAGAGGTTTTATTACTAAGAAACACTGCAAGAAAGAGGAGGGACAGTGGATATATGGGTACAGAAGAGGGAAAGTGAGGGGTAGAGGGACGAGGCTGAGGTTAGAGCTGGAGGCCTAGAGGAAGAGCAGAGAAGATACTGAGTGGAAGAGGAGATGAAGTTGGTTGGCGTGAGAGGTTGCAGCCCTGTAATTAGAGCAGATCTGTGTATGACGGCTCAGTGGGAGACAGAGCGTGGGAGAGAGATGACACGGAGCCAGCGGACGTCCCGCGGTCCCACAGAGAGACCGCTCCACAGCGAAACGAGCGGGGCAGCGCGCACCTGGACAACAGTAAGCTACAATTACAAAGCACCAGCCCACAGGAGACAGAGGAGGCATGGTTATAAATAATAGTTAATGATGAGGCTTGCATACTGGCTACAGGACATCAGGCGGGTCCAGTACAGAGCCTCTGTATAAGACATGCGCCTCATCAGTATCGTGCACTGAGCAGTGATTAGGGGGAGACTGCAGACAGAGCCCCTGAATCTAAAGATGTGGATTAAAGACTTCACTGTAACGGCTCCAGCGTTTAAACAGCATCTCTCCACAAAAGAGCTTAGCATAATCAGCTCAGAGCATCAGAACACATGGAGAATTTGGACTCAGCTCAGAGTCAACACAAGTTTGGCCAACTCTGAGGATTCTGGTGGATGTATTTTTTTTTGTACTGAGATGAGAAAGTCCCTCAAAGCCACTCCTTTTATTTTAGGCTTAGCCACAGATTTGCATATTTTATTTGTCATAGTTTTTACATGTGATGGCTCTTCCACACAACCATGGGCTTGGTATGGCACAAGGGATACACTGGATTGTGACACTTTTTGTAGCTGGAGGTAGTATTTTATCGGCCAGCTGGGGTTCGAACCACTAACTTTTGTGTTGGTGTTTGAATGACTAGTGCCCAATAATTATAGTATATTATTAACATTATTATACAGTATGTTAAATACATATTTGGATACAGAAGGAGCATTCTGTTCGTCTTCGGTGTTCGTTCTGCCGTACGTTGGTCCGTTTTCCCAGAGCTTGCGAATACATACAAACAGAGCAGTACATGTGTTGACCTTTGGGGGGCGCTAGTGAACACAGCTCAACAGTCACAGCAGACCCTGAACTTTTTAAGGAGAGACCAGAGCTAACGTTAGTCTCGGTTTATTCAAAGACTGAGCAGATCACCACTACTGTCGCCTCATTTTCTTGGCTCTTTTTCAAGAAATCTGGTGTAAAAACCTCCTCCAGCGCCACCATGTTTGTTTACTGTTGCTCTTTTTGTTTTTCTGTCCTGATCAAATCTTTGACTGTCGCCAACTGCCCCCTACTGGTTATTTAACATAACACACACACTGACAGAGAAAACGGTTGGAAGTGTAAATGGAAGAATAAAAAATGAGTTTTTATGGTACAGAGCTGTAATAATCTGGTCATTTTTATTCACTGATTTGATAAAGGCATTTTGAATGTAAAATACCTTTCGCTGAGCTATAGTTTATTATGTCAGTGGTTCCCTAACAGTGGCTTGAAACCAAAGACCAGAGACCCTGTGTAGGGTCTGTGGCGTTAGGGCCTGAGACATTAGGGCCTGAGGCGTTAGAGCCTGAGGCGTTAGGGCCTGAGGCGTTAGGGCCTGAGGCGTTAGGGCCTGAGGCGTTAGGGCCTGAGACGTTAGGGCCTGAGGCGTTAGGGCCTGAGGCGTTAGGGCCTGAGGCGTTAGAGCCTGAGGCGTTAGGGCCTGAGGCGTTAGAGCCTGAGGCGTTAGGGCCAGAGGCGTTAGGGCCTGAGGCGTTAGGGCCTGAGGTGTTAGGGCCTGAGGTGTTAGGGCCTGAGGCGTTAGAGCCTGAGGCGTTAGGGGCCTGAGGCGTTAGGGCCTGAGGCGTTAGGGCCTGAGGCGTTAGGGCCTGAGGTGTTAGAGCCTGAGGCGTTAGGGCCTGAGGCGTTAGGGCCTGAGGCGTTAGGGGCCTGAGGCGTTAGGGGCCTGAGGCGTTAGGGGCCTGAGGCGTTAGGGCCTGAGGCGTTAGGGGCCTGAGGCGTTAGGGCCTGAGGCGTTAGGGGCCTGAGGCGTTAGGGCCTGAGGAGTTAGGGCCTGAGGTGTTAGGGCCTAAGGTGTTAGGGCCTGAGGTGTTAGGGCCTGAGGCGTTAGGGGCCTGAGGCGTTAGGGGCCTGAGGCGTTAGGGCCTGAGGTGTTAGGGCCTGAGGCGTTAGGGTCTGGTTGTAGATCTGAGTCCCTACCTCTCTGAGCCGGCTCTCCAGCTCCAGCAGCCTGGTCCTCTTGCTTTGCTCCTGCTGGCTGATCTTCTCCAGATGTTCCTCCAGTTTAGCGTTCTGAGCCTCAAGTTTTCCCGCCTGAGACTCGAGGTAAAACTTCTGCTGCCGGAGCTCAGAGATCATCTCCTCCTGGGCTTTCCTACAGACGACAGAAAATGTACTTTGAAATATCACAAATCTGGAGTCAGACTTCAGCTCCTGCTCCTCTGGGCCTTTCCCTTCAGAGCTGTCCGCAGTGAAAGAGTACCATTTAAACCAGCCTAAATCTAGACTAAACCAGGTCAAAACCAGAACTCAGCCAGGACTTGACCAGGATTAAACCTGGTCTATGTTAGGATTAAACCAGGACTAAACCAGGATTAAACCAGGACAATTCCCAATCTACACCAGGACTAACCCAGGACACAGCCGGGTAACCAGGAGTAACCCAGGATTCAGCTGGGACTAAACCATGACTAAACCAGGACTAAACCAGGACTAAACCAGGACTAAACCAGGACTAAACCAGGACTAAACCAGAACTAAACCAGGAAAAATAGAAGTATAAACCAGGCCTAACTCAAGACTCAGCTGGGACTAAACCAGGGCAAATTTAGGGCTAAAATTGGCTCTAAATTAAACTAAACCACATCTTGAATGCCTAAAGACTCCTGAGCACCACCAGAGGAAAGTCTGTGTACCACCAGTGGGAACTGTACCACAGATTGAGAAGCTCTGTACTGAAGAACAATAGTTTTAATGAACAGGTCACAAAAATAAGTGTTCAGTTCACCATATCGCACTTAGTGGAGATAAAACCTGAGGAACTAATTATTTTACAGCGGTCTCTTATTTTTTTCCCAGAGTCTGTTCATCTGTTTCCACAGCAGCCGTGTTGTCTATTTTAGTTGTCACTAAAATGGTATTTATTTGTGTTGCTGTTTGCAGACTTTGTCCTCTGTTATGACACAGGGGAGATCATGAAGCAGGAAGTTGTGAGGACAGGCTAACGAAGCGTCCGGAGCCAGCCTGTGTGTGTGAGTGTGTGGGCGGAGACACTTCTGAGGGCCCCGTGTGGCTGTAGGGCCCTTGTTAACTCACATGTTCTTCTGGGTGTAGATGCTGCTGTTAGCCGCTAGCTTGTTAGCCTCTGACAGCTCTGCAATGCGCTGCTCCAGGTTCTTCATTTTGGAGTCCATGGCGTTAATGGTCTGCAGGAAAATGGACACAGGAAGTCATAAAAATAAACCAGGCATTTTTAAAATCTAAATCTAGATCTGTGTGCTGCTGTGCACCAATTATTCCTGAAATATTTTAACAAGGAAAAATCCATGCTGTATAGTGGTCTATACTTTTTGAGAAAGGAAGACGTACTCAGTATATCTACTCATGTAAAAGTACTGTTACTGCAAAATAATATTACTCACGTTAAAGTACATATTACAGAAACGTGTGAAAAATGTATACATTTAATCGCACTGACAACACTGGACTTTTCTCAGTGACATTGGGTAACCGGGGCTGCACATCCACATCGTCACACCACAGAGCATTTAGGGACAAGTGTCAAGAACACGAATGCAAGCTATTTTCAACAGGCTTCGACTGGACAGTAGGCAACAATTTAAGCGTATTATTCCTGGTGTTTTGGCAGCAATATTAAGTGCATGTGGTGTAGTGAGAGCTGCTGTTTTCCTCTCACGGCCGATGTGGGAGATCACTGCCAAATGGTTGAAGATACACCATATTCACATTACAAGGAGCACTCCAATAGTAAACCACTGGAGCAGTTTAGGATGTAAACTACTGGAGTCAGCATTCACACAAAAGTATTCTAATACTTAAATGTGTAATAAATGTTAATTAAGAGTTACAAAGCAGCTCAAGAGTTGTTTCAAGACTTGTTTGCTTATTTATTCTGTTGTGAACAACGCAACTCTGTTCTATTTTGCCATTTGTGAAGCCAGATATGACCTCTCGCTCAACCTTCGCTTTCCTGCGTCAACATGAGCGCACGACAGAAACACACGACTTCAAGGACTGCTCATCGTATCTGACTGTTCACAGCTGACTGACGCACTCAGAGGAGGCACAAGCAGCGATGGACTCAGAGGAGGCACAAGCAGCGATGGACTCAGAGGAGGCACAAGCAGCGATGGACTCAGAGGAGGCACAAGCAGCGATGGACTCAGAGGAGGCACAAGCAGCGATGGGCTCAGAGGAGGCACAAGCAGCGATGGGCTCAGAGGAGGCACAAGCAGCGATGTGCTCAGAGGAGGCACAAGCAGCGATGTGCTCAGAGGAGGCACAAGCAGTGATGGGCTCAGAGGAGGCACAAGCAGCGATGGGCTCAGAGGAGGAGGTGAGAGGAGACAGAACCATACAGAGGTCACACACGGAGCACAGAGAGGAGACAGAGGAGCACAGAGAGGAGAGAGAGGAGGAGACAGAGAGAGGAGCACAGAGGGGGAGCACAGAGGAGCACAGAGAGAGGGGCACAGAGAGAGGAGGAACAGAGAGAGGAGCACAGAGGGGGAGCACAGAGAGAGGAGGAGACAGAGAGAGGAGGAACAGAGAGAGGAGGAACAGAGAGAGGAACACAGAGGAGCACAGAGAGAGGAACACAGAGGAGCACAGAGAGAGGAGGAGACAGAGAGAGGAGAGAGAGGAGGAGACAGAGAGAGGAGCACAGCAGGAGGAGACAGAGAGAGGAGCACAGAGGGGGAGCACAGAGAGAGGAGCACAGAGAGAGGAGGAGACAGAGAGAGGAGCACAGAGGAGGAGAGAGGTGCACTCAGAGGCAGAGCAGAGGTTGCTGCACAAACGCTGAATACTGCGGACTGTGACCCTGTTTGTTCGTGGTGTTGTTGAAAATACAAATAAGCTCCTACATTGTATTTCTGACAAAAATAAAATATGATATGTATAATATAATATAATATAATATGTTTGATAAGATGTGATTAATTAATTACAAAGCCTGTAATTAATAAGATTCATTTTTTTAAACGCCTCCCACCCACAGTAAAAATAGCTTTGACTGTCAAGGTTTACTAAAAGTACTTACTGCTACTATCATTTCTACTTCTATCACTGCTCCTACTACTATTACTACTGCAATTATTACTACAACTAGAAAGACTATTATTCGAAGAGAAGCAACAATCTTTCCTCTAAACTTCACTCAAAGAATCTTATACTGGACAAAAACATTACTGTAACAGTCAGAGTAAAGGCGCCATCGTTTATGGGGATCCAGTGTAGTTTGTGTAAGATGCAAAGAGCCAGGTAAATGTCTGTGCTGGTTCTTTTGTAGTAGGACTGGCAGTAAGGCCTGAGGCTCATGGACTTCAACACAAAGTAGGGCTGAATAATATATCGCAAAATTATCGTTATCTCAATATCCACAAACACTAGAATCTAAATATATCACAATAACACTGTGGTCTCCGTGTGACAGAGATTTACACTGAAGAATCATTTTCCACCAGAGCCTTAAAAGAACATGTGTTGTGACTAAATAAAAATGTTTAAAAGTAGTTTTGTCACAATTTAGCTTTGTTTGAATCATGGTTCAGTCTGTGTTAAGTTTTGATTTTGTTGCAGTTTTGACTGGCGAATACAGGGACTTTCATTTTTGTTTTAAGTGAATTTAACTTACTGTGTCAGAAAAGGCCCTATTTTAAAATATCGGAATAATTTCGTTATCGCAATTTTCAACAGAGTAATCGAATACAAAGTACATGAAGTTTAGCTGAATTTGTGGGTAAACTGAGTATGGTGCTGAAGGTAAATCCTGTCAGAGTGCATTAAGGTGAGGCTGAATCATCTCTGGTCAGAGTCAGATCCTGGCTCTAAAGCTCCTTATCCTCCTCAGCTCTACCACATTAACAGGATCAGGGCTTTAGGCCGGCTTTGTACTGCAACATAAGGAGTACTGCCATTTAATCAGGCATACAATACTGTAGTACTGCCATTTAATCAGGCTCACTACTCTTCCCACTACTACTACTGCTAATAATGCTGTTACTTCTGCTACTAGCACCGCTACTGCTATTAATACTACTACTCTTGCTCCGACCACTAAATCTGGACTAGCCCTATTTACTTAAATGTACTTCAGTTACTTCAGTAAAAGTATCTAGTTACCTCCCTCTCCTCCTCAACATGTTTACTATAGTCAGAAAAGTACTACCTGCATTAATTACCATCATTACCTGAGAGCGCCCCACAGTTCCGTGTACTTTTGCCGCAGTACTCACCGCCTTCTGTTCACTGATGAGTTTGCAGTTCTCCCTGGACTCCTCCTCCTGCTGAGCTCTGCGGGCCTCCAGACTCTCCTTATCGGCCAGGTCCGCCTTCATCTGGGCCTCCAGCACCTGGGGTCAGGGAGGGTTAATGAGCCGAGTCCTCTCTGATACAACTACTACACTGGAATTCAATCCAATTACTGTCACCGCAATTCTTTAATTCACTTTATACAGCACCGAACCAAGACAGAGAAAAAAAAAACAGAAGAAACTAAGAGTGTCCATTCAGACCAACTACCCCCTCAGGAAAAATATGGCTTTCCAAGTACACTCAAGGAAAAAAGAAACGCACCACTTTTATTTTCTCAATTTGTCAAAAAATATTACAGCCAGTGAAAAATGACAGACTACAATGAGTTTAGTACTGTTCTGAGTCAAAATGAAATGACTGTTTTCCTGGTTCCGGTTGATTGATTTTGATGAGCAATAACAACTGTATTTTTGTATTAATCACCTCTGTCTGGGTCATGAGTAAAACTCAGAGATGAATTGGACCTGTCCTCAATTGTGCACAACCATTCCCTATAAAAAGACACCAAAATGGAAAAAAAAGCACATTTGTTCCCAATGCCACGACTCCTGCAACCAGAGAGAGATTGGCAGCCATTGGCCTGCTTCAAGCTGAAGGAGCACACGGCTGCAGCCAGGAGTTTGGAGTCCATCACTCTACTGTTGTACGCCTCGCTGAGCGTTTCCACACCACTGGATCCTCCAATGACCGTCCCACATCTGGTCGACCACATGTCACAACTGCTGCATTATTATTGTTTGGTCATGTTATTGTTATTGAAACTGTCATTAGCATTGATTAATTGCGTCTGAATATCAGGGATGGGTATATGGTTGATGTGCACATGGAATATTTCCATCAAAAATAAGTAACCAAACAAAAATGTGGTAAAAAAGCAGTGGTGCGTTTCTTTTTTCCATGTACTTACTAAACTAAAACTAAACCAGGACTAGCCCTAACCAGCGCAGGACTAAAACAAAAAAACAACTGGCTCTAAATTCAACAAAATCAAGACTTGACCTGTTAAAGACTCCTGGGTGTACCACCAGCGCGACCTGAATCACAGTTTGAGAACCACTGCACTGTGGGACATTTAGGGTTTGTTCACATTTGCCGGGTTTGGTTCGCTTCGGTCGAACCCTGGTGCGCTTCCTGGGACAGAGTTTGGTTTGTTTGAGCAGCTGTGACCGCAAAATCAGATGTGGACCAAGCAGAACTCTGGTCCTCCTGAGGTCAGAGGTCTCGGTGCAGCACTCCTGACCTGGTCCTGGTCTGGTCCTGGTGAAGTGCGAACGCAACGCGAACCAAACTCTGGACTAACGCCAGGGAGAGGACTACAGCTCTGTTTTCCAAGGGCATAGAAACATATGCGCATCTAACGTGACTACAATACAATTATACTGTAACTAAAGTGTATTTAAAAGGTCGCTAACATTAGCAAACAAATGTAAAAATACTGCTGAAACAACACAGATTTCATATTAGGGTTGGGTGATATAACATACACCTGATGTATGTAAAAATCCCGACGGTATCATTTACAATACCGTGGTTTAAATCCCTTGGGGAAATGTGCAATAGTTTTTATTAAATACCTAAAATGTGTATCAGCGTTCATGCCAATATAATGGGGATAAGTGTAAATCTTTTTTTGTGTAATATTAAGCATATCTTTTCAAATTAACAGCAACAGCATAATATTATACTTTAATTAATTCGCTCTCTCGATCCACACACATCCATGTAGTGTCTTTGATCCTCTGCTTTGTTGTCTGAACCACTGGCCCTAAATAAGTGTGCCATCAAAGCTTAGGAATGTCTTTAACTGTCACATTAATAAAATTATGCAGCGCACCTAAATGCGTCATCGCACAGTTATGGCATGGCACTCTCTCCACGATCTGTCAAACTACTCACGGAGGATATCTTTAGCAAAAAGAAAATGGCGCTCTCTCAAGAAAAGAAGAATATAGCTCTGTGTGTGAACGAGGAAAGAGAGGAAAAACGTCCTGGCCTCTACACCGTGACCTGGCACTAACGCAGCCGCTCCTGTGCTGTCACTTCTCATTATCAACTTCTTACAGCTCTAGCACCTTCCCAACAGCAGCATCGCCAACAACAGCTGCACAAACACATCTGTAAACATCAGCCCATCTCACCTTAATCTTGTCCTCGTAAAGCCGCTCTTTCTGGACCAGCTGAGTTTCCATCCTCTGAGCCGTGGACTGGGCGTCTCTCAGGTTCTCCTCCAGTTCCTGAAGGGAGGGAGACAGGAATGAACCCAACAGAAACTCTACAGAGGTGAAACTGACACGAGCTGTTTATGGAAATAAATACCACCAATTATAACTGTTCACATGTACACATAAAAAAGTACTGAATTCTACTTCAGCCAACACTAGAAGAGAAATAGTAAAAGGTAAATCAATGCTACTATAATAGCAGTTGCTCCTACTACTACTACTGTTAACAAATGCCCTAAGACTTGCATGAAAGAGCTGGAAATCCAAAAGACGAACGCTGCGGTTCCTACTCATCCTGATCAAATATCACTTTAGGCTAATATGAAAATAAAATAAATAAGCAATAAAACTGCAGTAAAAGTATCTGTTTCCATTCCCAAAGTCTCCAGACCAGACCAGCAGCAGAGTGACTCCAGACCAGTCTGTAGTAGTAGTAGTGGTAGTAGTAGTATTAACCCTATAATGAGAGTATTACTGCAGTAATCCTGAGCTCGGTCTCACCAGGATCTTCTCTGCCATCTGCTGGATCTGCTGGGACTTGGTCTGGATGTCGTCCTTGAGTTTGTTCTCTCGCCGCTCCACCATCTCCAGCCTCTTCACCTGGTTCTCCAGCGTCTTCCTGCCCTCCTGCTTACAACACACACAAGTTAAAACATTAGTCTCTACAAAAACAACACAACTTTAACACAGAACGAAGAAGACTGGGATAAATATTTAAGAATTAGGTATGTATTGCTCAGAATTGTTCTGATCTGATTCAAGAACGACTTTGGTTAATTTACAATGATACAATACAACCTTCTCATCGATACAACCAATATATCAACTTTTGGCCAAAAACCATAAAAGTTTACTCTCAAATACAGCTTCATGGCTGGGGATGATCATGTCCAGCATACATAACATTTTATTTCATTAAAAAACTAAAATTATATCCAAAAAGATGTATCTGGTTTTATTATAACATGCAACTTTTTAATATCAAAATTTATTACATTTATTATATTATATTATTATCAATTTTTTTTTCATGTGTATCAATATACACTTTCTAGAAAGCGATACAATTCGATATGAGGTCATGTGTATCAATATTAGGTGTGTTCATGGTTAATCCATTAATTGGCATCATGGCCATAAACCTAATCCTAACAATTAATCGTTTTACCACTGAAGAGTTAGCGCAAATTAAACATGAAATTAAGCAACTGTTTCCTAAAATATACAGCCTATAACTTGTCTTTAGTTCAAAGACATAGGCTGTATATCATTACCTCACCTATCATTAAGTTTTTTATAAAACGTAATCAGGCCGGTGGTTAATCGATCATCATTTGTTAAGACAACCAATTACCACTTTGTCACTTTGACCCTCTCCTCTGCATCCTCTTCTCTCACACCAACTAACTTCATCTCCTCTTTCACTGCATCCATAAACCTCCTCTGTGGTCTTCTTCACAGCGATAACATCAGTAAATAAATCCTTCTTTACCGCTGGGGTCTGTATTCTCTGTAGTCTCGCTGTGACTAACCTTCATTCCTCTCCTTTCCAGAGCAGACCTCCTCCTCTCTAGATTGCCCTCAACCTGCTCCCTGCTCTCGCTACAGCTCAGGAAGTCGTCCTAACGTCAGAAAAACAGTTAGATCCATTGTCCATTTTCCAAAACAACTTGGTCATAAGTAGGGCTGGGTACCGCTAAGTGATACATTTATAATATCGAAAGAAAAGTTACAATACAGCACAAAATAAATCATAAAAACTACTGGATTTAACTTAAGAATTCTGCTTCAAAAATGTGTCTTTTATTCAGTATTATTGTGTTTTGTGATTGTAGAAGATGAATTAGCTCACCATACGTATCAGAAAAAGTAACGCTCAGGCACTGGCGTCGAAAAATCTGAATGGTACCCAGCCCTAATCATAAGTTTCTTTTTGTTCTATTCCTGTGAGCTGATTTTGATCCACAAGGAAGAGACAAGAAGAAAATCTGACTAAGTAGCTGTTGTTATTAGTGCTCTTAACAAGGAGAAGAAGAGATGTGCTGACATTGTCTTGGACCTATTACAAGTTTAAAGAATCTAAAAAGTTTGGCATCCTTGACTGCTTTGCTAATCATTAAATTTATATAAGCCCAGGTCTACAATCTGCTCTCTATATTTAAGTTACTGTTGCCTTTCTAGAACTGCTGCTCTCTGGATATTTTCTCTTTTAGGGCCCATTCTCTGTAAATCCTTGTATGAAAATGAGCAGTTTCTCATAGGCTCCATACCTCCGTCTCCCTGAGCCTCCTCTTCAGAGTGTCGCTGGAGTCGCTCTTCCCTCGGAGCCGCTCCAGGTCTCTCTCCAGTCGCTCTTTGGCCTGACGCACGTTCTGCAGCAGCTCCGTGGCCTCTGTGCTCGCCTTCACCGCCTGCACAAAGGTGGAGAGGGTAAGGCAACTGTGGGCCTCAGGCGGGTTACACGGCAGACAAAAGCCTTTATTGGTAGTACGTACCTTTGAGAGTTTGTCCTGGAGCTCCTGGATCTTAACCTGTTGCTCAGAATTTGTCTTATGATGGAAAAAGGGCACATTTTTATATTCAATATGATAAAAATTTGTGAAGAGAAATTTGTGTCTGGTCTCATACCTTTTCGAGTTTGGAGAGCAGCTCCTCCACTTCAGCCTTGCCCTGCTCCTTGGCCTGAAAAATGTACACAAGAGAATTAGGTCTGGTCAATGTCAGAGGGGGAACAACTGGTTCTTCTACTACAATACTGCTACATTTACCATTGCTTGAACTACTACTGCTACTACTACCATTACTACAACAGGGTTCTTGCAGGTATCAGCAAGACCAATTTAATGCTTTTTAATGTCACTTTTAATTCATTTTTGTTTACCTTTTAAATACCACAAACACACAATCAAGGCAGCTTAAACTGTTAAAGTTAATATGCAAGTCTTGTAAAAGACAGTTCATAAAGCACCAATAATATTGGAAGTCTAATATTTGGGTAATTTGGTCTCATTTGTCTATCACGCTCCTGTAGGCTAAAATGGTAAATTATTATTTATACAGTGAAGCCCAAAATTACTCAAACCCCTGGCAAATTCTGACTTAAAGTTACTTTTATTCAACCAGCAAATTTTTTTTGACCGCAAATGACCCAGGCTTCTCCCAGAAGATAATAAGACAATGAATGAATGAATGAAAGTAACTTTAAGTCAGGGGTGCACGGTGGCAGAGCGGTTAGTGTTCTTGCCTCCCAGTAAGGAGATCGTGGGTTCGAGCCCCAGGCTGACCAACACACCATCACACGAAATCTGTGGGTGGAGTCTGCATGTCCTCTCCGTGTTAACGTGGGTTCTCTCCGGCTTCCTCCCACCGTCCAAAGACATGCATGTGTTAGGTGAATTGGTGACTCTAAACTGCCCCTAGTGAATGAATGTGAGAGTGAATGTCTGTCTGTGTTCGTCTCTGTGACAAGCTGGCCCCTGTCCAGGCTGTACCCCGCCTACGGCCCAAAGTTACTGGGATAGGCTCCAGTCACCCGCGACCCCTAACGGGAATAAGCGGTAGAAAATGAATGAAAGTAACTTTAAGTCAGAATTTGCCAGAATAATTTTGGGCTTCAGCTGTATATAGAGTATATATTTACAAATAAAACTAATCTCAGCAATTTTACTTCAAAACTATTTTACATTTTAATGCCTGTTGTAATCCCTGCAGGAACCTGTACAACTACTACTGCAACTGCTCCTTCAGTACTAATTTTACCCACTTTGTCAGCTCGTACCTTCTGAATCCTCTGCTGGTACTCCACGGCCTTCCTCTTCAGCTCCTCTCCGGTCTGCCTGGACTCCCTGAGCTCGGACTCGTACAGGTCACTGCGGCGTCGTGCTGCAGAGAGGTCCTCCTCCAGCTGCCTGATGGTGACCTGCATCTCCTCCAGCTGGGCGTGGTACTCCTGCAGACAGAAAAACGCACACGGTCAGGTCAGGAGAACCGTGACTCGCCCCTTCATTAAGAGCCAGTTCATTTAGGAGACACACAGTAAGTCCGCCCTAGTACCTGTTCTTTGATCTCCTGCAGCTTGTTGCTCTGCTCGCGGATGTCGTGGAGCAGCTGCATGGCCTTGTCGTCTTCTCTGGAGACCTCCACTCGGGCCTCCTCCAGACTGCGCTTCAGGCTCTGCGCGGGACACACAGGGGTCAGGGATAATCATGGTCAGTTATACCTGACTTTAGTAAACCCTCAGAGGTGGAGAGTGACCAGATTATTTTACAGGCAGAGCCAAGTCTGTCACTTAAGAAAAGTGGTGGTCAGGTGTAAAGTAAAGAAGAGACGAGTCCAAGTCTGAGTCTCAAAACAGTGACTCAAGTATAAGCCAAGTGACTGAGGCTTAAGCTCGGTGATGTAAGGCACCAGATCCTGCCCCAGAATACTCATCTGAGGCCTTTACAGCACGACAGACAGTACTACACCCAGTACTACACCCAGTACTCACATTACACTCTGACTTAGATTGACCGATCTTGCTTCAGAATGCGCCTCTGAGTCTCTGAGTCCTTTACAGAACTACAGACAGAACTGGTCTTGAGAGTATTTTTTACAGTCTTGGTCTCGTCTCGGTGTCAGCTGCAGTTTTACTTGGTCTTGGTCTCAAATCCAGATTTATTTGTCTCGTCTCAGTCTCGGATAACTGTCTCTGAGATTTTATTTACCAAACATAGTAAGAAAATGCTATTGCTCATAATTTTGGAGTAATTAGTTTTCCACATTGGGGGAATCAGAACAATGATCTGTCTGTTTGTAGTCTGTTGCATTCGATCATTAAAATGATCATTTTTACTTTTCCCTTTGTTTTAGTGTTAGTTCACAGGGTTTGGACTTGACCTGGTCTCAGTTTGCCTTGGTCTTGACTCTGTCTCAAATCTCGAAAGTCTAGGTTCACTCTGAACTCGGACTGGTCTTGGTCTTAATAAGTATACTCTTGACTACAACAGACAGTACCCCAGACAGTACTCCAGACAGTACTCCAGACAGTACTCCAGACAGTACTCCAGACAGTACTCCAGACAGTACTCCAGACAGTACTCCAGACAGTACTACAGTGATACTCACACTACACTCTGTGATGTAGGTAGCCAGGTCCTGCTCCAGAATACTCCTCTGAGTCTCTGAGGCCTTGAGCTCCACATCTTTCTGATGCAGAACTGACTCCAGGTCAGTCATCTTACGCTGAAACCGGGAAATCTCCTGCTCCATCTGCAGAGACGCAAACACAAACAGTAAATCCTACTCTGGAGGGTTCACCCTGGACCACAGCCAGGTCACTCAGACTCACTTTGTGACATTTGTCTTGAGTATCCTGTAGTTCTTTGGATTTCAGGTGTAGTTTCTTTTCCATCGAGTTGGTCTTGGCAGGAGAGTTGAGCCCTGCAGACACTGACCTGGAGGGAACACCAAATCAATTTTATCAAATGTTCCAAACTCAGTTAATGCAGTATTAAAATCAGTAATAATGCCACATATAATCTGTTGAGACATAACCAGAGGTTTTGCATTTAGCATAACTCTTCAAGATTAACGTGAATGAGTCAAAACCTCCATATTAAGAAACAGCAGTCATCTAAATTTTTCACTCCTCAGAAGACTACCAGCTTTAATGGACATACATGAAATAAGAAAAACTAATCTAGTAGAGATAAAAACAAAACAAATGAAACAGAGACTTTATCACAACTAAACCTGGATGAACCTAGGACTAAACCTTTAATAAAACTGTTTTTTTTATTAATTCAGTTGTGGACTACTGAGTACCACCATAAGAAATCTAGTAACCAGTGTTTTATATTATAATTTGTATGATAAAAATTACAATGGGAAAACATGCACTACAGTCCCTCTTATTTGGAAATCTCAGACCACAAGAGCCTCAAACCATCAGGGCCTCAGACCATCAGAGCCTCAGACCATCAGAGCCTCAGACCATCAGGGCCTCAGACCATCAGGGCCTCAGACCATCAGAGCCTCAGACCATCAGAGCCTCAGACCATCAGGGCCTCAGACCATCAGGGCCTCAGACCATCAGGGCCTCAGACCATCAGAGCCTCAGACCATCAGGGCCTCAGACCATCAGAGCCTCAGACCATCAGAGCCTCAGACCATCAGAGCCTCAGACCTTCAGAGTCTCAGACCATCAGGGCCTCAGACCATCAGAGCCTCAGACCATCAGGGCCTCAGACCATCAGAGTCTCAGACCATCAGGGCCTCAGACCTTCAGAGTCTCAGACCATCAGGGCCTCAGACCATCAGAGCCTCAGACCATCAGGGCCTCAGACCATCAGGGCCTCAGACCATCAGAGCCTCAGACCATCAGAGCCTCAGACCATCAGAGCCTCAGACCATCAGAGTCTCAGACCATCAGAGCCTCAGACCATCAGAGCCTCAGACCATCAGAGTCTCAGACCATCAGAGCCTCAGACCATCAGAACCTCAGACCATCAGAGTCTCAGACCATCAGAGTCTCAGACCATCAGGGCCTCAGACCATCAGGGTCTCAGACCATCAGGGCCTCAGACCATCAGGGTCTCAGACCATCAGAGTCTCAGACCATCAGGGCCTCAGACCATCAGAGTCTCAGACCATCAGAGTCTCAGACCATCAGAGTCTCAGACCATCAGGGTCTCAGACCATCAGAGCCTCAGACCATCAGGGCCTCAGACCATCAGAGTCTCAGACCATCAGAGTCTCAGACCATCAGGGTCTCAGACCATCAGAGCCTCAGACCATCAGGGCCTCAGACCATCAGAGCCTCAGACCATCAGAGTCTCAGACCATCAGGGCCTCAGACCATCAGAGTCTCAGACCATCAGAGCCTCAGACCATCAGAGCCTCAGACCATCAGAGCCTCAGACCATCAGAGCCTCAGACCATCAGAGCCTCAGACCATCAGAGCCTCAGACCATCAGAGTCTCAGACCATCAGAGTCTCAGACCATCAGGGCCTCAGACCATCAGAGCCTCAGACCATCAGAGTCTCAGACCATCAGGGCCTCAGACCATCAGAGCCTCAGACCATCAGAGCCTCAGACCATCAGGGCCTCAGACCATCAGAGTCTCAGACCATCAGAGTCTCAGACCATCAGGGTCTCAGACCATCAGAGTCTCAGACCATCAGGGTCTCAGACCATCAGAGTCTCAGACCATAAGGGCCTCAGACCATCAGAGTCTCAGACCATCAGAGTCTCAGACCATCAGAGTCTCAGACCATCAGGGCCTCAGAGCCTCAGACCATCAGAGCCGTGTTGTGATAAAGCAACAGCAGACACAACACAGACTTTTAAACCAGAGAGAAGAATATAAGGAGAGTTTCTCAAGGACAACAACACAGAGAGGAGGTTTCCTGAGTCTGACTAAAGAATGCAACAGGAGAGAGATGAGGACACAGGATCACGTTTGTAAAGGAAAAAAAACCTGTCTGCTTCAGGGCTGTGCACAGATATTTAAAATTGCTGAGGTCAAAGCCAGTCCTACCCATTCCTGAAATAATTTACAGTACTGTGCAGGAGTCTTACACGGGTTTTTAAAAAAGGAAATAAACAAAGATAAGCACAAAAATACACACAATTACAAAAAAAAAGAAGAAAAATCCAAACTAGAAGCCCTCTGCCAAGGCACTAAACCTATCTCGCAATGGTTAAGATATAAAACCAAAACCTGGACTCAGACTCAAAGATCTTCTAGTTCAGGGGTATATGCTCTAAAGTCCTTATATGTCGCAATGGTAAGGTAAGTTAGTGTCTAATGTGACACTCCTGGATCTAAACAGATCTGGATCCACACCAGAACTAATCATTCTGACCTTGGCCCATTACTGACCTTGAGATTTTCATTACAAAAATAAAATTCTGTATTTATTAAAGCACTCTTAGTTAACAGCCATTAAACAGGCACAATCAGACGTCATTTTTAACGGGCAAATATTAAATAGGGTAGGAGTAACAAAGTAGTGAAACAGAGATACTTATTATGTATATTATTGTTTAAAAGAAGGTAATTACCCATCAACTGAAAACATTATGGGTTGGTCCCTTTACTTAAAAAAATGTTCTTAAATTAGACCGGCAGCTGGATGTTTTGTGTTGAAACATAAGCAAACCACTTTCATATCTTTTTGTGCTGTCCCTCTGTGACTCCGTTTTAGAAATAAGGTCCTGGAGGCAGTTTTTAATAAGGGTGCAACGATACGTATTGATTAGAATACTTTTGATCTGATTCAAGAACAATACTTGGCTAATTTAGAACGATTTAATATGATTCAACGCCTTCATATCGATACAGCAACTTTTTGGCAAAAATAATTTCAAATCCAGCATCGCGGCCAGGGCTGATTATGTTCAGCAGACAGGAAGTGAAGATTCGATACAAGGTAATGTGTATGGACATCTGTATCGTAGGAATAAAAAAAAAAAATCGATACATCAATATAGTAACTCTATCTTTACTAGAGCCCGACCAATATTAGGCAACAAAAAAAATACCGATATCCGATACATCGGCCGATACAGTTATACATTAGGAAAAAGTATTTTGAAGCATTTTTCTTTCTGCTCTTGTTTACATGAATATGGCGTGTACACCCCAGGCCACTTTATATATATAATAAACATCTTTTTAAAATGTTGTAGAAAGCTGCTTATTGTTCTTTATGCTGAGTGTTATGTATGTTGTAGTGGGCATTGGTGTAGGGGGTATTATTATGTATTATATTTATTTATTTATTTTATTTAGCTAAACTAAATTTAACTTAAATTCCATTTAAACTTGCTCTGCAGGTAGAGCATGTGGAGAACTACAAAATACATTTTGAATTTTTGTTCTGAGGTTTTATTGCAGAGAAATAAGCAAAATATTTTTATTGCATTTTTGAGCTTTTCGGGCCATGGGAAGGTTATTTGGGCTGTTTCCTATGAACTGCAGAGTAAAAGCCCAACTGCTTGGAAACACTGATTGACAAATAGTAGATGGCCATCATTTGCATGTAAACAGGTTTTATTCCAGTGTTCCAGCACACGGTAAAAATAGTACTAAATATATCGGCGGATATCGGCCAGATTTCAGCTGATATCCAATGATTTTCTAATAGGCTATATCGGCCAGCCGATATATCGGTCGGGCTCTAATCGTTACATCCCTAGTCTTTAAGAGGAAAATAAATCTCCAATTCAAAATACTTATCTGAGGGCTTTAGAGGATTCTAAACCTGATAAATATTTGCTCAGAGTATTGGCCATAACTTGAAGGTGGCCTAAGAAGGAAACTCCTAAACTCCTAAAATAAATCTGAACTCATATGGAATATAAGGTCAAATTTTGTATAATGTTTACTCTCATCCTTAGTTTTCCCCACTGAATATTTTTGTCCTTCAAATTTTTTGTGTTTGGTATACAATAAAAATGTAATAAAATATGAAAAAAACAACAACAAAAAAACATTAAATAAATGTGAAAAGATGAATAAGACCAGCCCTAATGGATCTGAGTGTGTTGAATAAGCCAGAGTCTGCTGCAGCCTCAGCCCAGCACAGAGCAGATGAATGGGAGCGTATGAATGGGCCGCTGCTGCAGAACGGTTAATAAAGTTGAGTCAGTCTGAGTCACCGAGATAAAAATATTCTATATTCCAGTCTGCGCCTCAGACACAGCCCACAGAGAGAGACCAATGTTTTTATAGTACACAGACATTCACAAACAAACCAGTCTCATAACACGACTGCAACAGCCATTATCGCTGCAAAATACTGGGGACAGGCTTTTAATGGCTGCAATTAAAAAACAACATGATGTGGCAGCACTGACAGTTATGGACCAATGGTGGCGCTGTAGAGACAGTTTTGGACCAACGCAGTACTGACAGTTATAGACCAAAGGTGTACAATAGGTTTGACAAAGAAGAAACAGTTTTTCTGGCAGTATGGCAGAACTTTGGTTGAATAAAATGGGTGATGTTTTTATTTATGCAGGCAGGAAGGTCTTGTCGAGAGATAACACTGCTTCTGCCATGTATTAACAAAAAGAATCTGCCCTTTACAAACACTTCCTCTGATATCTGTCAGAGCAAAAGCCATGTTACAGCTCAACAAGGTTAATGCACAAATAAAACGGTGTAAAAGCAGACGTTAGGGATCGGGGGCGGCTGGAGCCCATCCCAGATGCTTACACTGACAACAGCCATTCACTATCACATTCATTCATTAAGGGACATTTAGATCCTCCAGCTCACCTGTACACGTGTCTGTGGACGGTGGGAGGGAGAGAAGAGAACCCACAACAACACACACAAGTTTAGCGCTTAGTTATATCTGTTCCTTTCTATTTTGGCTTTGTTATGATTTGTTTGCTCCCAAACACTTCCTCTGAGCTCAGAGTCTGCTCTAAAGCAGCAAGAAAATGACTGGTTAAAGTAAAAAACAGGGATAGGGGAGTGCCTGAGTCAGTGGCTCGCCTGGTAGAGCGCTCGCACAGGCTCACCAAAACTGGACGATAGAAGATTGGAAAAAAGTTGCCTGGTCTGATGAGTCTCAATTTCTGCTGCGACATTCGGATGGTAGGGTCAGAATTAGGCGTCAACAACATGAAAGCATGGAACCATCCTGCCTTGTATCAACGGTTCAGGCTGGTGGTGGTGGTGGTGTAATGGTGTGGGGGATATTTTCTTGGCATACTTTGGGCCCCTTAGTACCAACTGAGCATCGTTGCAACGCCACAGCCGACCTGAGTATTGTTGCTGACCATGTCCATCCCTTTATGACCACAGTGTACCCATCTTCTGA
This sequence comes from Bostrychus sinensis, assembly GCA_020698575.1. NCBI lineage: Eukaryota > Metazoa > Chordata > Actinopteri > Gobiiformes > Eleotridae > Bostrychus > Bostrychus sinensis. Next base: position 1,023,467 of record CM036241.1, on the reverse strand, counting down.
TGGCTACTTCCAGCAGGATAACGCTCCATGTCATAAAGCTCCAATCATCTCAGACTGGTTTTTGGAACATGACAGAGGTCACTGGACTCAAACGGCCTCCACAGTCACCAGATCTCAGTCCAACAGAGCACCTTTGGGATGTGGTTGAACGGGAGATTCGCATCATGGATGTGCAGCCGACAAATCTGCAGTAACTGCATGATGCTCTCATGTCAATATGGACAAAACTCTCTGAGGAATGTTTCCAGGACCTTGTTGAATCTATGCCACGAAGGATTAAGGCAGTTCTGAAGGCAAACTTAAGGCATTCTTAAAAGTTCTATATTCTGCCAAACATCCTTCTCCTCTGTCTCCATGTTCTAATGTTGTTCCTCATCAGAAACAGACCTGGAGCTGTGTTCTGTTTGAGTAATCCTGTATTCTCTGGCTCTGAGTTTCCAAGGCCTCAGAAAGCTCAGTTCCACGAAGCCCCGCCCACTCCACGAAGCACTGACCAATCAACAACAAGCCCTCTACGTCCAGTCTGCTCTCAGTCATTTATCCAAAAAACAGTGCACAGCTCTGTTTCCACTGATTCCTCACAGACATTTTTACTTTGGGAGGAAAAATGGATCAGATACAAAGTTTAAGGAAGTGAAGTTCTCTTTTTCTTTGATTATAGTACAAAAGACGGCAACACTCTGCAGCCCTCTGCTGGTCTCTTCACCTGTTTCTTTATGGCACCAGTAGAGTACTTATTAAAAACGTTCTCTTTTAGTCACATATTGTTTTTAAAGGCTGTAAATGCTGCTGTTCTAGAGGAGACCAAAACTGGGTTAAAATTATGAATAAAAGCCTAATACAGAGCCTTTAATGTAAACAACCACTGGCGGCTCCCTGCAGTATCTTTGCAGCCCACCAGAGGGCCCTGGACCCCAGTTTGTGAATCACCGCTTTAAAACTTTCTTGTATCCAGACTAAATCCTTTCTCCCTTGGCCCATCACTGACCTTTCCACCAAACTCTCACCATCATTTTTTTTTACTTTTTTTGCTAACAGCCAGATAAACAAACGCTGGTGAAAACCTCTTTGATAATGACCGATGCAGAGACTAAAAAAGGCCAAAGACATGAGGAGCCTGAGAAAATAGCCGGAGGGGGGGTGGGGTCTGGGTACCACATCACGGTAGTAACCATAGAAATCTCTTCACCCCACACATCCCTCCTCTCTCCTCTCGTTCTAACCTGAGTCCGTATATTCTGCTGTTCCTCTCCTCTGTCATGAGCCGCAGTCTCCAGAGCCGTTAACCTGTGCGAGCTCTGCCAACATAAAGGGGGCTGCCGTTCCCAAGAAAACCATCGCATTTCTTTATGAGCCGAGGTTAGCAAGGCAGCGTCCATTAGGGATAATTACAACCTAAAAAACCCATACTATAAAAACCAGGCGGGGGGTGAACTAAGACTGCAAGAATAGCGGCGCAGAGAGAGGGGAGCGTGTGTTGGTGTTGGTGCTGATGGGGGGGTCCTCCTCTAGAATCACACATCGCATACAAATGAGAGAGAGAGCAAAACAACAGCTATACATGCAGTTCATTCAGGAATATCTCAGCTTTTTAGCCTAAGCTGTGTGTTATTGGTAGGACAAAAGGCGAAATGACAAGGAGAGCGTGAAAGAACAGGGGGATCCCTCGTCTTCCTCACGTCTGGCGTACGGACAAAACCCATTTTGACAACAGCAGATGCAACACGAGTGACGCAAGTCTATCTCAAAACTGGTCAATGGGAAAAACATGTAGGTAGAATTTGTTTAATGCAATGACTGGTCGAAACAGAGTGGATTTTTAGGAGCTCTGCATGTTTAAGTAATGAGTGAATATGTTAAAAGCAATGGCTGGAATAAGACAAGACTTGGCTTTAAGTAGAAGCCAGGGATCAGTTAGCGAAGGTGTGCTACAGAGGTGTGAGCTAGGGGTCTCCCTGTTGGCTGCAAGGAGCGTCAGACGGTGCTCAGGCTGAAGAGGGCACCGCATGCAGAAGAAGAGGAGGAAACATGTTGCACTCACTCAGATTTGGCCAGCGCTGTCAAGGCTCTGCAGAAGAACCAGCCTAGAAAGGGCAGGTCGTGGCCCTGGAAGCCCGGCGACAGAGCTCCTCGCTGGGCAGGGGCTGAGGCTGCGGTCCAGGGGGGGGGCACTGCCGCCTGCTCCGGCTCCTCGAAATTAGAGGTGTCATCTTCGGCGTGGAGCGCGGGCACGAACGGAGGGAGAACTGAGGAAGGAAGAGGAGAAAGAGGAGCAGGAGGAGAGAGCGAGAGAAAACAAATACAGATAAATAAACAAAATAACAGACAATAAGGAGAAAGGGGAGAGAGGGAGGAGAGATGTGCGGCGGAGCCTAGAGCGCAGTGAGCAGAGCGGGGAGAGCACGCCGCTTCGGTCCCTCCTCCTCTCTCCTCTGCCTCCTCTCTCTCTGTCTGTGTGCATGTGTCTCTCTCTCCTCTCTCTCTCACTCTAAGGCTATGGGGCTCTCTCCCTTCTCTCTCTCACTGCAGCAGAATACTCAACGTATAGCTCTGTCCACAAACCTTTCCCTTGATTTAGGGCTGCACAACACGAGAAAAACATGCCATATACAGGATAAGCATGTTTCCTCTCTGTCTCCATGTTCTAATGTTGTTCCTCATCAGAAACAGACCTGGAGCTGTGTTCTGTTTAAGTAATCCTGTATTCCCTGGCACTGAGTTTCTGAGGCCTCAGAACGATCAACTGCACAAACCCCCACCCTCTCGAGAAAGCACTGACCAATCAACAAGCCCTCTACATCCAGTCTGCCCACATATTTTTATTACTATATTATACTATTCTCTGTATTGCAAACGTTGCACCTTACTTTCTGAAGCTGCAGCAGGAACCTGAATTTCCTTAGGGATCAGTAAAGTATCTATCTAATCTAATCATTAATTTATCAAAAAATATGGACAGCTCTGTTTCCACTGATTCCTCAGACATTTTTCATTTTGTGGTAAAATAGCATCATACAAAAAGTTTAAGGAAGTGAAGTTTCTTTTATTCTTTAAATTATCTTCAAAAAGCAGCAGCATTCTTCACTCTGCTGCCCTCTGCTGGTCTCTTCACCTGTTTCTTAATGGAGTACTTGTTAAAACCGTACTCTTTTAGTCACATAATGTTTGTAAAGGCTGTAAAGCGTGCTGCTTTTCCAGAGGAGACCAAGACTGGGGTAAAAATATGAATAAAAGCAGAATGTCGCCTCTATAAGGAAAATCAATGTATAATGTTTTGCACCAACCATGTGAGCCCTATTCTATAACCATACACCTCATGGCGGCCGAGACACTGATTTAAAATGGCATAGTTTTTAACCTCTTCACATGTCTCATCTCTAACTGTGAATCAGAGACAGAGAGTGTATGTTGCTGCGTAAAGCGTTTGTGCTGCGTCTGTGAGAAGCAGATGAGTTGCAGATCTTTACTTGGTCTCTGTCTCCGCCTCCTCCCATTCTCCTCCTTTAGAGCTGGCCATCTGCCAGCCACACAGACACAATCTCATTACTCTACTACTGTCAACACCACAACACCGCGCTGCCTCTGCTCCTGAACCATGAGCACAAAAGCAGTCCTTATTTTTTACCTTTAATGTGTCCCATAGCAATTAATAGTTAGGTTCAAAAAGGCACAACCATTTTATGACATTTATGCTGCTGCTAAAGGTTTTGTTATAAGGAGTATGGGTGCAGCCCTCACCAAGGCAGACCGTTCTGACAATGGTAAGGACACAGCGCTCAGACCTAAACTCAAACCAGGGATCCTCTAAACTAAACATCTGTTCCTTTACTGACCCCTTGTGGCGGGACTTAGTAACTCTGCCCCTATCTCACTTCAGAATCATTCAGAATCCAGATGGTGTTCCAGTCAGAGCCACACTAAAAATGAGAATTTTTACATTACATTACAGTCCCCAGGTGAAAGCCAGATGTACGTGTTTCAGAGTTAACCAAATGGGAGGCTGTGGTGAAGTGTTAGCAAAGAAGAGGAACTGATTTGTTTAAGAGATCGTACTGCTACACCTTGATAAAACCACCACTGGATCTCAAATGGATAAGGTCGAGCCTGACAGGATCGATTTCATGAGAATCCAGCTTTCTGTGCAAGGTAATGACAACAAACAAACGACAACAAACAAACAAAACAAACCAACAAACCCAACCAACCACTGTTAAGAAGAAAACAACCTCAGAAGTGAGAAATAAGCAAGAACTAAAGAAATACAGCTTTTTTGGACAAAAATACATACACAGAATCCTTTTTACCTTTCCTGAGGTTGTTCCAGTCGACGCTGGAGAAGAAGCGATGGCAGCGCAGTCCCTGAAATCCCAGTCTGTCTTTAGATCCACACAGAAGGCCCTGGACCAGGTCTACAAAGGCCTCACTGACCCGGGGCTGGTTCGGGAACTTCAGAAACCGCTGTGGGACGACAATGCACTGCAGTTCACATATTTACAGATTTACACAGTTTTAGTCAGTGGAGGTGTATTTCCTGTTCTGAATGATTGTCAGCTGCAAACTGCATTGAGCCCAAAGATCTCATACAAAATTTAGCCCGGGTTTAGCCTTGTTGTAGATGTGCTTTTCCACTTTCAACACCGTTACTGCATTTTTTTTAGGGCTGCACAATATATTGCAAAATTATCGTTATCGTTATCAGCAAAGGCAATATCCATATCGCAAATTTCGGGAATTTAATTAATTTAGTCACAGCTTAGCCTTGTTTTATTCCTGGTTTAGTCTGTGTTAAGTTTTGATTTTGTTGCTGTTTTGACTTGGAAATACAGGAACTTACATTTTTGTGAAATGTAGTGAATTTAACTTGCTATGTTGTAAAAGTAGGCTCTGTTTTCAAATATCGCAATAATATCGTTATCGCAATTTTCAACATAGTTATCGAATATCACATGTTTTCTCCATATCGTGCAGCCCTAATTTTTTTCCAATAATGTGCAGCCCCATATGGTAGCCAACAAGTTGCTGCAGTAGAAGTTCAGTGTTTAGGAAGCCAAGAAAACAAGTCTGCTGTAAGGACACACAACAAGGTCACAAAGTTCACAACACTCCCAGCAAACTGAAAAGTATGAACTGTACTACCCAAATATATATAAAAGTATACTATTATACAAGATATCCTTAAATATGTATTAATTCATATTCTACCTTTTATTTCCATTGGGGGACAGACAACCATTCACTCTCACTACATTCACTACAGGACAGGGAGAACTACAGCTCATCTGTACGAGAGGTCGACAGATTTGGGTTTTTCTGTGGCTGATGCTGATATCGATTTGATAAACTTTTTTTGGACTGACATGTAGGGACGATTATATTAATTTAATAAAATAAATTAATTTAATATATTCATTTGTTTTAGTAAAGCTTATTAAAACCAAACCAAAGTGTTAGACTGTGACAGAGAGAAGAGTTAAAGATGAGCTCAGTCAGACTCAGTCAGACTCAGTCAGACTCAGTCAGACTCAGTCAGACTCAGTCAGACTCAGTCAGACTCAGTCAGACTCTGTGCAGGTAGAGCTTGGGGAGAGTTTGTTCTCCGAGCTTCTGTTCCAGAGAAATGACAACAATCTTTTTATTCAGGCTGAGATAAAGAGATTTTGGATGTTTCCTATGAACTGCAGAGTAAGAGCACAAACTGAGACAAGATAGGGCACTTCTGTCACATGGGATATGGGATTCAGGATATGAGCCTGACCAGAAATCAGCATAAAAGAACAAGAATTGGTAAAAAATGCCAAAACATATAAGCCGAAGAATATATGGGCCGACCTCTAACCTGTATATGTGTTTGTACAAAGGTGGGAGGAAGAGGAGAGACCCCCCAGTAACACGGGGAGGACAGAGACAAACATTTTACCTGGAAGTTGAGAATGTTGCTGATGGTTTTGGTGGCAGTGCCGTCAGAAAAGGGAGATTTGCCGTAGATCATCTCATAAGCAACAACGCCCAGGGACCACCAGTCACACTCCGCCCCGTAGGAGCTGTTCGAGCCGCTCATCGCAGCCAGGACCTCGGGGGAGAGGAAATCCTGGGTCCCCACCGGCACCGAGGTCTCTGCCACCTGCGAAACAGATTAAATATCAACCACAACACTGGGAATACTGCAGGAAAGGCGTTATAACTGCTTTTATTAAGTCTCAAGACCTGATGGATGTCTGTTTAAAATTCTGAGGTCGGCCTGTAACAAAATGTAGGGCTTCAGCATATTATTATTTCAATGTTAGATTAATCGATGAATGATTGGATAGCTACAACACTGTTATAGTGTTGTGCCATCCAAAAAGCAGGGCTATTGATTTCTAAAAGTACAGTTGCAGGTGAATGAGAGCCGGAGGTTCATGGAACCGAGCGTTTTGAGGCATCAGAAACTCAAATACAAGATTACTTAAACAGGCGTGATTGAGACAGAACACAACTCCAGGTCGGTTTTGAGGCGGGAACAACAACATAACATGGGAGAAGGAGTCAGTTTTGCAGAGTACACTTTACATACTGCTATGAGCAGTATATATTTTTTATATTTCATAAAAATGACCCACATGTGTCCCAAGATATAATGTAAACATGTTTAAATCAAACATTAGTTTTACTGGGAAAAATTGTAGAGCTGATTTATTAACAATAAAAAGAACAAATTTTCCATATTGGCCTAGTTGTTTTTGTTTATGTTTTTTGTTTTGGTTCTAAAACTGCATCACCGTTTGTCCAATCAGAAAAGAGACCATTGTTTTCATTTAGACTGTACTGTTTTCAAACCAGAACAAGCGCTGCTGCTTACAAAATCTTTAAAAGATTCCTCTTTGAGAAAGCTTATGGCCAGGTTAGTTAAGAACAATCTGAGTCTTTTTGCCTGTTCCATTGTTTATTTGTTTGGTTATGGTCCTGTAAAACCAGAGAAACTCTAGAATGGACTTACTGTTTTATTGGCTGTTAGTTTTGCAGCTGATCCGAAGTCTGCCAGTTTGATGTGTCCGGTCCGATCGATGAGGACGTTCTCTGGTTTAACGTCTCTGAAAGAACAGCACGTAGTTTAGAGAATATTTACACTGAGTTACATTGATTCTTTGTCAGAAAAATGAAGCAGTTTGTGTAAAAATATAATTCTCAGTTCTGATATATTCTGAGAGACTTTGATGAGGATATGATAAGATTCAGCTGTAGACAAGACTGGGAGCCACATTTACAAGAATATGTTTGACTATAAAAACGATATCCGTATGTGTCCTACCTGTGCACGTATCCGAGCTGGTGCACTGCATGAATGGCTTCTGTGAGTTCAGCCAAATAAAACTGAGCCATGGATTCATCAAACTGGTCTTCATATCGGTTTAACAGGGACATGAGGTCTCCCCCCGGCAGGTACTCCATCGCCTGCAGGCACAGGACAGAGGCGCACGATAAAGCTACAGGAAAACACTTCATTACCTGTGCAGGCAAAACAACTCAAAAAGTAACAATCAGATTTTCAGTCAGCAGTCTGGTGTGGATCTGAAACACCGTCTGGATCCAGGAGGAGCTGTAATGCCTTGGTGGAGGTCTGTGCTCTCAGAGTGCTTCTAGTTAATATATTTTTAATACTTGGGGGAAGGCTGCATCAACAGCTGTGTAAAGGTCATGTGAATAATCACTCTGGTTAAGACTGATGAAGGCAAATGCAAATAAAACATTCTTTCTTTGGTAAAAAAACAGGAAACTGAGAGACTAAGAAAGGTAATTCTGAAAAAGCCTAAAGTCTAATTTGTTTAAAAACCTCGACAGGTTTCAGCTCTTAGGCCTTCAACAATTTTTTAATGATATATTATGTTGCTTTTGTTTTTATTAGACAATTCCATACCAGCTTTATTCATAAAGCAATTTTCAAAACTATGCAGTTGACCAAATGCTGTACAAAAAAATACACTAAACATAAAAAACTTAAATTTCCAAAAGAACTAAAACATAACTAGTAGGGCTGCACGATATGGAGAAAACATGTGATATTCGATAACTATGTTGAAAATCGCGATAACGATATTATTGCGATATTTGAAAATAGAGCCTACTTTTGGAACATAGTAAGTTAAATTCACTACATTTCACAAAAATGTAAGTTCCTGTATTTACAAGTCAAAACTTAACACAGACTAAACCAGGAATAAAACAAGGCTAAGCTGGGACTAAATTAATTAAATTACCACTAAAACTGGACTTTTTAAACATTTTTATTTAGTCACAACACATGTTCTTTTAAGGCTCTGGTGGAAAATGATTCTTCAGTGTAAATCTCTGTCAGATGGAAGACCACAGCGTTATTGTGATATATTTAGATTCTTGTGATACAGATATTGTGTTTGCTGATATTACGATAACGATAATTTTGTGAAATATTGCGCAGCCCTAATAACTAGGATCCAATAGAAAATGTCGACATCTCACACTGTGATAAAAGGCACTGAGAAAAGACACATTTTCAGAAGTGATTCAAAAACAGGCAGAGGCTGGGCCGCTCTGATCTCTGATGGCTGCAGGTTCTACAGTTTAGGGGCAGAGACAGAGGAAGCACGGTCACCACAAAGCTGCAGCTGATCTGCTGCGCGAGGGGACGCAGGGGGGGTCAAGTCGGCCAAACAGGAGGGAGCGAGGCCATTCAAACATTTAAAAGCAAAATAAAAATCTTAAAACCCACTCTAAACGGACAGACAGCCAGTGAAGTGGAGCTGGGAGAAAGGAAATCACGGATGTAGTGGAGTCACATGTAGCAAACTCGCCCAAGCTGGGAATAGAACCTGGGTCGCTCTGGTTTATGTGGTACCTTGCATTTCGTATTCAAGTCTATGATGCACTCTACCAGGTGAGCCACAGTCACCTGCAAACTAATTTTTAAACACATTAACCATGTTAAAAAGAAGAGCACAAAAGATACAACAGTTTGCAAACATTTCACATCCAAACAGCGCTCCTGCACATCACGCCTTGGAAGAGGATTCTCTGTATGGTCAAACTAAATTAATTACCTCAGAATAACGTGTTTTAGTTCAGATCTGAATCCATAGATTTCTAACAAGTTAAAGGAAGGAAAGAGAGGAGCAACAGGAACATGCAGATGTCTAAGGTTTGATCAAAGGCACTCTGCAGAGCGTATAGGGGACCTCGGCTCATTATATATGTCGTTATGTAACATGGGATTTCTCAGATTTATCTGTGATACTGCAGGCAACGGCTTTCAATAGAAACAGAGGCTAAAAATACATCAGAGGGGACTGCTAAATCAGTCTGCACTGTGTGGGCACGCAGGGACCGTTTAGGGCTTCAGGAGACACCACAACACAATGCAACAGAGCCTCAAGGATTAAAGTGGACTTTGATTCTTCTGCAGTAACGAGAGGCAGTGGTCAGGAGAATCTGAGCAGCAGAGGGCTGCCATCACAGTGACAGAACCCAGCAGACAGCATTTCTAAAAGCTAGAGACAGAGAGGCTAAAAATATATCATTATATATCATTCTATGTATTTCTGCTATAGGTGGCGTTCATGTGGTGTCATAGAATCCTAAAGGGCCAAAACTGAGTTGGAGTTAGGTCAGAATCTGCTGTGAAAGGTGGTTTATGGTTAACATCTCTGCAAGAACTGGACTCATCCACATGAAACAAAAACTGTCACAAAGTTCAAAGTCTTCTGTGTCAGTACAAATGACCTAAATGAAGTTATTTCTTCACTGCAGCGTCACAAAGTGGTGATATTATTCAAACACACAGTGTGATTGCTGGCAGTAGACTCTGCATTAGGCCACAGGATTATTATGGTGAGGCTGTGGAGCCAGGAGCTGACAAAACATGTGCTGTGACTAAATAAAAATGTTTAAAAAGCCAAGTTTTAGAGGTAATTTCTTTAATTTAGTCACAAATCAGCCTTGTTTTATTCCTGTTTTTTGATTTTGACGCTGTTCTGACTTGTGAATAGAGGGACTTACATTTCTGTGGATTTAGGAGTAAACTAGGTCTACACAAGGTCTAAATCAGGGCTTAACCAGGACTAAACTAGATATAAAATAGGTCTAAACCACGTCTGAACAAAGTGTAAACCATGACTAAACCAGCTCAAAACTAGTTCTAAACCAGGACTAAACTAGGTCTAGGTCTGTTTTAAGTGAATTTACCTTACTGTGTCAGAAAAGTAGGCCCCATTTTAAAATATTGCAATAATATCGTTATCGCAATATTGAACATAATTATCGAATATTGCATGTTTTCCATATCGTGCAGCTCTAGATAATAGTGTTGTAGTCCAGACCATACTAATCAGGACTATGACCAGTCCGAGACCAAGACAAGGTCGAGACCGAGAGTTTTAAAGACCGAGACTGAGTTGAGATGGAGACCAAGGCAAACTGAGAGCAGGTGAAGACCAAACCCAGTGAACTGACAATAAATCAAGGTAAAGGTAAAGTAGTTTACATACATTAATGATCATTTTAATGATTTAATGACACAAACTCCAACAAACATAAAACAATGAGTTTCTGGTTCTTCTGATGCTGAAAACAAAATACCTCAAACTTGTAAAGTACGGTATTTCCTTATAATGTTTGGTAATCTCAGAGACCGCAACACCCGAGACCATGACCAAGACCGAGTAAAACTGCAGCCAAGATGAGAACAAGACTTTTAATTCTGCAGCCATCAGCACCATGGCTTTCCGTAACTAAAATACATTCCAATAAATCCTTCTGTAAAATGTAAGCAACTGCTGACATTTACATCACACTGCAATAAAAGAGATATGCAGCATGACATCCAGAAGAAAGTGACCAAAGCCAGAATACATCACTGAATCATTCTGTGTATTTTACAGTTGTTGGGTGCTTCAGGACCCACTCCCAAAAAGTTAAATATCTCAGACCGAAGCAGCAAAACAACTGAGATCAGGCCTGACTCTGAAATCTAGAGCCAACAGTGTAGGGCTGCAACTAACAATTACTTTGATAATAGATTCATCTGTTCATTATTTCTCAGATTAATTGATTAATAATAGGATAAAGAAGTGCAAGCAAATGAATGATGACCTGGAGGCCCAGCTGGATTTTTACAAGATTTTAACAAGACAAAGCTACGGTGAGTTGCTTGAGGATGTCTTTTCATCATAAAAAACAAACTGACATTTTCTTGTTTTAGTGGCTTTACTGCTCTGTCTTAGTAATAAAACCTCTTTTCTCAGCTCATGGCATGTTTCAAAGTTTAGAATAAGTAACTAACTTGTTATGTGGGGTATTGATGCAGTGACTGTGGTTTACAGACTAAGAACACAAAAACTGAATTTAACTTGGCTTGACTTTGCATTCTGCTCTGACAAAGGGGCAGTGGGATGTCCTGCAATCACTACAGAGGCTAAAAATCACCAGAGCAGTGGTTCTCAAACTGTGGTGTGGGTCCCACTTGTGGTACTCAGAAGTCTTTTGCATTTCAAATGTTTTATTTCTGTTTTACATGTTAAGTGTAGACCATCTCTTATTTCTGGTTTAGTCCTGGAGTAGTCTTGGTTTTGTCCTGGTTTAGTCCTGGATTCAGACCTGGTTTAGTCCTAGTTTAGGCATGCGTTTCTCCTGGTTCAGGCCCAGCTGTAGACCTGGCTTAGCCCTTTATTTGATACCAAGTTTCAGTTCCTCGTGGGACCTTTAATGTTCCTTTGCAGGAATCAAATAAATAACACAGAACTGTGAGAAGAACTGTGCTCCTTTTTTCAATATTATTGTGTTTCATGATTGTATAAGATGAATTAGCTAACCATAGGTATCAGAAAAAAGGCACCGGTATCAAAAAACAGGTATTGTTTAAGAACTGGTATTGAAAAAATTCCAAAATACAAGATAAGAATACAACATAAATTATACCAGAATTCTGTTGTAACAAGAGGACGTGGCTTTCAAACAGCTACAAAGGCTAAAAGACGTTACTAAATCCTTCTATGTATTTATGCAGTGACTCAGGACACACCCCAAATAAATAAAACATCTCAGAGTTTAGCAAAAAAGCTACACTGATTGAGCCTGACTCAGACTTTAGCTTTGACAGCAGGCAGTGGTCAGGCGAATGTGAGCGGCTGCCACCACAGTGACAGGGCCCCTGGTTGGTGGAAGCGCTTGGTGTGAGGCGGCGGCAGTGCATGAATGGCCGGGGCTCGTCTCAATGAAGGAAGCATTCTCCAGTGTTTCCTAGCAACTGAGAGAGAGACGAGAGCCGCACACACACACACACACACACAGACACCAGGATACACACACACACGGAGAGAGAGACGAGAGCCGCACACACACAGACACCAGGATACACACACACACGGAGAGAGAGACGAGAGCTGCACGCACACATAAAAGACACACAGACACGCACGCACACGGAGAGAGAGGCGAGTGCTTTGTATGAGCTCCACGCTCGGCCAGAGATCAGGGCGAAGGCAGGAGCAGGACCAGCGGCAGACAGACAGACATGTGGCAGCAGCAAGGATACGGCAGAATATAAACACCTGCTGTAATCAGAGCGCAGCAGCAGCTCAGAGCCTTTAGTCCTGAGACAAACCTGCTGAAGTCCAAACTGAGCGACAGAAAGGAGAAAAGGGGGATATCAGAGGCTCGAGTCTGAACGTGAACACAGTGAATCTTGTCGTCCAGCTGTGTTACTCCAATTAAGAGACGTTCAAATTACTGACCCTCATTAGGAGCGAGATTACAGGGCGTGTTTCAGGAACTATTTTAAACACATCTGGGAACCATTAAATAATATGGGTCGTATCAAAAGGAAAATTTGCGATACTACTGCTATCAAAGAAATAAACCAAGTTTCAATCCCTAGTGGGACTTGTAATGTTCCTTTGCATGAATCAAATATCAGAATAAATCATACAAACTACTGGTTTAACTCACAGCTAGGAATTTTGCTCCAAAAATGTGTCTTTTATTGAATATTATTGTGTTTTATGATTGTAGAAGATAAATTAGCTCACCTTGGGTATCAGAAAAAGTATTGCTCAGACACCGTTATCAAAAACCAGATATTGTTTAAGAACTGGTATCGAAAAAATGTGAACGGTACCCAGCCCTGCTCGAGTCTGAATGTGGCACAGCTGTCGTCCAGCTGCGTCTCTTCAATTAAGAGACGTTCAAATTACCAACCCTCATTAGGAGTGAGATTACAGGGTGTGTTTGAGGATCTATTTTGAAACATTTAGAGCATTTTCCTCAGCACTTATTATGTACAGATTGCTTGTTTAGACCTGGTTTTGACTGTGTTTTGTCTTCAGTTAGTATTGCATTTTTTCTTTGTTGGTCCATGTTTTAGCATTTGTTTTAGACCCAAGTTAATTCGAATTTAGGCTCATTTTAGTTAATGGTACTTGTAAAGCCAAAGGTGGTACTTGGTGCGAATAGTTTGAGAACCACTGGCTTCCCATAAATATAACTTAGACTTAATAATGTCACTTTATTTCTCACCAGATAAACGTGGTCCTTGTCCTGAAAGGCGTAGAGAAGCTGTGGGATCCAGGGGCTGCTGTTTAGAGCCAGGATTCTTCGCTCCTCTTCATGAAAAACAACCTGAAAACATCACAAATCATAATCACAAATGGGTTTATGGGTTTGTCTGTCTGCATTTACAAAACACAATTCATCTTTTTAATATAACAGACTTTTTTTTATTATCACTATCGTTGTTTTGGTAAGATGTGAATTTCCATATTTTTATAACTGCAGTAAAATGAAGCCAGCCAAGAGGATGAGACATTGGTATTTAACACGTCAGAGTCCTTCAAGCTGCGATGATTCACAGACCACTGATTCAGTCAGAAAGTACAACAGAACTGTTTGTTTTTGCCTTTTTAAGCACTACAGCGCCCTCCAGTGGGACAGAGTGAGACCAACATTGTCACAGTAGTTAAACATGCTGTATCAGGGTTTCTGCAGGGTTCAAAAGGTGAATTTAATTTTTTTGACCTTTTGGCAATTATTAAAAACAAGACCTATTTCATTAGAACGCAGGATACAAAAAATACAAAATTTACAAATTACACTGTTAAATAAGCTGAGTTATAAAAGCAGTTTAACTGGAACCCGATGTGCAAACAGTGAGAGCTGCAAAGCATTTTGGTTATGGTAAGAAAAGTCCTGAGCTTCATAAGCTCTTTAATGCCTTTGAGCATTAAAGTGGGCATTTTAGGATAAGGCTGTAAATGCATGCATCAGCTGTATGTGACAAATTCAAATTAAATGTATTTAAAATCCAATACTCCACATCAACAAATTAAGACTTTTTAATTAAGACTTTTTTTTACATTTTAAGTCCCCGCAGAAACCCTGAAATATACACAATTTATTATCAATTGTGATTTAAAAACGTCTTCAACTTAATATTCAAAAGTATGAGCATTCTTTGATTGGATAACAAAAGTAGATAAGACATGGTACACAGTCGATTAAACAATTTCACATACATTTTCTTTTGAGTTACAGAAAACAGGGAGGTTTATGGATGTAGAGAGGACATGAAGTTAGTTGGTGTGAGAGAAGAGGATGCAGAGGAGATGCTCAGAAGGAGCAGAGGAATCACTGTGGACTCCTCTGAAGGAAACAGACTGGAGGAGGAGGACGAGGAGGAGGACGAGGAGGAGGAGGAGGAGGAGGAGGAGGAGGAGAATTTAGTTTCTTGTAGTGAAGACTTACATTGTCCTGAGTGCGTAAAACTGTCTTCTTCATAACTTTAAGAGCGCAGACGTCTCCGGTGGCTTTCTCTCGAACCACTTGGACCTCAGCGAAGTGTCCACGTCCCACCACCGCTCTCTGCTCAAAGTCCTGCGCACTGGGCTGCAGCGTCTGGAGCTCCGAGATCACGTCAGAAACTGGGGAAGACAGGCACAGAAGGTAAGAGGCAGGTCTAATATTACAGATATTTTTTTTGTTTGTTTACTTTAGAGTTTAACTGTTTTAAGACTATTGTTCAAGGAAATTTAAGACCTATTTCGTGACCGTGCGGTGTACAAAAACCTGAGACTATTTGTGATAGAGAGCGCCGCAAAGTATTTTGGTCTCGGTATGAAAAGGTCTAAGTTCTCGTATTGGTGCCAGTAAAATGCCTTTGAGCATTTAAGTGGACATTTTAGGTTGTTGCATCTAATGTATGTGACATATTTGAGACTTGTTTTATGTATTTAAGACTTAAAATTCCGGATCTCTGCAATTTTAAGACTTTTTAAGGCCTTTCATTCAGACTTTACAATGTAAGACTTTTTAAGACACCACAGAAACCCCGAATAAAAGTTTGTAGTAGTAAGCAGTAGTATTTTTAGTAGCAACAGTAGTCGTGGTAGTTTTTGCTGTGCAGTTACAAAAAATACTTTCCAAATTACTCTCAGTACTATTTTAGCTTTTGACTTTGTAGTACTTTTACTTTTATTCAAGTAACATAGTATTAAAATGTAACAATACTTTTAATGCAGTACAGGCTTAATTCATCTACCTCTGCTCATTTTAAACATCTTTGTTTATCAGAAATATTAGGGCCAATCGATAAAAACATTTCTATTCTTAATGCACATTTATCTGAAGACTCTTGAATGTGTGTCGTTGTCTTAAATGTTTATCGTGGCAACTGGTGATGATAGTGAGTTCAAGACTAAACAAAATATAGTCTTAACATCTCGTCAAGCATTAGTCTGCCATCAAATACACTGCTGATGAAGAAAAAGGCTTACATTTGTTGACAAAGTTGGCCACATAATGATTCTTCATGAGTTCTGGGGAGGTGCACTCCTGATAAAGGAGCAGGAAGGCCTCCAGGAACTCCTCTCTGCCCACGGTGCATCCTGCTCCCTGGGGTCCGCTCACGGTCACTCGGCCCTGGGGGAGCACACGGACAAAGACGGGAAAAGGAAGACGATTAGAGGCTTCTATAGTCAGTATGGGTTCAGGGTAGCTCCAGGTTCTGTGAAATTTAAGTCCTTTTTAAGACTTTTTAATGCCACTTAGAGTGAAATTTAATGCCAGCATCGTCAACAACAGAACAATAATCTGTATGAATTTTACTCTAAGGAATAATCCGCACTTCTCTCTGAAAGTCTAACACAGATAAAAGAACTCCTGTGCTGCCTTAAAAAACATTGATAACATTTCTTCAATACATATATTTTATTATTGCAGTGGCTCTATTTTTTTGTAGTATCAACATCATGTTTTGACACATTTTAAGACCTAGATTAACAAAATCTAATAGCTACTCAGAATTTAATGCTTTTAAAACCTTGTGGCGACCCTGGGGTAAAATTAAACATTTGTATACAGTTAAATGGTGGAACATTACAGGCAAACCAGAATTTAATGACAGTGGGAAGATTATTTATGAACAGTTACCTGAAACACCTGGTTGAGTCTGGAGCTGCGGCTCGTGATGGGATCCGCGATGGAAGACAGAGATTTTGTGCTTCCATGATTCACGAATTTAAACTTCAACATGGCTTTTTACTGGCGTATAACCTGGGCAAATAGTCTGACAAACATAATGCAATATAAGGGCTTTGTACATTTATTAATTTGACATCTACACAATAGCATTAGGAAGACAAGTAAAGTTAAAGAAGTCAAGTGGGAAATGTCAACAAAGCGTGGGGTCAGTGCTAAAGCTAACGTTGCTAATAACAGCGCTGCTAACAGACAGTAACGTCCGTAGCTCAGCGCCATAAACAGCCTGTATTTTACATCTCACAGCAGGAAACTGTGAGGTTTTGTGGGCACTCACCTGAATGTCATGCGGTTCTCTGTGCTCTTTTATTTACATTTCTCTGACAGCAGCGGGAGCTCGGTTTTCCTCTCGAATAAACACATTTCCGGTAAACTTTCAAATTTTGCGCGGTCCCCGCCCAGCTCTGAATGAGAGAGCGCTCTGATTGGACAGTTTCCTTATGTGGGCGGGACTATTTTTTTAGTTTAGACCAATCAGCGAGCACTCAGCAGAAGCAACAGCAACGTTTATTTTTAGAACTTTTACCCCCAGAAGGAAAAGGGCTTTTTCTCATAGTTTTCAGGAAATACAGGTATGGAAAGTACAACTCTCTGTTACAGAGAAGCTTGTTATATTAAAATATAGCTCCATTACTATTAATTCTACAGTTTGTAAAAAAGATATGGTTATTACGTTATTAGAGATTACACTTTTTTCACTAATCACAGTGCATTTGAACTCACCAAGTAACACAGCGTTTACCATTAATTCAGAAGACCACCATAATCTAATTCAACCCCCCATATTCCAAAACTGAATGTAAACTCTTTTTTTTTTTTTTACCATAATAGCAAAATATACAAATAACTTAATAATAATAATGAGAATTATCCTGTTATTATTGTTTCATGGTTTCCATCTTGAAAAGTTAAGAGAATGACGTTTCTTTCATTAAAATAATGTGGCTATAATTGGAATTTTTAGACCAATATAATGACAAGAAACAGTAAAAAAATAAATAAAAAATGTAAAATATTTTAAATAAATAAATAAAAAATCCTAAAACTTAATATCAAAACATTTTAACTGGTGGTAGAACATCTGAGTATGTGGGAAACACTGAGTAACAAAAACAAATTTCTGTCCTGTAATTAAAGTAAGTGAGGCTAGGGCTTAAGTTTAGAATTTAATGTCAATTTATTAATAAAAAAATCATGACATTGTAAATCATTTTAGTGACAAAAGTCTTTAGATATGCAGCAAGATGCAAATTCTGGTTATTTATTCTCATTATTATAAGTTATTTCAAACTCATACATCACTTCACTTTCACTTTAAAACATACAAAGCTTTTCATGCATTAACAGAGGTGGACAGTAACAAGTCACATTTACTCAGTTATTTAAGTAACTTTTGAATAAAATGTACTTTAAGAGTAGTTTTATTGCAACATACTACTACTTTATTTACTTGATATAATTCTGCAGTAACCGTACTCTGATTGTGAAATGTGTGTTTCTTGTGTCTCTTGTTCTTTTACAGATGAACCTTATTGTTACTCATGTTTATTGTTTATTGTTTATTGTTTGGAAACAGCAGAAGCGTCTCATTATTTTATGTTTTATCTGATCACATCAAAACAAAAACTGACACCATTACTCCAAACACTTTACTCAGTACTACAGGAGTTATGTTATGTTGTATTTAGTTTGAGTATGTAATATTATTTTGAAGTAACACTCTTCCTTGATCACAGTCTTTGGCGACTCTCCCCACGTCTGTTTATTTTTACAATAAAGCCAGAGGTGAGTACTTTTACTTCAGTAATTTAACTTTTGAAAGGAAATGTAGACCTGTTTTCTGATCTATAATTTCTCAGGTGGCACACTCACCTCACAACCTGGCTCAAAGTGGGTTTTGTTTTAAAAAAAAGTAGCAGCAGTCATATAATTGCGATGATATTATTGCGATATTTGAAAATAGAGCCTGCTTTTTGAACATAGTAAGTTAAATTCACTACATTTCACAAAAATGTAAGTTCCTGTATTTACAAGTCAAAACAGCCACAAAATCAAAACTTAACACAGACTAAACCAGGAATAAAACAAGGCTAAGCTGGGACTAAATAAATTAAATTAGCACTAAAACTGGACTTTTTAAACATTTTTATTTAGTCACAACACATGTTCTTTTAAGGCTCTGGTGGAAAATGATTCTTCAGTGTAAACGATAATTTTGCGATATATTGTGCAGCTCTAGTAATATTAATATACATCTCATATTTTTCACCTCCTGGCACTCTGGTGTTAAAATACAAAAGTCAAAGAAAATTCTGAGAGCCCAAACTTTTTATTTCCAACACAGATATTTCATTAATGCTCATTTCATTTCTTTCTTTTTTCCACATCAGATCATGTTCCACGACTGAAAAGCGCTGGTGCTCCTGCCGCTGGAGTCAGAGGTGTTACGGTTTGGTCTTGGGGTTGGGTCCGGGGATCGGGGCGGGGATCGGGGAGGGGGCGGGGTTTGGGGCGGGGGAGGGGTCGGGCACAGGGGGAAGAGGAGGGTCGATGTAACAGCCCTTCTTGTGCCACTGCATGTCCCGCACTCGTCGGACGGACTGGATCTGAGGCGCGGACGCTCCCCAGTCGTTCCAGTGCTTGTAGTCGCCACATTCCAGGACGAACTGGCGCCCCCTGTAGCCCGGGTAGGTGTACGCCACCCACCTTCAGGGAGACACCAGAGAACAACAGCACAGTTAGGCTTTAAATGTACTGGCCGCTTTATTAGGTACACCTGCTCTAATCGGCCAATCAGAGCCTTTAGTCCTGAGACGTATGGAGCTCAGCAGTGACCACCCACCCCGGGTTCGGGAAGTAAAATTCCCATTCATTTTTCCAACTGACTTTTCCAAAAATCTGTATATTAAGAGTTTAAAAGCGTGACAAGGGCTAACCAGCTCACAACAATAATAACACAATTTATTTCTATCAAAAAGATGAACTAAAACTTGAAAATTCAGCAGAATGCGTTTGCAGCTTTGCGTTTTTATGGCAAAATTACTTGTTTTATGGTCATGAGGTACCACAAAGCTGAGTCTCCCTTGAGCCGACTTTTCAAAAGGTCAAACCTGCTGAAGTCCAACCCAAGCTTCAGAATGGAAAAGAAAGGGGACTTAAGGGATTTAACATGGCCTGGTCTGGTCTGAGTATTTCAGAAACTAATGATCTACTGGGATTTTCACCCACAACCATCTCTGGGGTTTACTAGTCGGTCCAGTCAGACTAACGCTGCCCCCGTTCTCTACAGAAGTGAGTCTGGTCCCTTCTCTTGAGTCTAATTTCTATGGCGGAACAATCACAGGCAGAGAAACCAACCACAGAAACGAAGAGTTGTACCCAACACAAACATGGAGTTGATGAAGAACTGTTCCCGTTTTTACCATGAAACTCCAGAATCCTGTGTATCTGAGCAGCTCTGTCCTTATTTGTGAACGGGGACAGCAGCAGAAGCCAGTTGTACAAAGACTTGTGAAAGAAAAAGTGGGTTTGTTTGAATGTGGTGGTTACGTGGGACGTCAGAGGGACTTTACTGTTGTTAAAATGGAAACAGGACCAAGACAAAAATCCCACAGAGGACTGAACAACAAGGAGGACTTCAGCAGAACCAACAGGAGACCAAGGAAAGACCTAAACACTGTTAATCAGAGAGAAGTTATTACATTCACTCTGTATAAGCCACAGCCATCTTGGTTATTTCTGAGAGGAGATTATCTTCTGCTTCTGTGAGACGCAGAGCTGCAGAGAAACGGCTGGGACAGGTCAGGATCCAGAGTCCACTGGAGACGGCTCTGAGGCTGAGGAACCAGACTCTGCTGCTTTAGAGAAGACAGGAGGAGAATCTGACTGGCCAGGCTAAGGGTTTACAGAGAATGAGCCCAAACAGAGAAAAGAACATTTCCAGTGAGTGGCCTTGTTGATGCCAGTGCTCAGAGGAGAATGGCCAGACTGCTCCTGAGATGATAGAAAGCCATCACCAGGCCACTTTCTTAGATTATCAGTGGTCAAAGTGTCTTACGTTCCGTTCAGAGCCTTGACACTGGCCACTCGGTCCTGGAAATCGTACGCCCAGAGACTCGGGACGTCGTCATCCAGGATCTCTAGGTTTTTCCCTTCAAAGCCTGAACTGTCGAAGAGGTGCAGCCGGTGTTCTGCGCTGTCCTGCACACAGACAAACACGTTTACACAATACTCACTGAGATGTGTGCTAACGGCAGAGGTCGCAGGAGTACTCAGAAGTCTGGAGCCTTATAAATGTAGGAGGACATGGCGCTGCTGAGCACACAGGGACAGCGCCAGGCCTCACCAGTTTGAGCGGCCTGAAGGAGCCGATGTAGGGGCCGCTCTGGTCGTTGGTCCAGCAGCTCCAGCGAGGATACTCCCCCCTCTCCAGGACGAACTGGTCCCCGAGGCAGCCGCAGCGCTCGAACCCCACCCATCTGACAACAACATACAAGATAAACCAGTTCAGACCAGTCCAAATCCATTAGAACCATTTAAAGAAACATACATAATAAAAAGGAGCATAAAGAACATGAAGTCAAGTACAAATACTGTTAAAAACAATACTACTACTTAATACTACTGCAAACACCCACACTTTACCACCAAGTTTAAAAATATTTTTGTTAGGCTGTAACTACTTATTATTATTATTTTGATAATTGATTAATCTGTTGATTATTTTTATAATTAATCGATTAATAATCAGATAGTGAAGTGTGAGTAAATGTGTAATGACCTGGTGCTGTAAGAATTACAAGTGGTTAAGAAAAATAGGTTTTATTGTTAAAAATTGGTAATAATACTATAAAATCACTTTTTTACAAAAACTAAACCAGACAAAGTTTCAAGTATAATATTTGAAGAATTTCAAGAATCTATGAAGACCCCTGAGTTATTAATTAAACAATTTTAATCGATTAATCTGATTAGTGGTTAAAGCCTTATACTTTTGTGTAGTGTACATGACATTTCCTGCTAAAGTAAAGAGAAATGACCTCAAAAACGTAAGGATTTCCCAACTGCCCGCCCCTGGGAGTTTGCCTGCAGTGCTATGAGTTTTACTCACGGTCCTGACTCCACGATGACCGATCCCACTTTGGGAATCTTCTCCAGGAGGTCTTTACACTCCCCAGACAACTCCACCTTCTTCCCAACAAAGTTCTCAAACTCAAAGACCACCAACTTTAAAAGACCAACGGAGAAAATGCAACACTGTAAGAAAAATGCTGAAACTTGTTTCTTTGACCAAAAATAGGTTTTAAGTATAAATGTATATAAAAGTATATATATTTAAAAGTACTTTGTAGGTGGCCCCGGCTCCTCCCTGGCCCTTCCCTGCAGGAAGCTGCTCTGGTGTCCCTGTTTGTTCAGTCATTTTAGCTCTACAGCAAACAACAAACAACATAGCAGAGTAAAAAAGTAAAAAAATTAAAATAAAAAATCACTATTATGTATGTATACCCATTTTCATCAATAGCAGGAGTTGTGTATTAATTGCAAACATAAATATAACAAAAACTCCAGGTCAGGACACACACATGTACAGGTTACTGACGATATATAAGATGGATAAATAAAACAAGGGGCATAACATCAGGGGTCCAGGACATGAGAGGGCCCCTCTGAGTCCTTAATTATAGTTAAATTTAGTGGATTATTTTCAGTCTGGGCTAGAAATTACACAGCAAGCGTAACTCATTGAAGCTTAAAATATATTAAATTGTATGATATGCATAATTTCTTCACAATATTTACTTAAAGCCTGCAAATTTTAGTAATGAACAACAATACACATCAAAATGTATATGGCACTGACAATATTTTTTATAAACTATTAGTGTACAGAGTTACTGAGGGACTTCAAACCTGCACTGGGGCCCCTAACTACCAGCTTACACCACTGAATAAAACACAAAAGGTCCGGAATAAAGAAATAAAAAAGGTCGTATTGCTTCTGCTCAGCGAGACTGGCCCTGAAATCCAAATCATGATCTTCTAAATGCTGTAAATGCTAACCACTCTGCCACTGTGCACCTCTAAAAATAAAAAAAATGCTGGACTTAACTGTAATAAAGTGTTTTAGCCTCAGTTGTCCATGCAGTTGTACTCAGGGACTGATGAGAAGAGCACCAAGATCCGGTACAGAAGTGAGTTTATGTCCTTCCCTGACACATCCCTCTGCATTTATCTGGGCTTGGGACCAGCACAGTTCTTTTCTCATGTGTATTATAATAAAGATGTCCTCTGTTTACCTGGATGGCTTGTGCGTCCCCGCTGCACGGACCAGTCCAGCCCTCAGCCTGTCCCTCCGTCTCTGTCTCACGGTGCTGGTGGTCTGCCTGTCCCTCTGGTGCTCCGTCTGTCCCTGTGGTTCTCAGCTTGTGGTTGCGGTGCCGGGAGCGGACGCTGGCGGGTCCCTCTGAGGCCGGGGGTGGTGGTATTTATGGTTTATTTCTGACCACAGCAGCAAAAAGCCTGTCGATGCAGCAGTCTGTCTGTCCCATTGTGAGGGGTGTGTGTTGGGGGGCCGGGGGTATGGGCGGGGAGGGGGGCAGGTCCTGGCACACTCTGGGGCAGATGCCACCAGCTCTGCCCCTCTGCCACTGACCACAGCTCACAGGAAACAGGGGGCAGATCACTGAGGGCTGCCAAGAGACACAACCCTCGAACTCAGCAGAATTCAGACCCACAGCTCTGTAAACTCTCTGTACATGAAGAGTTTTAGTAAAGAACATACTTCCTTTGATTTGAGGATAGACTTGTCCTCGTGAGATATTTTTGTTCTCTGTTCTCTGACCCATTTGTCCAGTGTCTCTGGGGTCAAACCTGTCAAGAGCAGTGGTCAGGATCTTGGTCTGGAGCAGCCTGGCCAGACAAACTCTTCTATACAAATCTGTGATGACTCCCACTCATTAATGGAATCACAGCAAAAGGTTTAAAAATCTGGACTTGGTTTTTAAAGTTGAATACGTTTTGCCTCTTATCCAAGAAGCTTTCTCAATTCAAAAACGAAGTCCAGATCACTGCTTTTTAAACCTTTTGTTGCTATTCTATACAAAGAAGTTAGTCTGGTACCCCTTTGGTAACATTTCATTTCTGTAGCTGAACAATCACAGGAGGAGTAACCAATCATAGAAATGAAGGGAGGGACATAAGCAGTGCACCGCTGACCCAAACAAACATGGCGGTTTGCAGTTTTTGTCCATAAAAGCCCAGAATCCTGTGTATCTGAGCAGCTCTGTTCTTATTTGTGAGCAGGGACAGCAGCGGAAGCCAGTTGTACAAAGACTTGTGAAAGAAAAAGTGGTTTGTTTGAATGTGGAGGTTACGTGGGACGTCAGAGGGACTTTACTGTTGTTAAAATGGAAACAGGACCAAGACAAAAATCCCACAGAGGACTGAACAACAACGAGGACTTCAGCAGAACCAACAGGAGACCAAGGAAAGACCTAAACGCTGTTAATCAGAGAGAAGTTATTACATTCACTCTGTATAAACCACAGCCATCTTGGTTATTTCTGAGAGGAGATTATCTTCTGCTTCTGTGAGACGCAGAGCTGCAGAGAAACGGCTGGGACAGGTCGGAGAGAAACTGTTCCCTCCGAGTGAGGAACCAGACTCTTGTGCTTTCGAAAACAAAGTAGGACCTGACCTGGAGGACTATTGTGCATGTTTTAGGTTGATGGGGAAACGAGTGGGAAAAATCCCACTCGAGCACAGGAAGAGCTAACTCCACTCAGCAATGCCTAGCCCTGGCCTGGGAATTGAACCAACACCTTTCTTACAGTGAGGAGCCTTCTCAGCTCTTTGTAGAGGTGGAACTATACTTTCCACCTTTGGCTCTGTGCACTTTGACACAAGAATAAATGAGAAGAAAGAGAAAACAAAAGACCCAACAGCTGTTTACCATAGAAAATATTTAATAAAATCCCCTCAATTACCTCTTAATGTACACACAGCATTATTATTATTATGGGTCATTATTCCACCATAACAGTCAGTATTCTAACAGTACATTCATTAACACATTCAGACATCTGTGACAGAGCAGGCACTTTGCTTTGACCCTTAAACTACGATCCAGGAGTGCGTTTTATGGCCTTGAAGAACATGCATAATGTGAACCCAAGCTGTTGTTGTTGGCATCGATAAGAACTGAATGCAGAGATTTTTTTGGTCAGTTTTTGGATACTGATGAATAGGAACCAGAAATGTGCATATTTTAAACAACCTCTTATGGCTTCTTGTACAACATGGAGAGTCATTATTTCAGTATCTTTAAAGTGCTTGGTTTGCATAAGAACATCTGTGTTTGGCAAAGTCATCCACGCCTCAACAGAAACAGATTTACAAAATTCATGATGTCTTATTGTAGACTATTATTTTGATTCTTTCTATCCGTGAGGCTTCTGCGGAAGACTGTAGCACAACTGAAACACGTCAAGGTAAAAGTTACATCTCTTTGTGTCTGAAGAAAGAATCAAAATAATATTAATGTAAAGACAGAGTTAGATGAACTTCAGCTGTGATGGATGAAGAAATAATGTCTGTGATTGTGCAAAGGATCTTGATTCTGCAGACAGAGCTGGAGGTGACAGCGTGGGGTCTGCTGTGGTCTTAAACCAGAACACCATGTTCCTAGTAAACTGGTTGTTTTCTCACATTAGTGATGTATTTTCTGGTTGGTTAAAGATCTGTTCAGTTCCATTTAATCCACATCTGTTTGTTCAAATGAACAGCGACTCAACATTAATTCTTTGTATAAAAAGGATCCAGATGGAAGGCCAGGCCTGAGTCTGTGTTTAAGGCAGATAATATCCATCTGTTATTCTGATGTTGTCAGTTCTTTTCAAAATAAAAGCTTTTAAAGCATGGCATAGTTCCACAGACCTACACTTCAGTCTGCGATATTCTCTCTGTATGTACAACAATATGTAACAGGAGTTAAAAACAGTTTCGCCTTTATTTACAGTATTTAAATTGAGTTCAGCTCCTGCATAAATCTGTAAAAAAAGTCCAGTGAAAGGAACTAAAATCCATTTGAGGCACAGAATCCATCGTCCGCAGAAGACAGGAGGCTTCCTGCTGCGTCGCTCCTGAAACAAAAAGGTCAGAGCTGTTAAATAATGTGCTTCTACATTCACTGAAATACAAGTAAAAGGAATCATACTAAACGTAAAGTTTACAAAAGAAGGATGAATTAATTTAAAAAATGTTTATTGTACAGCAATTTATACTTCTACTACAACTACTACTACCCAAATCCAAGATGTTCTGGTTGTGAAGGGAGTTTAACATTTCCATCCAGGTAACAACAACTTTTATTGCGTTAGTGACTAATATTTGATCAGCAGCTTCTGAAAGACTCAGTCCACGCCACGTTCAAAGTAAAGTAAATGGCCTATATTCTGCTTTTATTCATATTTTTAACCCAGTCTTGGTCTCCTCTAGAACAGCAGCAGGTTTTACAGCCTTTACAAACTTTATGTTGTGGAAGTTCACAAATGAGACCAAAAGTAGTATTTGAGTCTTGCTTTATTTTGCGTCAAAACTTCCAACAAGAACTGCTTAGGAACATTTTCGCAGTACAAGAACAACTGCTTCCGCCCCTTGGACACTAACTTCCCTTCCCCAGTCATTTCAGAATAAAAGTGTACATTCATGTATGAGATAAGTCTCTATAGTGTAAGGTAAACTAAGGTAGACTTTATTTATTGTCCCTGTAGGGAAATCCTTCAGTGCCACTGGGGCGACCGGGGATCCTTCTCCAGATCTGAGCCAGGATCCTGGTCAGGACCTGTGCATGTTTTGAGGTTAGTGGGGGAAACCGGAGCACCTGAAGGAAACCCACCCAGACACAGGGAGAACATGCAAACTCCTCACAGAAAGGCCCCACACGGCCCAGGAATCGAACCTGGGACCTGGGAGGCGAGAGTGCTAACCACTAAGCCACTGTGCCGCCAAGTATCTGACTGAAAGAGATAAGTACTTTACTGGTGCCATAAAGAAACAGGTAAAGACCACCAGAGGGCAGCAGAGGGCAGCTCTGTTTTGCTCTTTTGAACGCAAAGAAAAAAAGCTTTTCTCTTCCTTAAACTTTGTCTCTGATGCTGTTTTCCTCCCAAAGTAAAACTGTTTGTGAGGAATCAGTGGAAACAGAGCTGTGCACTGTTTTTTGGATAAATGACTGAGAGCAGATGGATGTAGAGGGCTTGTTGCTGATTGGTCAGTGCTTCCTGGAGTGGGCAGGGCTTTAGGGGAGAGGAACTGAGCGTTCTGAGGCCTCAGAAAGCGCCAGAGAATGCAGGGTTACTCAAACAGAACACAGCTCCAGGTTTGTTTCTGGTGAGGAACAACGTTAGAACATGGAGACAGAGGAGGAGGACGTTTGGAGAAGATAAAGACTTAGTGAAAAGATGTTAGTGACGTAGGATAAAAAGTGTTGTTACATCTAAGATTCCGCGTCCTGTTGCCCCATTCTCTTCTTGGACTTGAGTTCTTTGAGCCAGGCAGGAGACGAGCCGGCCCTGGAGCAAACACATTTACTCATTAACACTGAAACAATACTCATCATCTCCATCTGTTTGAGTCCTTACCCTCCAGAGCCCATAGGGGGCAGCACCATCATGGCCCCAGCCATCTGATGTGCAGACCGGGGGGAGCGGGACAGCTGAGAGGACGCTCCTGTCTGCTCCTCCGAACCGTCGTCCTCCTCAGTCTTCTCTGGCTCCTGAGGCGCTGCAGTTCTGTCTGAGGTCCGCTTCTTTAACTGAGCCTGAGAGAAAACACCGTTCATAACCAGAGCAATGTCATAAACATGGTTCTGAACATAAACCAGAGTCTGACAGGACGCCTCTGGAAGCTCCTGATCTTTAGCCCTGAGCTGTGGTGACGGGGCCCCGGGAAAACGTCCAGAAGCTCTAATGCAGACATGTCCAAAGTGCGGCCCGGGGGCCATTTGTGGCACAGAGAGAGATTTCATTTGGCCCTCAGCCTCCATCATAAAATGCATTGTTTATGGCCCTCCAGCAGCATTAAGTAGCATTTCTATGCAACTGTGCATCTGCCACTCTCAAGCCAGATCTGATTTTTTTATTGGTTAGTCTGAAATCAACTTCAGTTTTATTACCCACTATACTATATTAACTATAGGCTATCCCATCACATGCACGCATGCACGCACACACACACACACACACAAAAAGAACTTAACCTTAAACAAAATTATCTGGGAAGTTTATATGTTCTCAAAAACTCTTCTCTTACTGCTATTTAAAAATATAATTGTCTAGAAATTGTTAACAAAACTCATAAAACATTTTACATTGTGTTTTATAAATACAATACAACTGCCGGCCCATGGACATTTTTGCATTCTCAGAACTGGCCCTCTGTGAAAAATGTTTGGCCACCCCTGCTCTAATGTGTGCAGCAGTGGCGTAACTTAGTAATGAGGGGCCCCAGTGCAGATTTTTAGAATAGGCACTAGTGGTACTAAGCCAATCAGCAGCTACTTCAAGTTTCTATTTAAACTTCTAATTCATAAAATGATGCAGTCAGCTGTTTTTACTGAATTCAAAGACCAGTGATTAAAGTCTGCAGAGTTTAATTCAAAATACTTCTTATGTTTGGATTGAGTTTGTCTCCTGAGACAACCTCGCTCACAGACGGTAGATTAGAGGTAGGTCTCATCATTTATAATGAGTTGGTTAAATTGAACATGAATTAAAATTATTTCAAAGTAAAGACTTGACCACAGACGGACAAGGGCCCATTCCCAGGGGCCCCTAAACCACTAAACACTGAGAGTCCTTTATTAGTGCGTCATGCTCAGTCTGGGCAGGACTCCATTAAAAATCAAGCTTTTCTTAGGATAAAAAACATAAAAAATATATGATGTACATAATTTATTCACATTTTTTCCTAATCCCTACAAAGTTTAGTTGAACAAAAATAAACATCTCTTTTTTTCGCAGCACTGATGTTTAAATATTTTAAGAAAGTTCAGTGCACGTTTGTAGCTTTAGAGTATGATCTGTGATGTATAGATTTAATGACTGTGAGTCATTTATTTAGGGCCCATTCTGAAACCCTGCACTGGGGCCCCTCATTACCACAGACCTTACTCCACTGAATGTGTGAATGATGCCCAGCAGGTGGCGCAGTGGAGCTTTTGATGTGAGTGAACTGAGCTGAAGCCCTGCAGAAACCTCTTTTAGACCGATTAGAAACAGTCTAGGCATCAAATTCTATATTCAAATCTACGAGCCATTTTTAAAATTGTTAATAATATTGCTACAGCTCCATTGAAGAAATGTATTGAACTTTGTTCTGAACAGGGCCACACATCTCGGTCCACAGCTCACAGAAACTGTGTAATCCCTAACAGATGCTCTGCCTTTGCACAGTCAGCTTCTCATTAAATCCATCAGAACTGGAACCAGCTCCAGCCTGAAGTTCTCTGCAGATCTGCAGCATTTTTCTCAAAACCTTAAAAAACATGTTCTTAATAATCAGCCGTGCCAACATCAGTCCAACTAACGCTGTGCTTACCTGTATTCATCATTATTCACTACTAATAACCTGTATTTGTAAGTACTTTTATCAATTATGAATTAAGGCTAAATGCCTTTTTAAGCTTGGTAACATAGTAAATATTTTAACTATGAATTAATATTAACTTTTGTATTGTGTAATGTTGTATTTCTTGTGCTCAGCTGCTCAGGGACTGCAGATGGAAAGTAGCTTGTACCTAAATCTGGGACAAAGCATCTCTTTTCTTGTGAAACTAATGTAGTTGTACTTGGTCCCTGACAAATAAAGAATAAACTAAACTAAACTAAACTAAACTAAACTAGTCACTGTATTTATAATCGGCAGTTCATATTTTTACTTCTGCTGTCTGTGAAGACTCACACTCTCTTACTTACTTCTATTATTATTATTATTATTATTATTATTATTCATGTGTTCAAATACACAGAGAGTATTTCAGAGCCTGAGCCAGCGTCACTGCAGCGATGTTGTTGTTGTTGTTGTTGTTGTTGTTGTTGTTGTTGGACTGAAACCCAGGGCTGTGGTTTATCTCAGTTCAGAAAACATTGTTATCATTTTCAATCATCAGTAACAGACTCTGCCTTCTAACCACTGTCACCATCTGTGTTTGTGTCCTGTTTTCTGTTTTGTTTCCCTTGTGTTTTATTTTGTAGTCTGGTTTGTTCTTGTGTTTTCCTGTGTTCCTGGTTCTTTACTTCCTGTGTGCTCCTGGTTCTTTACTTCCTGTGTGCTCCTGGTTCTTTACTTCCTGTGTGTTCCTCAGTTCTTTACTTCCTGTGTGTTCCTGGTTCTTTACTTCCTGTGTGCTCCTGGTTCTTTACTTCCTGTGTGTTCCTGGTTCTTTACTTCCTGTGTGTTCCTGGTTCTTTACTTCCTGTGTGCTCCTGGTTCTTTACTTCCTGTGTGCTCCTGGTTCTTTACTTCCTGTGTGCTCCTGGTTCTTTACTTCCTGTGTGCTCCTGGTTCTTTACTTCCTGTGTGCTCCTGGTTCTTTACTTCCTGTGTGCTCCTGGTTCTTTACTTCCTGTGTGCTCCTGGTTCTTTACTTCCTGTGTGCTCCTGGTTCTTTACTTCCTCTGTGTTCCTGGTTCTTTACTTCCTGTGTGCTCCTGGTTCTTTACTTCCTGTGTGCTCCTGGTTCTTTACTTCCTGTGTGTTCCTCAGTTCTTTACTTCCTCTGTGTTCCTGGTTCTTTACTTCCTGTGTGCTCCTGGTTCTTTACTTCCTGTGTGCTCCTGGTTCTTTACTTCCTGTGTGCTCCTGGTTCTTTACTTCCTGTGTGCTCCTGGTTCTTTACTTCCTGTGTGCTCCTGGTTCTTTACTTCCTCTGTGTTCCTGGTTCTTTACTTCCTGTGTGCTCCTGGTTCTTTACTTCCTGTGTGTTCCTCAGTTCTTTACTTCCTCTGTGTTCCTGGTTCTTTACTTCCTGTGTGCTCCTGGTTCTTTACTTCCTGTGTGTTCCTGGTTCTTTACTTCCTGTGTGCTCCTGGTTCTTTACTTCCTGTGTGCTCCTGGTTCTTTACTTCCTGTGTGTTCCTGGTTCTTTACTTCCTGTGTGTTCCTGGTTCTTTACTTCCTGTGTGCTCCTGGTTCTTTACTTCCTGTGTGCTCCTGGTTCTTTACTTCCTGTGTGCTCCTGGTTCTTTACTTCCTGTGTGCTCCTGGTTCTTTACTTCCTGTGTGCTCCTGGTTCTTTACTTCCTGTGTGCTCCTGGTTCTTTACTTCCTGTGTGCTCCTGGTTCTTTACTTCCTGTGTGCTCCTGGTTCTTTACTTCCTCTGTGTTCCTGGTTCTTTACTTCCTGTGTGCTCCTGGTTCTTTACTTCCTGTGTGCTCCTGGTTCTTTACTTCCTGTGTGTTCCTCAGTTCTTTACTTCCTCTGTGTTCCTGGTTCTTTACTTCCTGTGTGCTCCTGGTTCTTTACTTCCTGTGTGCTCCTGGTTCTTTACTTCCTGTGTGCTCCTGGTTCTTTACTTCCTGTGTGCTCCTGGTTCTTTACTTCCTCTGTGTTCCTGGTTCTTTACTTCCTGTGTGCTCCTGGTTCTTTACTTCCTGTGTGCTCCTGGTTCTTTACTTCCTGTGTGTTCCTCAGTTCTTTACTTCCTCTGTGTTCCTGGTTCTTTACTTCCTGTGTGCTCCTGGTTCTTTACTTCCTGTGTTCTCCTGGTTCTTTACTTCCTGTGTGCTCCTGGTTCTTTACTTCCTGTGTTCTCCTGGTTCTTTACTTCCTGTGTGCTCCTGGTTCTTTACTTCCTGTGTGCTCCTGGTTCTTTACTTCCTGTGTGTTCCTCAGTTCTTTGTGGTTGTGTGATGTGAGTGTTTGTGTTCCCTGTGTCTCCTGGCTTCAGTGTTTTTTTGTAAGTTTTCATTTGTATTTTTGGATTATTTGTGATTCCTTTTTTTGCCTTTTTGTTTCTCATCGAGTTTTAACCTTTTTGGTATTTGACTTTTAAAATTTTGTGTTTTTTCCTTGTGGAGTTTTTTCATTTATTTTAATTAAAAGTTTTTGCCTTTTTTGGGTCCTTTTCCCACTGCGCCTCACACCCGACCATGACAATGCTCTCTGGGACCAGGGGGAGGCGCTGTTCATGGTTTGGTCCAACAGAGACCCTCATGATCTCAGGTCCATCTTTATTATTTTTATATTAGCTTTAAAACACAGATGAACCTACAGCAGGGTATTTCCAGGTTCTTCATGTGAAGACCTTTTTAAAACTTGTTAATGTCCCTCAGAGTGAAATTTAATGCCAGCATCGTCACCGACAGAACAATAATCTGTATGAATTTTACAGTCAGGAATTATCTGCACTACTCTGTGACTCAAGGGTTTTATTTTAAAAGTCTAACACAGATGAAAGAACTCCAGAGCTGCGTTAAAAGGAAAAATTAATCATGCATTTCAATGATAACATTTCTTCAATAAATATAATGTATTATTGCAGTGACTCTACTTTTTTGTACTATTAACAATGTTTTGACAAATTTTAGACCTAGATGAACAAAAAGTAATACCTACTAATAATATTTATTGCTTTTAAGATCTTGGGGCTTCCTGTACAGTGCAGGCAGCGGGAACTAAACAAACTCTTTGGACTCTTCTTCGTAGACTGAGAAATTTTAATGTGGACAAGACACGTATGGTTTTATTTTTTAGATCTGTTATTGAGTCAGCTTTATCCCTCTGTTTTAATTCTTTTTATGGAAGTCAAGAGTTTAAAACGGTGACAGAGGCCAGGGAAATAATTGGCAAAGACCACAAAAATGTTCTTCTGTTGGCATGTTCTTCTGCCCACAGCCAAAACTAATTGCGTTGAACTTTCTTCTGTTCTTTGTTAATTTGGCTGCACTTTAATTTGAATTTTAACTTTGCTGTTGACTGTGTTCATCAATGATCTTTTAATGACTTTTATCTTATTTACATCTCTTCCTCTCTCTCTTTTTAATCAAGCTGTGTTCTGCTGTGCCTCATGGCGTTTAAAACATCTGTCCTGCCTACTGCAAACCAAATTTCCCCATCTGGGACAGTGAAGATGACTGAGTGAGGACCAGAACGTACGATGAGAGCGGCCGGGCTCAGGCCAGGGAACAGGTTGACTCTCTGAGCGACCGGAGGAGGACACGCCACCTTCGGCTTCGGTTCCTCCTCGCCGTCCGAGTCAGGTCTGGTCTCAGGTTCATCTGAAGTTTAACAGAACGCGGTGAGATAAATCCCCTCACAGAGACCAGAACAACAACAAGCAGAGCTCCACAAATGTTTTTAAAATTTGAATAAAATTAAAACTAAAATACTTTCAAATCCCATGAGCCAATATTTTCTTCCCAACAGAACAAAGATAACAACAAATGTTTCCTCTGAGAAATGGGACACTTTTATCACAAAATGTGCTGCCTACAGCTCTCAGTTGGGACAGGAGCAGGTTTACCTCAGGTCTCAGCTGGGACAGGGGCAGGTTTACCTCAGGTCTCAGTTGGGACAGGGGCAGGTTTACCTCAGGTCTCAGTTGGGACAGGGGCAGGTTTACCTCAGGTCTCAGTCGGGACAGGGGCAGGTTTACCTCAGGTCTCAGTTGGGACAGGGGCAGGTTTACCTCAGGTCTCAGTCGGGACAGGGGCAGGTTTACCTCAGGTCTCAGTCGGGACAGGGGCAGGTTTACCTCAGGTCTCAGTTGGGACCTGAGGTAAACCTGCCCCTGTCCCAACTGAGAGGTGTAGGCAGCACATTTGAAATGAGGTCATTTTGTGATAAAAGTGTCCCATTTCTCAGAGGAAACATTTGTTCTCTTATCTTTGTTCTGTTGGGAAGAAAATATTGGCTCATGGGATTTGAAAGTATTTTAGTTTTCATTTTATCCACATTAAAAAAAAAGTCCTAAATTTTCTGGGATTCGGGTTGTATGTGTGTAGTAGTAGTGTGTAGTAGCAGTAGTAGTAGTAGTAGTAGTAGTAGTAGTAGTAGTAGTAGTAGTAGTGTGTAGTACCTGTGGAGTCGCAGGTCCTCCAGTCGTAGGCCTCAGTGAGGTCTGAGTGCAGTTTGACCGAACGAGGAGCACGAGCTCGACTTCTCGTCCGACCCAGATCAATCTTTGCCCTCAGAGCTGTGGTGTCCAGAAGAGGAGTCGACTGTGGGCACAGAGGAGGAACAGTGAGGTACAGAGGAGGAACAGTGAGGTACAGAGGAGGAACAGTGAGGTACAGAGGAGGGACAGTGAGGTACAGAGGAGGAACAGTGAGGTACAGAGGATGGACAGTGAGGTACAGAGGAGGGACAGTGAGGTACAGAGGAGGGACAGTGGGTACAGAGGAGGGACAGTGAGGTACAGAGGAGGAACAGTGAGGTACAGAGGAGGGACAGTGAGGTACAGAGGAGGGACAGTGGGTACAGAGGAGGGACAGTGAGGTACAGAGGAGGGACAGTGAGGTACAGAGGAGGGACAGTGAGGTACAGAGGAGGGACAGTGAGGTACAGAGGAGGGACAGTGGGTACAGAGGAGGGACAGTGAGGTACAGAGGAGGGACAGTGAGGTACAGAGGAGGGACAGTGAGGTACAGAGGAGGGACAGTGGGTACAGAGGAGGGACAGTGGGTACAGAGGAGGGACAGTGGGTACAGAGGAGGGACAGTGAGGTACAGAGGGGGGACAGTGAGGTACAGAGGAGGGACAGTGAGATACAGAGGAGGAACAGTGAGGTACAGAGGATGGACAGTGAGGTACAGAGGAGGGACAGTGAGGTACAGAGGAGGGACAGTGGGTACAGAGGAGGGACAGTGAGGTACAGAGGAGGAACAGTGAGGTACAGAGGAGGGACAGTGAGGTACAGAGGAGGGACAGTGGGTACAGAGGAGGGACAGTGAGGTACAGAGGAGGGACAGTGAGGTACAGAGGAGGGACAGTGAGGTACAGAGGAGGGACAGTGAGGTACAGAGGAGGGACAGTGAGGTACAGAGGAGGGACAGTGAGGTACAGAGGAGGGACAGTGGGTACAGAGGAGGGACAGTGAGGTACAGAGGAGGAACAGTGAGGTACAGAGGAGGGACAGTGGGTACAGAGGAGGGACAGTGAGGTACAGAGGAGGGACAGTGAGGTACAGAGGAGGGACAGTGGGTACAGAGGAGGGACAGTGGGTACAGAGGAGGGACAGTGGGTACAGAGGAGGGACAGTGAGGTACAGAGGAGGGACAGTGAGGTACAGAGGAGGGACAGTGAGGTACAGAGGAGGAACAGTGAGGTACAGAGGAGGGACAGTGAGGTACAGAGGAGGAACAGTGAGGTACAGAGGAGGGACAGTGAGGTACAGAGGAGGGACAGTGAGGTACAGAGGAGGAACAGTGAGGTACAGAGGAGGGACAGTGAGGTACAGAGGAGGAACAGTGAGGTACAGAGGAGGGACAGTGGGTACAGAGGAGGGACAGTGAGGTACAGAGGAGGGACAGTGAGGTACAGAGGAGGGACAGTGAGGTACAGAGGAGGACAGTGAGGTACAGAGGAGGGACAGTGAGGTACAGAGGACGGACAGTGAGGTACAGAGGAGGGACAGTGAGGTACAGAGGAGGGACAGTGAGGTACAGAGGAGGGACAGTGAGGTACAGAGGAGGGACAGTGAGGTACAGAGGAGGGACAGTGAGGTACAGAGGAGGGACAGTGAGGTACAGAGGAGGGACAGTGAGGTACAGAGGAGGGACAGTGAGGTACAGAGGAGGGACAGTGAGGTACAGAGGAGGGACAGTGAGGTACAGAGGAGGGACAGTGAGGTACAGAGGAGGGACAGTGAGGTACAGAGGAGGGACAGTGAGGTACAGAGGAGGGACAGTGAGGTACAGAGGAGGGACAGTGAGGTACAGAGGAGGGACAGTGAGGTACAGAGGAGGGACAGTGAGGTACAGAGGAGGGACAGTGAGGTACAGAGGAGGGACAGTGAGGTACAGAGGAGGGACAGTGAGGTACAGAGGAGGGGACAGTGAGGTACAGAGGAGGAACAGTGAGGTACAGAGGAGGGACAGTGAGGTACAGAGGAGGGACAGTGAGGTACAGAGGAGGGACAGTGAGGTACAGAGGAGGGACAGTGAGGTACAGAGGAGGGACAGTGAGGTACAGAGGAGGAACAGTGAGGTACAGAGGAGGGACAGTGAGGTACAGAGGAGGGACAGTGAGGTACAGAGGAGGGACAGTGAGGTACAGAGGAGGGACAGTGAGGTACAGAGGAGGGACAGTGGGTACAGAGGAGGGACAGTGAGGTACAGAGGAGGAACAGTGAGGTACAGAGGAGGGACAGTGGGTACAGAGGAGGAACAGTGAGGTACAGAGGAGGGACAGTGAGGTACAGAGGAGGGACAGTGAGGTACAGAGGAGGGACAGTGAGGTACAGAGGAGGAACAGTGAGGTACAGAGGAGGGACAGTGGGTACAGAGGAGGAACAGTGAGGTACAGAGGAGGGACAGTGAGGTACAGAGGAGGGACAGTGAGGTACAGAGGAGGGACAGTGAGGTACAGAGGAGGAACAGTGAGGTACAGAGGAGGGACAGTGGGTACAGAGGAGGGACAGTGAGGTACAGAGGAGGGACAGTGAGGTACAGAGGAGGGACAGTGAGGTACAGAGGAGGGACAGTGAGGTACAGAGGAGAGACAGTGAGGTACAGAGGAGGGACAGTGGGTACAGAGGAGGAACAGTGAGGTACAGAGGAGGGACAGTGAGGTACAGAGGAGGGACAGTGAGGTACAGAGGAGGGACAGTGAGGTACAGAGGATGGACAGTGAGGTACAGAGGAGGGACAGTGAGGTACAGAGGAGGGACAGTGGGTACAGAGGAGGGACAGTGAGGTACAGAGGAGGAACAGTGAGGTACAGAGGAGGGACAGTGAGGTACAGAGGAGGGACAGTGGGTACAGAGGAGGGACAGTGAGGTACAGAGGAGGGACAGTGAGGTACAGAGGAGGGACAGTGAGGTACAGAGGAGGGACAGTGAGGTACAGAGGAGGGACAGTGGGTACAGAGGAGGGACAGTGAGGTACAGAGGAGGGACAGTGAGGTACAGAGGAGGGACAGTGAGGTACAGAGGAGGGACAGTGGGTACAGAGGAGGGACAGTGAGGTACAGAGGAGGAACAGTGAGGTACAGAGGAGGGACAGTGAGGTACAGAGGAGGGACAGTGAGGTACAGAGGAGGGACAGTGAGGTACAGAGGAGGGACAGTGGGTACAGAGGAGGGACAGTGAGGTACAGAGGAGGGACAGTGGGTACAGAGGAGGGACAGTGAGGTACAGAGGAGGGACAGTGAGGTACAGAGGAGGGACAGTGAGGTACAGAGGAGGGACAGTGAGGTACAGAGGAGGGACAGTGAGGTACAGAGGAGGGACAGTGAGGTACAGAGGAGGGACAGTGAGGTACAGAGGAGGGACAGTGAGGTACAGAGGAGGGACAGTGAGGTACAGAGGAGGGACAGTGAGGTACAGAGGAGGGACAGTGAGGTACAGAGGAGGGACAGTGAGGTACAGAGGAGGGACAGTGAGGTACAGAGGAGGGACAGTGAGGTACAGAGGAGGGACAGTGAGGTACAGAGGAGGGACAGTGAGGTACAGAGGAGGGACAGTGAGGTACAGAGGAGGGACAGTGAGGTACAGAGGAGGGACAGTGAGGTACAGAGGAGGGACAGTGAGGTACAGAGGAGGGACAGTGAGGTACAGAGGAGGGACAGTGAGGTACAGAGGAGGGACAGTGAGGTACAGAGGAGGGACAGTGAGGTACAGAGGAGGGACAGTGAGGTACAGAGGAGGGACAGTGAGGTACAGAGGAGGGACAGTGAGGTACAGAGGAGGGACAGTGAGGTACAGAGGAGGGACAGTGAGGTACAGAGGAGGGACAGTGAGGTACAGAGGAGGGACAGTGAGGTACAGAGGAGGGACAGTGAGGTACAGAGGAGGGACAGTGAGGTACAGAGGAGGGACAGTGAGGTACAGAGGAGGGACAGTGAGGTACAGAGGAGGGACAGTGAGGTACAGAGGAGGGACAGTGAGGTACAGAGGAGGGACAGTGAGGTACAGAGGAGGGACAGTGAGGTACAGAGGAGGGACAGTGAGGTACAGAGGAGGGACAGTGAGGTACAGAGGAGGGACAGTGAGGTACAGAGGAGGGACAGTGAGGTACAGAGGAGGGACAGTGAGGTACAGAGGAGGGACAGTGAGGTACAGAGGAGGGACAGTGAGGTACAGAGGAGGGACAGTGAGGTACAGAGGAGGGACAGTGAGGTACAGAGGAGGGACAGTGAGGTACAGAGGAGGGACAGTGAGGTACAGAGGAGGGACAGTGAGGTACAGAGGAGGGACAGTGAGGTACAGAGGAGGGACAGTGAGGTACAGAGGAGGGACAGTGAGGTACAGAGGAGGGACAGTGAGGTACAGAGGAGGGACAGTGAGGTACAGAGGAGGGACAGTGAGGTACAGAGGAGGGACAGTGAGGTACAGAGGAGGGACAGTGAGGTACAGAGGAGGGACAGTGAGGTACAGAGGAGGGACAGTGAGGTACAGAGGAGGGACAGTGAGGTACAGAGGAGGGACAGTGGGTACAGAGGAGGGACAGTGAGGTACAGAGGAGGGACAGTGAGGTACAGAGGAGGGACAGTGAGGTACAGAGGAGGGACAGTGAGGTACAGAGGAGGGACAGTGAGGTACAGAGGAGGGACAGTGGGTACAGAGGAGGGACAGTGAGGTACAGAGGAGGGACAGTGAGGTACAGAGGAGGGACAGTGAGGTACAGAGGAGGGACAGTGAGGTACAGAGGAGGGACAGTGAGGTACAGAGGAGGGACAGTGAGGTACAGAGGAGGGACAGTGGGTACAGAGGAGGGACAGTGAGGTACAGAGGAGGGACAGTGAGGTACAGAGGAGGGACAGTGAGGTACAGAGGAGGACAGTGAGGTACAGAGGAGGGACAGTGGGTACAGAGGAGGGAACAGTGAGGTACAGAGGAGGGACAGTGAGGTACAGAGGAGGGACAGTGAGGTACAGAGGAGGGACAGTGAGGTACAGAGGAGGGACAGTGAGGTACAGAGGAGGGACAGTGAGGTACAGAGGAGGGACAGTGAGGTACAGAGGAGGGACAGTGAGGTACAGAGGAGGGACAGTGAGGTACAGAGGAGGGACAGTGGGTACAGAGGAGGGACAGTGAGGTACAGAGGAGGGACAGTGGGTACAGAGGAGGGACAGTGAGGTACAGAGGAGGGACAGTGAGGTACAGAGGAGGGACAGTGAGGTACAGAGGAGGGACAGTGAGGTACAGAGGATGGACAGTGAGGGTACAGAGGAGGGACAGTGGGTACAGAGGAGGAACAGTGAGGGTACAGAGGAGGGACAGTGAGGTACAGAGGAGGGACAGTGAGGTACAGAGGAGGGACAGTGAGGTACAGAGGAGGGACAGTGAGGTACAGAGGAGGGACAGTGGGTACAGAGGAGGGACAGTGAGGGTACAGAGGAGGGACAGTGGGTTATGAGTTCAGGTACAAACACAAAATTGTAAATTTAGAACATTTATTTTGAATGAACCTTCACATATTTTACTGTAAACTGTGCAATGTAAACAAAACTTGCAAAGAAAATAAATGAAGTCTCTTTGAGAGCTGTAACTCAGACAAAGTTTGCCTAAATAAGGAACAAACAACAAAAACACAAAACTTACCTAAAAAAGCATGAGTCATCTCTTTTAGAACTTTAACAAAAATAAGTTTAATTCTTCAATTAATAACAATTGTTGTGGTTCACAGCAGAGTAAATGCTCTGAACTGTGTTACTGCAGTGGTCACTGAACTCATCCTCGCATAGACTGCACATAACTTTAGTGTTGTGTATATAACTTCAGTGTTGTGTATATAACTTTAGTGTTGTGTGTATAACTTCAGTGTTGTGTATATAACTTCAGTGTTGTGTATATAACTTCAGTGTTGTGTATATAACTTCAGTGTTGTGTATATAACTTTAGTGTTGTGTATATAACTTCAGTGTTGTGTATATAACTTTAGTGTTGTGTATATAACTTTAGTGTTGTGTATATAACTTCAGTGTTGTGTATATAACTTTAGTGTTGTGTATATAACTTCAGTGTTGTGTATATAACTTTAGTGTTGTGTATATAACTTTAGTGTTGTGTATATAACTTCAGTGTTGTGTATATAACTTTAATGTTGTGTATATAACTTCAGTGTTGTGTATATAACTTCAGTGTTGTGTATATAACTTCAGTGTTGTGTATATAACTTTAGTGTTGTGTATATAACTTCAGTGTTGTGTATATAACTTCAGTGTTGTGTATATAACTTTAATGTTGTGTATATAACTTCAGTGTTGTGTATATAACTTCAGTGTTGTGTATATAACTTCAGTGTTGTGTATATAACTTCAGTGTTGTGTATATAACTTTAGTGTTGTGTATATAACTTCAGTGTTGTGTATATAACTTTAGTGTTGTGTATATAACTTCAGTGTTGTGTATATAACTTTAGTGTTGTGTATATAACTTCAGTGTTGTGTATATAACTTCAGTGTTGTGTATATAACTTCAGTGTTGTGTATATAACTTTAGTGTTGTGTATATAACTTCAGTGTTGTGTATATAACTTTAGTGTTGTGTATATAACTTCAGTGTTGTGTATATAACTTTAGTGTTGTGTATATAACTTCAGTGTTGTGTATATAACTTCAGTGTTGTGTATATAACTTTAGTGTTGTGTATATAACTTCAGTGTTGTGTATATAACTTCAGTGTTGTGTATATAACTTCAGTGTTGTGTATATAACTTCAGTGTTGTGTATATAACTTTAGTGTTGTGTATATAACTTCAGTGTTGTGTATATAACTTTAGTGTTGTGTATATAACTTTAGTGTGTATATAACTTTAGTGTTGTGTATATAACT
This sequence comes from Bostrychus sinensis, assembly GCA_020698575.1. NCBI lineage: Eukaryota > Metazoa > Chordata > Actinopteri > Gobiiformes > Eleotridae > Bostrychus > Bostrychus sinensis. The sequence goes on along the minus strand of CM036241.1, from coordinate 982,935 downwards.
TCAGTGTTGTGTATATAACTTTAGTGTTGTGTATATAACTTTAGTGTGTATATAACTTTAGTGTTGTGTATATAACTTCAGTGTTGTGTATATAACTTCAGTGTTGTGTATATAACTTCAGTGTTGTGTATATAACTTTAGTGTTGTGTATATAACTTCAGTGTTGTGTATATAACTTCAGTGTTGTGTATATAACTTTAATGTTGTGTATATAACTTCAGTGTTGTGTATATAACTTCAGTGTTGTGTATATAACTTTAGTGTTGTGTATATAACTTCAGTGTTGTGTATATAACTTTAGTGTTGTGTATATAACTTCAGTGTTGTGTATATAACTTCAGTGTTGTGTATATAACTTTAGTGTTGTGTATATAACTTCAGTGTTGTGTATATAACTTCAGTGTTGTGTATATAACTTCAGTGTTGTGTATATAACTTTAGTGTTGTGTATATAACTTCAGTGTTGTGTATATAACTTTAGTGTTGTGTATATAACTTCAGTGTTGTGTATATAACTTCAGTGTTGTGTATATAACTTCAGTGTTGTGTATATAACTTTAATGTTGTGTATATAACTTCAGTGTTGTGTATATAACTTCAGTGTTGTGTATATAACTTCAGTGTTGTGTATATAACTTCAGTGTTGTGTATATAACTTTAGTGTTGTGTATATAACTTCAGTGTTGTGTATATAACTTTAGTGTTGTGTATATAACTTCAGTGTTGTGTATATAACTTCAGTGTTGTGTATATAACTTCAGTGTTGTGTATATAACTTTAGTGTTGTGTATATAACTTCAGTGTTGTGTATATAACTTCAGTGTTGTGTATATAACTTCAGTGTTGTGTATATAACTTTAGTGTTGTGTATATAACTTCAGTGTTGTGTATATAACTTCAGTGTTGTGTATATAACTTTAGTGTTGTGTATATAACTTTAATGTTGTGTATATAACTTCAGTGTTGTGTATATAACTTCAGTGTTGTGTATATAACTTCAGTGTTGTGTATATAACTTTAGTGTTGTGTATATAACTTTAATGTTGTGTATATAACTTCAGTGTTGTGTATATAACTTCAGTGTTGTGTATATAACTTCAGTGTTGTGTATATAACTTTAGTGTTGTGTATATAACTTTAATGTTGTGTATATAACTTCAGTGTTGTGTATATAACTTCAGTGTTGTGTATATAACTTCAGTGTTGTGTATATAACTTTAGTGTTGTGTATATAACTTCAGTGTTGTGTATATAACTTCAGTGTTGTGTATATAACTTTAGTGTTGTGTATATAACTTTAATGTTGTGTATATAACTTCAGTGTTGTGTATATAACTTCAGTGTTGTGTATATAACTTCAGTGTTGTGTATATAACTTTAGTGTTGTGTATATAACTTTAATGTTGTGTATATAACTTCAGTGTTGTGTATATAACTTCAGTGTTGTGTATATAACTTCAGTGTTGTGTATATAACTTTAATGTTGTGTATATAACTTCAGTGTTGTGTATATAACTTCAGTGTTGTGTATATAACTTCAGTGTTGTGTATATAACTTTAGTGTTGTGTATATAACTTTAGTGTTGTGTATATAACTTCAGTGTTGTGTATATAACTTCAGTGTTGTGTATATAACTTTAGTGTTGTGTATATAACTTTAATGTTGTGTATATAACTTCAGTGTTGTGTATATAACTTCAGTGTTGTGTATATAACTTCAGTGTTGTGTATATAACTTTAGTGTTGTGTATATAACTTCAGTGTTGTGTATATAACTTCAGTGTTGTGTATATAACTTCAGTGTTGTGTATATAACTTTAGTGTTGTGTATATAACTTCAGTGTTGTGTATATAACTTCAGTGTTGTGTATATAACTTTAGTGTTGTGTATATAACTTTAATGTTGTGTATATAACTTCAGTGTTGTGTATATAACTTCAGTGTTGTGTATATAACTTCAGTGTTGTGTATATAACTTCAGTGTTGTGTATATAACTTTAGTGTTGTGTATATAACTTTAATGTTGTGTATATAACTTCAGTGTTGTGTATATAACTTCAGTGTTGTGTATATAACTTCAGTGTTGTGTATATAACTTTAGTGTTGTGTATATAACTTTAATGTTGTGTATATAACTTCAGTGTTGTGTATATAACTTCAGTGTTGTGTATATAACTTCAGTGTTGTGTATATAACTTTAGTGTTGTGTATATAACTTCAGTGTTGTGTATATAACTTCAGTGTTGTGTATATAACTTTAGTGTTGTGTATATAACTTTAATGTTGTGTATATAACTTCAGTGTTGTGTATATAACTTCAGTGTTGTGTATATAACTTCAGTGTTGTGTATATAACTTTAGTGTTGTGTATATAACTTCAGTGTTGTGTATATAACTTCAGTGTTGTGTATATAACTTCAGTGTTGTGTATATAACTTCAGTGTTGTGTATATAACTTTAGTGTTGTGTATATAACTTTAGTGTTGTGTATATAACTTCAGTGTTGTGTATATAACTTCAGTGTTGTGTATATAACTTTAGTGTTGTGTATATAACTTTAATGTTGTGTATATAACTTCAGTGTTGTGTATATAACTTCAGTGTTGTGTATATAACTTCAGTGTTGTGTATATAACTTTAATGTTGTGTATATAACTTCAGTGTTGTGTATATAACTTCAGTGTTGTGTATATAACTTCAGTGTTGTGTATATAACTTTAGTGTTGTGTATATAACTTTAATGTTGTGTATATAACTTCAGTGTTGTGTATATAACTTCAGTGTTGTGTATATAACTTCAGTGTTGTGTATATAACTTTAGTGTTGTGTATATAACTTCAGTGTTGTGTATATAACTTCAGTGTTGTGTATATAACTTCAGTGTTGTGTATATAACTTTAGTGTTGTGTATATAACTTTAATGTTGTGTATATAACTTCAGTGTTGTGTATATAACTTCAGTGTTGTGTATATAACTTCAGTGTTGTGTATATAACTTTAATGTTGTGTATATAACTTCAGTGTTGTGTATATAACTTCAGTGTTGTGTATATAACTTCAGTGTTGTGTATATAACTTTAGTGTTGTGTATATAACTTTAGTGTTGTGTATATAACTTCAGTGTTGTGTATATAACTTCAGTGTTGTGTATATAACTTTAGTGTTGTGTATATAACTTTAATGTTGTGTATATAACTTCAGTGTTGTGTATATAACTTCAGTGTTGTGTATATAACTTCAGTGTTGTGTATATAACTTTAATGTTGTGTATATAACTTCAGTGTTGTGTATATAACTTCAGTGTTGTGTATATAACTTCAGTGTTGTGTATATAACTTCAGTGTTGTGTATATAACTTTAGTGTTGTGTATATAACTTCAGTGTTGTGTATATAACTTCAGTGTTGTGTATATAACTTCAGTGTTGTGTATATAACTTTAATGTTGTGTATATAACTTCAGTGTTGTGTATATAACTTCAGTGTTGTGTATATAACTTCAGTGTTGTGTATATAACTTTAGTGTTGTGTATATAACTTCAGTGTTGTGTATATAACTTTAGTGTTGTGTATATAACTTCAGTGTTGTGTATATAACTTTAGTGTTGTGTATATAACTTCAGTGTTGTGTATATAACTTCAGTGTTGTGTATATAACTTCAGTGTTGTGTATATAACTTCAGTGTTGTGTATATAACTTCAGTGTTGTGTATATAACTTCAGTGTTGTGTATATAACTTTAGTGTTGTGTATATAACTTCAGTGTTGTGTATATAACTTTAGTGTTGTGTATATAACTTTAGTGTGTATATAACTTTAGTGTTGTGTATATAACTTCAGTGTTGTGTATATAACTTTAGTGTTGTGTATATAACTTTAGTGTGTATATAACTTTAGTGTTGTGTATATAACTTCAGTGTTGTGTATATAACTTCAGTGTTGTGTATATAACTTCAGTGTTGTGTATATAACTTTAGTGTTGTGTATATAACTTCAGTGTTGTGTATATAACTTCAGTGTTGTGTATATAACTTTAATGTTGTGTATATAACTTCAGTGTTGTGTATATAACTTCAGTGTTGTGTATATAACTTTAGTGTTGTGTATATAACTTCAGTGTTGTGTATATAACTTTAGTGTTGTGTATATAACTTCAGTGTTGTGTATATAACTTCAGTGTTGTGTATATAACTTTAGTGTTGTGTATATAACTTCAGTGTTGTGTATATAACTTCAGTGTTGTGTATATAACTTCAGTGTTGTGTATATAACTTTAGTGTTGTGTATATAACTTCAGTGTTGTGTATATAACTTTAGTGTTGTGTATATAACTTCAGTGTTGTGTATATAACTTCAGTGTTGTGTATATAACTTCAGTGTTGTGTATATAACTTCAGTGTTGTGTATATAACTTCAGTGTTGTGTATATAACTTTAGTGTTGTGTATATAACTTCAGTGTTGTGTATATAACTTTAGTGTTGTGTATATAACTTCAGTGTTGTGTATATAACTTCAGTGTTGTGTATATAACTTCAGTGTTGTGTATATAACTTCAGTGTTGTGTATATAACTTTAGTGTTGTGTATATAACTTCAGTGTTGTGTATATAACTTCAGTGTTGTGTATATAACTTCAGTGTTGTGTATATAACTTTAGTGTTGTGTATATAACTTCAGTGTTGTGTATATAACTTCAGTGTTGTGTATATAACTTTAGTGTTGTGTATATAACTTTAATGTTGTGTATATAACTTCAGTGTTGTGTATATAACTTCAGTGTTGTGTATATAACTTCAGTGTTGTGTATATAACTTTAGTGTTGTGTATATAACTTTAATGTTGTGTATATAACTTCAGTGTTGTGTATATAACTTCAGTGTTGTGTATATAACTTCAGTGTTGTGTATATAACTTTAGTGTTGTGTATATAACTTTAATGTTGTGTATATAACTTCAGTGTTGTGTATATAACTTCAGTGTTGTGTATATAACTTCAGTGTTGTGTATATAACTTTAGTGTTGTGTATATAACTTCAGTGTTGTGTATATAACTTCAGTGTTGTGTATATAACTTTAGTGTTGTGTATATAACTTTAATGTTGTGTATATAACTTCAGTGTTGTGTATATAACTTCAGTGTTGTGTATATAACTTCAGTGTTGTGTATATAACTTTAGTGTTGTGTATATAACTTTAATGTTGTGTATATAACTTCAGTGTTGTGTATATAACTTCAGTGTTGTGTATATAACTTCAGTGTTGTGTATATAACTTTAATGTTGTGTATATAACTTCAGTGTTGTGTATATAACTTCAGTGTTGTGTATATAACTTCAGTGTTGTGTATATAACTTTAGTGTTGTGTATATAACTTTAGTGTTGTGTATATAACTTCAGTGTTGTGTATATAACTTCAGTGTTGTGTATATAACTTTAGTGTTGTGTATATAACTTTAATGTTGTGTATATAACTTCAGTGTTGTGTATATAACTTCAGTGTTGTGTATATAACTTCAGTGTTGTGTATATAACTTTAGTGTTGTGTATATAACTTCAGTGTTGTGTATATAACTTCAGTGTTGTGTATATAACTTCAGTGTTGTGTATATAACTTTAGTGTTGTGTATATAACTTCAGTGTTGTGTATATAACTTCAGTGTTGTGTATATAACTTTAGTGTTGTGTATATAACTTTAATGTTGTGTATATAACTTCAGTGTTGTGTATATAACTTCAGTGTTGTGTATATAACTTCAGTGTTGTGTATATAACTTCAGTGTTGTGTATATAACTTTAGTGTTGTGTATATAACTTTAATGTTGTGTATATAACTTCAGTGTTGTGTATATAACTTCAGTGTTGTGTATATAACTTCAGTGTTGTGTATATAACTTTAGTGTTGTGTATATAACTTTAATGTTGTGTATATAACTTCAGTGTTGTGTATATAACTTCAGTGTTGTGTATATAACTTCAGTGTTGTGTATATAACTTTAGTGTTGTGTATATAACTTCAGTGTTGTGTATATAACTTCAGTGTTGTGTATATAACTTTAGTGTTGTGTATATAACTTTAATGTTGTGTATATAACTTCAGTGTTGTGTATATAACTTCAGTGTTGTGTATATAACTTCAGTGTTGTGTATATAACTTTAGTGTTGTGTATATAACTTCAGTGTTGTGTATATAACTTCAGTGTTGTGTATATAACTTCAGTGTTGTGTATATAACTTCAGTGTTGTGTATATAACTTTAGTGTTGTGTATATAACTTTAGTGTTGTGTATATAACTTCAGTGTTGTGTATATAACTTCAGTGTTGTGTATATAACTTTAGTGTTGTGTATATAACTTTAATGTTGTGTATATAACTTCAGTGTTGTGTATATAACTTCAGTGTTGTGTATATAACTTCAGTGTTGTGTATATAACTTTAATGTTGTGTATATAACTTCAGTGTTGTGTATATAACTTCAGTGTTGTGTATATAACTTCAGTGTTGTGTATATAACTTTAGTGTTGTGTATATAACTTTAATGTTGTGTATATAACTTCAGTGTTGTGTATATAACTTCAGTGTTGTGTATATAACTTCAGTGTTGTGTATATAACTTTAGTGTTGTGTATATAACTTCAGTGTTGTGTATATAACTTCAGTGTTGTGTATATAACTTCAGTGTTGTGTATATAACTTTAGTGTTGTGTATATAACTTTAATGTTGTGTATATAACTTCAGTGTTGTGTATATAACTTCAGTGTTGTGTATATAACTTCAGTGTTGTGTATATAACTTTAATGTTGTGTATATAACTTCAGTGTTGTGTATATAACTTCAGTGTTGTGTATATAACTTCAGTGTTGTGTATATAACTTTAGTGTTGTGTATATAACTTTAGTGTTGTGTATATAACTTCAGTGTTGTGTATATAACTTCAGTGTTGTGTATATAACTTTAGTGTTGTGTATATAACTTTAATGTTGTGTATATAACTTCAGTGTTGTGTATATAACTTCAGTGTTGTGTATATAACTTCAGTGTTGTGTATATAACTTTAATGTTGTGTATATAACTTCAGTGTTGTGTATATAACTTCAGTGTTGTGTATATAACTTCAGTGTTGTGTATATAACTTCAGTGTTGTGTATATAACTTTAGTGTTGTGTATATAACTTCAGTGTTGTGTATATAACTTCAGTGTTGTGTATATAACTTCAGTGTTGTGTATATAACTTTAATGTTGTGTATATAACTTCAGTGTTGTGTATATAACTTCAGTGTTGTGTATATAACTTCAGTGTTGTGTATATAACTTTAATGTTGTGTATATAACTTCAGTGTTGTGTATATAACTTCAGTGTTGTGTATATAACTTCAGTGTTGTGTATATAACTTTAGTGTTGTGTATATAACTTTAATGTTGTGTATATAACTTCAGTGTTGTGTATATAACTTCAGTGTTGTGTATATAACTTCAGTGTTGTGTATATAACTTTAGTGTTGTGTATATAACTTCAGTGTTGTGTATATAACTTCAGTGTTGTGTATATAACTTCAGTGTTGTGTATATAACTTTAGTGTTGTGTATATAACTTTAATGTTGTGTATATAACTTCAGTGTTGTGTATATAACTTCAGTGTTGTGTATATAACTTCAGTGTTGTGTATATAACTTTAATGTTGTGTATATAACTTCAGTGTTGTGTATATAACTTCAGTGTTGTGTATATAACTTCAGTGTTGTGTATATAACTTTAGTGTTGTGTATATAACTTTAGTGTTGTGTATATAACTTCAGTGTTGTGTATATAACTTCAGTGTTGTGTATATAACTTTAGTGTTGTGTATATAACTTTAATGTTGTGTATATAACTTCAGTGTTGTGTATATAACTTCAGTGTTGTGTATATAACTTCAGTGTTGTGTATATAACTTTAATGTTGTGTATATAACTTCAGTGTTGTGTATATAACTTCAGTGTTGTGTATATAACTTCAGTGTTGTGTATATAACTTCAGTGTTGTGTATATAACTTTAGTGTTGTGTATATAACTTCAGTGTTGTGTATATAACTTCAGTGTTGTGTATATAACTTCAGTGTTGTGTATATAACTTTAATGTTGTGTATATAACTTCAGTGTTGTGTATATAACTTCAGTGTTGTGTATATAACTTCAGTGTTGTGTATATAACTTCAGTGTTAGCGATGTGTTTGGTGTTCCAGATGATGACCTGCGGTGTTGCTGCCTCTGTCACTGTCGTCCTAATATTTTTGTTGTGATCAAATTAAAATCAATAAATTAACGACAACTGCGTTAACGCAATCATTTCCCAGCCCTAATCACAACTAACGACGTCTTTTACCCGCTCAAAAAAAAAAAACAAAAAAAAAAGTGGATCAAATCCCAACCCTTGTTAATAAACAAAACTTATCTTTAAACAAAGTTTCCTGGTTTCATCATATACAATAATACTTCATATACAATAATACTTCATATACAATAATACTTCATATACAATAATACTTCATATACAATAATACAGAAAACACAATACAAACCACTTCCAGCTGCATATAATCAAATATAATACTACAGACTATACACTCTGTAAAATCCTGTTCTAATAATTAATTAATGGAGAGTTTGACAACACACACCGACAAACAGAAGCTCCTTTTGTTGTTTCTGATTAAGTTGTTTAAATTCATCCAGCTGCTGAGATTATAAACCTCCTGCAGTGTAAATCTCTGTCACAGCGTTACTGGGATTTATTTAGATTCTGGTGTTTGTTGATATTGTGATAATGATAATTTTACAGTGTATATAGTGCAGCCTTAGTTTGGGACGTCACTCACCTCAGGAAACGGAGCAGGCTCTTCCTCTGAGTGAGCGTCAGTAACGTCAGAGTCAGTGGCGCCCTCTAGAGGCTGCTCAGGAACCGGCTCTGGGCTAAATACAGACAAGAACAATAAAATGTATGAAGTATATAATATTTCAGGTTCTGTAAAGGAGGTCTTACGTTCGGTTATGTACTGTATTTTATTACTGAAGGTTTAATTTTGCTGTGGGGCACTGTCTGTAAAATGTACACAGCATAAAAAAATGACATGACCTTTTTTCACATTTAGCTCCAAATGATGTTTAAAACACAAGTTGTATTTTTCATGTCTCTTTTTTTTACCACATTTACAGTAATGATTTGTGAATTTATTTAATATTTAAACATATATCTATCTATAAATGCCAATGTTAAATATAATATTTAATACTAAATCTAAATGCTAAATATTTAGGGACAGTGCACATTAATGAAGATCTATTCAGTCAGTGACAGATGTAAACATGCTGGATTATAGCAACAATGCTAATTAGCATCCACAGTCCCGAGGCAGGTAACACAAAAACATGACAAGACAACGGAGAAGACAACAGATCACAGTAAGAGCACATCACAACAGGACATTATGAAGAAGTTAAAGTCAGTGGTTTCAGGACGGGTTTGCTTTAAACCACTGCCTGAGCTGAGTTTTGAAAGTAGATAAAGTTGTTCCCTGATGGAGAGTGGAAGACTGTTCCAGATGTTGCTGGCCTTTACAGAGGAGCCACAGTCCTCTCAGGGCCCTGGTCCTGAGACCACTGTGACCCCTTTTTATAAAAAGTCAGACCTGGGAGGTGGGCGGGTCCATGTAACACCTTGTTCATCAAACAAGCAAATTTAAAATTCTTAAAGTTCTCGAAGCTCAACAACTTATACTTTTTCAAAATATTACAAACGTGGAATGGTTTTCTATCAAAGGCCTTAAGTGATTTTTTGTAGAGTGATTCTATGATTTTGCAGTATTTACACCCGCCAGTCTATATGCTAAATGATTATAATAATAATTAGATTTTAAACTAAACATTTAGATTTTTAGTTTTTCAAAGTATTCAACTGCTCCTTGGCATTCTCTAAGCCAGTGATTCCCAACCTGGGGGTCAGGACCCCCAGTAGGGGTCGCCAAAACTTAACAGTGGGTTGCGAGAGTTTCTTGAAAAACAGATCCAAGCTAGAGCTGAGTGATAATGGAAAGACTCAGACTCATGCACTGCAATGGTCACAGAACATCACAGATGATTAAAACCTCTGTGGTGTTTTTGTTATGCAGTGAAATTTACCTAATAAATGATTTCATTTTTTCTTAATTATTAAGGTCAAGGAGGCGAAGACAACAGATCAGCTGATAACATGGGAGTCACCACCACAGGGTTAGGACACAGGGACACTCCACCACTGGATGGCGCTGTGAGCAGCTGCAGTTTTCTAACAAGAGTTCAACTTTTTAGAAAAAGCTGTTCAGGTGTTCAGTAGATTACTGAGCTGATTAAAGCTGCTGCTAACATTAATGTCTAATGTCTAATGAGTTGTTAGTGGCAGCTGCTGTCTCACCTTCTCTTCCTGTTGTGGTCTAAAGAAATAACCCTTACACAGAGAGAGTTTCTTCTGTACCTGCCAGAGTCGGCCGGGTCTCTGTCCTGCAGCTCAGGCTCAGGTTCGATCCCAGCGTCAGCCTCTGTGTCCTCACAGGCTTCAGTCTTAGTTTGTGCCTTTGGAAAAACAGAAGAGAAAAATAATTCTGTTAAACAAGGACCAAATAAAACAAACCAAGCTCTAAAATAATCATCGCTTCTTCTGTCACAAACCAAGTCCTGCTGACTTCTTTTTAAACCTGTTGTTGTGGTTTAATCGGCCTGGATGACTGAGAGTCTTTCTTTAAAATGTTCACATGTAGAGCTTCACACAGCAGAGTCAGAAAACTGCACTGGGCCCTCACTGAGAGGATCATCAGAGCGTGTGGGTTTTAATGAGACAGAGACAGTACATGCACACTCCTACTACATGCACACACACACTATAGTTAAATGTTAACACACCATGCCATCCTACTGCTAGCTACCAGTTTTATTCTGTTTCTCTTTTCCATTTTTATAGCACACAGCTCATTTCTTATTGGTTTCCATTTGATTTGTGGAGAAGCCAAAACAGTTTCATGGTACATTTCCTCCCATAATAAAATGAAGTATCACAGTCACACTGAGATCATCAGATTATTATTCATTCATTTGTCTGCGTGCACACCCTTCTGCGTGCACACGTACACACAGACAGAGCCCCGCCCACAGACTGAATGCTCTGAACACATGGCCGTTCACAGCACTGACGTCTGCAGCTCGCTCCTTTTGTTCGTCATCAGGCTCACGACAATAACAACAATAACAGCCTCACCTGGATACGCTCAGCTTTGTGTAAACAGTGGAACTAAATACATCCAAAGTCCCCAGACCCAGGTCCGTCACAGGTTTCTCAGTAAAAAGCTGAGGGGATGAGGGAATAATAAACTAGACTCCTCTACATACTCTACAAGAACAGAGACATCTTTTCTTTTTTTCGAGGCACCAAACAAGAATAAGGTTATTTCCTGCTTCATCCAGGAAGTCCTCATAGGCCCCTCCCACTGCTTTTCATCCGCATCATTAGCCACTCCCTCTTGAAAAACTCTTGGGCACCACACAAGAAAAAAGTTCTGCTCAGATAAAGTGTCGAGAACAACTCCCACGGCAACAACTGGCCGAGTATGAAGCCCATGACATAAACCTACTCCAGCCACAAGGGGGCACAAGTCAGTGACAGTGTGCTCCTGTTCTGCTCCCAGAATCAGATCAGCAACAGTTAAATAAATATGTATCTTCAACAGCAGCAGCAGTATTGCCAAAACATGTCGTAGCTAACAAGGGCATCATGGAAAAAAGTTGCCCAGCTCGAGCCTGGCCGCCAGACGAACTCTTGTCCTCTTCTGTACAAGTCTGGTCCCGTCGCGTAAATTTAGTTTCTACAGGTGGAACAATCACAGGCGGAGTAACCAATCAAAGAAAGGACGGGAGGGATGTAAGCAGAGCACCGCTGACCTGTGTCCAGAACAAACATGGAGCTGATGAAGAACCGGTTTGTCCATAAAACTCCAGAATCCTGTGTTTCCTGAGCAGCTCTGTTCTTCTCTGTGAGCGGGGACAGCAGCAGAAGCCAGTTGTACAAAGACTTGTGAAAGAAAAAGTGGGTTTGTTTGAATGTGGTGGACGTCAGAGGGACTTTACTGTTGTTAAAATGGAAACAGGACCAAGACAAAAATCCCACAGAGGACTGAACAACAACGAGGACTTCAGCAGAACCAACAGGAGACCAAGGAAAGACCTAAACACTGTTAATCAGAGAGAAGTTCTTACATTCACTCTGCTGCTGTTTTTGTAAGACGCACAGCAGATAAACGACTGTGATAGGTCAGTTCCAAATTGACCGGAGAGAAACGCTTCACTGCAAGAGAGAACGCATTTCTCTGTTCTTGTGAAGTATTTACAGGTACGGAGCGTATTGCGTTCACCTGAAAGAAAAAGTTTCTGTTTTAATGAGCAAAGTTAGTTCTGTTTTTATGAGAAAAGTTTTGATTTTATGAGTAAAGTTAATTGTTTTAATGAGAGAAAAAATCCTGTTTTTACGAGTAAAATAATTTGTATGTTTTTATGTGGATAATGGTCCTTATTATCTTGTTCCACTTTTGGGGGGAGAGGAATTCAAAGTCAATGGCAAAGACCTGAGATGTCTGCGCAGAGTCGACAAACTAATGATTATACGTCAATATTACGTAACGAAAGCACAATCTCCAGTGTCTCAAGCCTAGAGTAAAATAAAACCGTATTAAACGAAGTAGTTGGGACATTTACGCCCTTTCTGTAGCTACAACTCTTCAATACGAGCTAAACCTTTACTGGTTGTGATAGACATGAATTTACTTTTGTCATTAAAATCCAAGTTATTTATACTCATAAAACCAGAACTTTTCTCGTAAAAACAGAACAAATTTTACTCATAAAAACAGAACTTTTCTCATAAAAACAGAACAAATTTTACTCATAAAAACAGAACTAACTTTGCTCATTAAAACAGAAACTTTTTTTTTTCAGGTGAACGCAATACGCTTCCATATACAGGCCTTAATGAATAAATAAAGGGGAAACTAACAGTTTTATTTGAGTACAGATTTAAAAACCTCTCTGTGTCACCAGCAGAAACAGAGAATGTTCATGTGTGCCTGCTGTAACAGTGCACTGACCGTAATAACCCTGTCCTTCCTGAATGGGACGGGCCTGGGGCTGTATTTGCATAAGCGTCACATGTCACAGCAAAACTTATGGCTCTGGACAAATAAGACAACCACTCAGGGTTTTGTTAAGATACATTTCGTTGTCAACTAACTTTCCCATCGGGAGCTGTGGGGAGCAGAAACCTGTCCCAGCTTCTGTGGGCCTGAGGCGGGGTACAGCCTGGCCGTGGACAGTAGGTCTCTGTGGTCAGACACAGGGAGGGCAGGAGAAAATGATGATCTTACGGCTGAGTTTTTGGTTCGTCTGACGCTGAAGCGACGCAGTGATCTCTGACGTCTCCTGATGAAGCTCTGAACTGGAGCCATGGTCCTCCCTCCTCCCTCTGCTTCTCTCTCCTCCTCTTCCTGGTCGTCGCTCCTCTCAGACCCCCACAGGACCTCCAGAGCCCCCCTCACGGACCCCCGCACCCTTCCCACCCAGCGCTCCAGCTTCTGACCCCAGTCCTGCATCCTCAGAGCTGGGTCTTCAGGTGAACTAATGAAGGTCGTCTTGTGTCACAACATTGGTATTTTACGGCTAGAATTAGTTTCTTCACAGAGTCCATGTTTTTATCCAGGTGACATTTACTCATTTACTATACTTTTACTCATTTTTTGGGAGTAATATACATTTAAAGTAACAAGAGAGCAGGTTTGAGTATTTCCACCTCTGATCTATGGTTTTATAAGTCGAGTTTTTTCATTCTGTGACATTCATCTGCTGCACAACAGTCCCAGTGACATCAACTTCATGGATCGGTCTAATATTTAAACTCAGTACAAAGCAAACAGTTTTCAGAGCTGTGTGTGTTCAGAGTTTCATTTTGATGGATGTAATTCTCAAAGAGCAGCTCGTCAGACTCAGGTCTAACTCCTATTCCACGTTCATTAAACTGTTTCCCATTTCGCTTTACAAAATCAAAGTACAATTCGAACAAGAAGCGAGTATCTGTTAGTACAAGCAGACGAATGCAGGTAGTAGCAGTAGTTAGTAATACTCCTGTTAGATCCAAGTCCTTTCAGAGCAGGTCAAAACAAAGTGCGATGGAAAAATCCTGGTGAAAAGAGCGACAGGCTGAGACAAGACGAGTTCCTCCGCCACAGATCTCGCTCCGCAGGTCAAAAAAGTTCAAAAATGAGCAGATAAAACGAGGAAAAACATGGCTGAAGGCTGGTTTGTTTCATGAGCAGATAAAAGTGTAAAGTAGGTGACAGAAGTCAGTGTGGACATGCAAAGTATTTTGTGACTGAGGGGGCCGTCCTCAGAGTGGGGAGTGCAGAGACAGAGAGAGAGACAGAGAGAGACACGTCCAGCCTTCTATGGACATCAGGCTTTGGTCACAGGTCACTGATTCTGGGCCGGTGTGGTTTTAGAAGCCCCAGAGCAAAATTATGAAGCTGTTTCCTGCTTTTAGAGCCGAGTAAACGTCTGTGTGTGCATTTGCATCGCATTAAAATACAGCAAATAGTTAACAATAGATGTAGGAGCAGCTGTGGCACAGGAAGAGCTGCTTCTGTTTCAGATCTTATCCTGCGGCCCTCAGTCTTTCTGACTCCTCTGCATCAGTGTTTCAGGTTTTATATTAAAATAATGTATCTGTGGAAAACCTCTGCTGTTGGGAGCTGTTACTGTGACTCTGCAGAGAACGCTTGGATTAGGAGTCTGTTGCCCCCTGCTGGCAACACTGGGGACTGAACAGACCATAAAATGGCTATTTAGCATGTTAGCGACATAAGGCATAAATAAATGAGCAGCTAAGAAATGACAAACCAACATAAACTGCTAAAAAAAAACACAAAACCAACAAAAAAAATAAAATAATAAAAAAAATAAACCACAAACAAACAAAAAAATGACAAAAAACAAATGTGAGTGACAAAAAAGCAATAGATAAATGAGCAGCTGTTAGCGACATGATGCTAACAGATAGATTTCTGAGCTGATGTAGTGATGGAGGTTTAAGGCTGAAATGATCAGAACGAGTCTGGTGACGGTGTCTGGGCTTTAGAAACGCGCAGGAGCACTTCCTGGTTTCATGTGTCTACGTAGAGCTGTGAGATTGAGCGTTTTCAGCTCTGGAGAAGGGCAGTGCCTCAGCATACAGGATTACTCAAACAGAATACTACTGCAGGTCTGTTTCTGAGGAGGAGACCACATTAGAACAGAGTTGAAGAGAGGAACAGGCAGGGCTCGACACTAACGCTCTCCAAACGCAGGTACATTTTTATTTTGGCTGCTAACTCAAATACTCCCACTGCCACTTAAGCTGTTTGTTTATGCACCTTTACCTTAACTTTAGGTTGGGCCTAAATTTATGTTGCTCTGCTTGAGTGTACACCATTTAGTATAGCAATTTATCATGATTAAAGGGAAAAAACACTATAATATGTTTTAAAAGATGTAGCTGTACATGCAGAGATCTATGGAGGACCATGAGCGCCACGCGAAAAGGAATAATGCTTTTATTAAAAGAGTTTTTAAAAGTTTATTTAATAAAGAGATTACTAAATACTTTTATTAAAAGAGTTTTTAAAAGAACCTTTAATAAATGGATTACTAAATGGTTATATTAAAAGGTGTTTAAAAGAGCATTTAATAATTGGATTACTAAATGCTTTCATTAAAAGAGTTTTTAAAAGAGCCTTTAATAAACGGATTTAATAATGTGTGGTGTGAATGTGAGTGAGTGGGGACTACGGATGGAAATTAGCTTTGAGCTATAATCCGGTGCATTTACAGCACTAATACACGCTGTCCCATTCAAATAAATAAATAAATAAATAAAATAAAATAAAACCATTTAGTAATCCGTTTATTAAAGGCTCTTTTAAAAACTCTTTTAATAAGAGCATTATTGCTTTTCGCGTGGCGCTCACGGTCCTCCATAGAGATCTGCCAAACCTGTGTTTTAATTATCTGACAAATCCCTGTTCATACATAAAACCTAATTTAACATTTCTTATTTAAAATATAGACTACAAAAAAACTTAAACTAAATTGTGGCTAGTAAAACACTAAGCTACTAGCAACTTTTGACAAAGACGAGCCACGGTGGACTCTGAGCAAACCCCGGGAACAGGACTCAGTGTTTCCACCTAAACCCACTCAGAACTTTACAGAGATACACTCTTAGGTCCCGACCCACCAGCTGACAAACCTAAATGAAGGCAGGACAAACCTTTTTTAACGTCTGTCCATTCATTCACCTGTCCCTCTGTCTCCTGTCCCTCTGTCTCCTGTCCCTCTGTCTCCTGTCCCTCTGTCTCCTGTCCCGCTTTAACCAGGAGTCGGCTCAGCTTCTGTTTGCTCAGTAAACATTTAAACATTTACAGAGAGAGAGAGAGAGAGCAGCTCTTTCTGTTTGACACCAGGCTCTGTCCTCCTGCTCCTGCTTCATCAAACTCTGACTCAGACCTGAAAACGTGATACAATTATGCTTAACTGTAGATATAATACACAGCTTTGTCCTTTATTCCAGTAAATCAGAATCAGGAAGCTAGATTCTTAGAGGCATCAGCGCCTCTTAGTGGAGAAAAGAGGTCAGAGCCTCAGAGCCTTTGGTCCTGAGACATGCAGAAGACAAAGCCTGCTGCAACAGACTGAAGAAGAAAGAGATTTAAGGGACCCTGAACATGGCCTGGACTGGCCTGAGTATTTCAGAGACAGGAACAAAGGTCTGCAGACGTCTTGACCTGTGTTCATGGAAACAGAGGTAAAAGCGAGCGACGGTCTGCAGACAGTTTTAACCTCACTTCCTGTCTCGCTCTGAACCACACTCCACCACAGAGCAGCAGTTCTCAAACATCCTCACACGCGCTCATGTGGTTCAGCCTCTATTTCTGCCGCAGCGAGGGTAACGTCAGAAACTGCAGCGTGAAACTGTGAGTGTGCTCCTGCTGTGACTGTGGGCCCCTCCTCTAACTGCCCCAGAGCGACTGCGTGTCTCTGAGGGTCAGCCCTGAGACCGGAGCTCGGCCGATATCTCAGGACAATTTTTGCCTTTTTTTAGTCCATGAGCAGATTCTTGCCTACACCGATGTTTGGTCAGGCACACGTCTGGGCTGCATGTGACTGAAGGATGAACCGGGGCTGGGTGATATGGCAAAAAAATGTATCATGATTTTTTTTCCCATATTGGTCCATCTAATTTTTTTTAAATTCAATTTTATGTTTATAATAAAAAACAAATAAACATGGCTTAATTTATATTTGTAATTGAAAAGTGGAGGGTATAATGTAGAATCATTCTTTGCAAGTTTTAGTTTTTAAACATTAACTGTAATAATTTAAAGAAATAAAAGAGGTGATATGTTGTGAGTTTTTAAAACAACTGAAAAGGTCCAGCTGTTTGCTGTGAGAGAGAGCAGCGAGTGAGCTGCAGCTCCACACTCAGCCTGGAGCTACAGCTCGTTCTGTCAGACACTGACGGTGGAATCACCTTTAAACTCCACGCTGCTCACAAAGCTTTTTCAAGAAACAAGACGCAGCATTGGCGCGCGTCACATGCAGCACAGCTGGGCGCTCCTTCAGTTTTACTGCAAACCACGGTGTGCGCGCCCCGTTTTCTGAGCCCTGGTGGTGTTTCTGTGGGGTGAGGGTGGGTGAAATACATCTGGAGAGTTTTGCCCCTTTGTCCTATCCATTAATTGCAGAGTAAAACTAATATCTGTCCTGCTGGTTTTATACCGCACAGCAAATGCTAACGTTAGCTTAGCTCCTCTAGCACTGCAGCTGCAGACAGAGTTGTTGTTGCTGATGTTTTTTGGATTTAAAAGCGTAGTTCCTCTGAGGTGGTTCTTTCTCTAAACTCCTCTCTGGCTCTCTGTGGCTCAGGCTGTGGGCAGTAACCCAAACGTGTACGCTCCTGGACCAACCAACATCTGACTCTGACTTACTCTGAAGTTCAGAGGAAACATCCAAAATCACTTCATCTCAGCCTGAAAAGCTCAAAACAACAAGAGTTTGCGCATTTCTCTGAACAGAACCTTGTAGAACAAAAAATCCAAATGCATTTTGTAGCTTGTCTGAGATGAACCTAATGATTTTCTCAAAAAAAAAAAAAACTTTAACTTTTCTCACTCTCAGTTCTAACACATTTCAGTTCGTTACTAAACCGTGACCTCCCGACCTTTCACTCCCTCTGAACTCACCTCCTGCCTGTCGTCTCTGGAGATCTCCTGGTTATCCTTGTCCTCCTCTCCTGCCAGCTCCTCCTCCAACTCCTCTTCTTCCTCCTCCATCTTGTTTTCCTCCATCCTGTCCTCTTCGTTCACAGCCTCCTCCACCGCCTGCTCCTCCTCCACCTCCTGCTCCTCCTCTGTCTTTACCCTGTACACCCCCATAACCTCGTCCACCTGTGTCCATTCCTCCTCCTCCTCCTCCTCCTCCTCCTCCTCTGGTGAGGGGGTCCTGTTCTCTGCCCATCTCTCCACCTGCAGCTCCTGTCTCTGGGGCACCTCCTCCACCTCCTCCTCCAGCTCCTCCCTCTCTAACCAGCTGTGAACGGGAGGAGCAGCAGAGGTCTCTGCTCTGGAGCCCCATCGTTTTGGTTTGACAGAGAAATCGTCAAAGTCGACGTCGATGATGGACTTCTTCACAGAGAAGTCGTCGTAATCCACCTCAGCTCCTGAGGAAGGAGGAGTTGTTTTGGGCTGAACGTCGTCATCAAAACTGATCAAGACTCCTTCTGTCACCCGTCTGTCTGTCTCCTCCCTCTGCTCCTCTAGCTTCTTCCTCTGCATCTCGGCCTCCTCTTCTCTCCTCTTCCTCCTCTGCTCCTCCTCTCTCCTCTTCCTCTCCTCCTCCTCCTTCCTCATCGCTTCTTCCTTCCTCTGTCGCTCTTCTGCCATTCTGATTTTCTCTTCCATCCTCCTCCTCTCCACCTCCTCCTCCTCCATTTTCTTCCTCTCTATTTCCCTCATCCTCTGCGTCTCGGTCTCCTCTTGCATCCTCTTCCTCCATCTCTCCTCTTCTTCCTTCCTTAACTTCTCCCTTGCTTCTTCCTCTTTCTGTCTCGCCAACTCTTCCGCCATTTTGATTTCCTCCATCCTCTTCCTCCTCTCCCTCTCCTCCTCCTCCTTCCTCAGCTTCTCCATCTTCATCTCTTCTTCCTTCTTCCGTTGCTCCAACTCTTCCGCCATTTTGATTTTCTCCTCCATCCTCTTCCTCCTCTCCCTCTCCTCCTCCTCCTTCCTCAGCTTCTCCATCCTCATCTGCTCTTCTTTTTTTTGCCTCTCCAACTCTTCTGCCACTTTGATTCTCTCCTCCATCCACTTCTTCCTCTCCTCCTCTCTCCTCTGCCTCTCCAACTCTTCCGCCATTTTGTTTTCTTCCATCCTTTTCCTCATCTGCCTCTCCTCCTCCTCCTTCCTCAACCTCTCCATCTTCATCTCTTCTTCCTTCTTCTGTTGCTCCAACTCTTCCGCCATTTTGATTTTCTCCTCCATCCTCTTCCTCTCCTCCTCCTCTCTCAGTCTCTCCTTCAGCCTTTCTCTTGCCTCCTCCACTTCCTCCACTACCTTCTCCTCTTTCCCTGCACCGTCCTTCTCCCTACAAACTTCTGCTTCTGCCTCTAACTCCACCCTCTCCTCCATTTTGCGCCTCTGTTCGAACTCCAGATGCTTCCTCCTCTCCTCCTCCTCTTCGTCCTCTGTCCTCTCCATCTTGCCCTCCTCTTCCTCGTCCTCCTCCTCTTCCTCTTCGTCGCTGCTCGGGTCTGATCCCAGGATGATCGTAGGTCCGCCGTCGTCTGTCTCCACGACGCCGAACCGCACCGAGCGCCGCTTCCCCTCGTTCCTCCGTTTAAAACCTCCTCCCTCCTGTTTCTCCTCGTTTAGCTCCTGCTCCGGAGCGTCCGGCGACTCCTCCGAGCGTTCTGAACCGTTCTGTGAGGATGGAGGAGGAGATCTTTCACTCGTCGTTGTAGGAAGTTCAGGAGCTGGGGCTGGTTTGGCTGTGGTTGTTGGTTCAAAGCTGCAAAACAGAAAGAAAAACAGACTTGAACTAAAGACAAACATTTCCTTAGCTCTGTGTTCTTGTTATGTCTGAAGTTTGCGTTTTTAATTTAATGTAACTAGAGCTGCACAATATGGAAAAAAACATGCAATATTCGATAAATATGTTGAATATTGTCATAATGATATTATTGAGATATTTTAAAATAGGACCTACTTTTCTGACACAGTAAGTTAAATTCACTTAAAACAGACGTAGACCTAGTTTAGAGCTAGTTTAGTCCTGGTTTAGTCCTGGTTTAGTCCTGGTTTAGTCCTGGTTTAGTCCTGGTTTAGTTCTGGTTTAGTCCTGGTTTAGTCCTGGTTTAGTCCTGGTTTAGTCCTGGTTTAGTCCTGGTTTAGTTCTGGTTAGTTAATCTCTTGTTTAGAGCTAGTTTAGTCCTAAATTCATTTAAAACAAAATTGTAAGCCCCAGTATTCGCAGTCAGAACTTACCACAGACTAAACCAGGAATAAAACAAGGCTAAGCTGTGACTAAATTAAGCAAATTTCCACTAAAACTGGACTTTTTAAACATTTTTATTTGGTCACAACACATGTTCTTTTAAGGCTCTGGTGGAAAATGATTCTTCAGTGTAAAATCTCTGCCATATATGTAAATTCTAGCGTTTGCTGATAAATAATTTTGCGATACTATTGTGCAGCCCTAAGCGTTACCCACTTTTAACAGAGCCTAACTTATTTGTCTAAATGATTTTATGTTATTTCTTTTAATTAGTTTAACCTGAGAGGCAGTAGCTCAGTAGGTAGAGCTGTTCACCTCTGATCCTCTGTGACCACGGCCGAGTGCGACTGAGGATCGACAGAAGAGCGGACTCATGAGAAAGCGCTGAGGAAAACCGTGTACTGTCTTGTTTCTGTTCACTCGCAGTAATTGTTTGAAACTATTCCCACAAATATCTGAACAGTTCCTGACTTGTGCGGCTCTCGTGAAGACACGGAGCTCAGAACGAGTTCAGGAGCGGCACAGATACTCATCTGCTCCGAGGGCAGGTTCTTCACTGCCAGCTTCAACACAGACACAACACAACCGCAACAGAGCTGGACTCAACTCTGTCAGGTAAACGTTCTTTTACTGTAAAGTACTACAACTGTGTACTGCTACTGTAAAGAACAACTGTGTACTGCTATTGTATAGAACTGTAGAAGTAACTACTACAACAGGTCCTCCTGCACAACTACTACTACTACTGCTACTAAAACTACTACTATTACTGCTACTAATACTATTAAAACTACTACTACTACATTGTCCCCAGATCTAGCCTGAATCCTGGATCTGGCTGTGAGGGGAGAGTCAGCTTCATCACCGAGGCCAAAGAGAACTTTTACCCAAACTAACTCTGGTGACGCTTTAGTTCAGAGTTAGTAACACGTTTACTTCCTGAACATCATTCTTAACTCAGTATCTATAAATCAAGTGAAGGTTTTTATATATTTTTTTAATTATATTCTTGTTAATTACATATTTATTAATGCTTCAGTATTGCTTAAAGGTGTTACTAATACATTTAATCCTCCCTTTCCTCTCAAATATTAGAATGTTTTACAAAATACACTAAGAGTAAACCTCTTGAGTGAAAGTCTCTACTTCCTTTCCACCTCTAACTGTGTTTCATGATAAAGTTATTATGTAGGAATAAAACCATAACCACTGATAATAATTCTAACCCTCCCTTTACTCAGACATGTTTCTGCTCCTCAGTGTCTCCTCTCTGTGTTTCTGCTCCTCAGTGTCTCCTCTCTGTGTTTCTGCTCCTCAGTGTCTCCTCTCTGTGTTTCTGCTCCTCAGTGTCTCCTCTCTGTGTTTCTGCTCCTCAGTGTCTCCTCTCTGTGTTTCTGCTCCTCAGTGTCTCCTCTCTGTGTTTCTGCTCCTCAGTGTCTCCTCTCTGTGTTTCTGCTCCTCAGTGTCTCCTCTCTGTGTTTCTGCTCCTCAGTGTCTCCTCTCTGGAGTGTGTCAGGTCTGGATCTGAGTGAGTGAAAGTTTGGTAAGAGTCGAGCTCAGGACTCACCTTCTTGCTTTGGGCCGGGGACCAGCAGGGGGCGGCACCTCTGGGCTCGGCTTCTCTCTGGTCCAGATCTTCATTTTCTCCTTCACTCCTCCGGCTCCGCTCACCAACACCTCCGCCTCCTCCTCCTTCTTCTTCTCCTCCTCTTTCTTCTTCTCCTCTTCTCTGAACAGCAGACTGATCCTCCGCCGGATGCTGCCTCCACTCGAACACTCCTCTGTCGCTTCACTCACAGCGCTGTCACCTTTTGTCTGCTCTGAGGTTCTCTCTGAGTTTCTCTCCTCTTTTGCTGGAGCCGTTGCTGTAATATTTGGTTGCAGGGGCCGACCTCCAGCTTCAAATTTCGCAGTGAGCTCAGTGGACAAGCGCTTTCTGCTGCCTCCCCGCAGGTGCAGCAAATCTCTTCTCACCACCTCCTCGTCCTCAGCTTTAGGATCCTCTCCACTCTTTTTAGCATCCTTTGGCTCTACAATGATGGGTCTACTGTGGTTATTCTGCAAGACACTTTCTTTTGAGCCCTTGGCTAGTGCACTCTCTGGTTCCCTGGAGTCAGAACTGTCCACTTTATTTGCGATATTCTTCCTTTCTAGGCTAGACTTTGTTAGATCCTTGGCATCTGCTGCCTTCTTAACATTGCTATGGTCAGCTTTAGCATCCTCTTCCGTCTTTTTGACGTCTTTTGGCTCTGAAACCGTGACTTCAGGTGCAGTTTGTTTGGTTTGTGAGTCATTTTCTTTCACTTGTAGCTTAGTAATCTTGTCTAGCACCGTCTCTGGTTCTCTAGAGTCAGTTGTGTCCGCCTTATTAATGATATTTTTAATTTCATTGCTTGTTTTTGGTGGGTCCTTGGAGCTTGCAGAGGCTGGAGGAGTTAGAGAAGTGGCAGGTTTAGGCGCTGGTTTGGTCCATGAAGTTTTGCCTTCAGGTCCAGAGTCAGTGGTGTCTGCCTTATTTGCGATGCCGTCTGTGGTGGGTGACGGTTTGGTTTTTAGCGCAGGTGGTTTGGGCGCAGTGGGAGGCTTGGGGGCGCTGAACGACCGAAACCTGGCGTTGTTCTGCAGAGAGAACGGCTTCGGAGCGAGACACGGTTTAGCAGATAAGTCCGGTTTAGAGCCAGAGGAGGTCTCAATGTAGCTCTCCATCTTCTGAGGTTCTGCAAGAGAAGGAAAGAAAAGAAGAGGATTCAGACAACGGCCACTTCACATTTACACTCTCTGTCTCTGTTTGTCTCTTTGTGCTGTTTCCCTGAGTGAGCAGACAGACACAGAGCTGGAACAGACACTCTCTCTGTTTTATCAGCGACATTCACTCAGCTGTCGGAGAATAAAGTCTAGAGCAGTGGTTCTTTATACACAAACTACTGTTTTAATGGACTTAGATGAGCCCAAACCAGGTCTAAACCAGGTCTAAACCAGGTCTAAACCATAACGTGAATCTCATGACTCACCGCTCTCAGGAGAAAGGCGTAGTAACTATCAACACGCTGCAGGGTAAGTTCACTCATGTCGAGGAAGTACAATTTTTATTTTGTTTTATTTGACCTTTATTTAAGAAAAGTCCCACTGAGATTAAGAATCTGTTTTGCAGGGGAGTCCTGGGGAACCTGGTTTTGGAGGTGAAACCTACGCAGACACGAGGAGAACATGCAAACTCCACACAGAAAGGCCCCACACCGTCTGGGAATTTAACCCGAGACCTTCTTGCTGTGAGGCTGGAGTGCTGTTCCAAGTACTGTTACTGCAATATAATATGACTCCAGTAGAAGTAAAAGTACTCAACACAATTATTACTTAAGGAAAAGTAAAGTAATCTTTACTAAAGTAGAAAGTATTCATGAAAGATTTTGTTCTATGTGCACCAAATCCGCAAAACAAACCCACGTCATGTTAGAATCTTTTTACTTAAATAAACACTACTCTGATACACAAGTACCTAAGTAGAAGTAAAAGTACTCAGTTACTCTCCAGCTCTAAACCAGTACCAAACACTTACAGCTCAGAGATAACAGTCATGTTTCTGAATTCCAGAGGCGTTACATGGATCTGGTCTGACCTGAAAGACTCGAGCTGAACCCGAGGCTCCTCCTTCAGCTCCGATACTGGGACGAAAAACCTCTGAGCATAAAATAACTCTGTCTGATTCTCTCTAAAAACCTCTGCGTGTAAAATAACTCTGTCTGATTCTCTCTAAAAACCTCTGTGCATAAAATAACTCTGTCTGATTCTCTCTAAAAGCCTCTGTGTGTAAAATAACTCTGTCTGATTCTCTCTAAAAACCTCTGTGTGTAAAATAACTCTGTCTGATTCTCTCTAAAAACCTCGGTGTGTAAAATAACTCTGTCTGATTCTCTCTAAAAACCTCTGTGTGTAAAATAACTCTGTCTGATTCTCTCTAAAAACCTCTGTGTGTAAAATAACTCTGTCTGATTCTCTCTAAAAACCTCTGTGTGTAAAATAACTCTGTCTGATTCTCTCTAAAAACCTCTGTGTGTAAAATAACTCGGTCTGATTCTCTCTAAAAACCTCTGAGCATAAAATAACTCTGTCTGATTCTCTCTAAAAACCTCTGTGTGTAAAATAACTCTGTCTGATTCTCTCTAAAAACCTCTGTGTGTAAAATAACTCTGTCTGATTCTCTCTAAAAACCTCTGTGTGTAAAATAACTCTGTCTGATTCTCTCTAAAAGCCTCTGTGTGTAAAATAACTCTGTCTGATTCTCTCTAAAAACCTCTGTGTGTAAAATAACTCTGTCTGATTCTCTCTAAAAACCTCTGTGTGTAAAATAACTCTGTCTGATTCTCTCTAAAAACCTCTGTGTAAAATAACTCTGTCTGATTCTCTCTAAAAATCTCTGTGTAAAATAACTCTGTCTGATTCTCTCTAAAAACCTCTGTGTGTAAAATAACTCTGTCTGATTCTCTCTAAAAACCTCTGTGTAAAATAACTCTGTCTGATTCTCTCTAAAAACCTCTGTGTGTAAAATAACTCTGTCTGATTCTCTCTAAAAACCTCTGTGCGTAAAATAACTCTGTCTGATTCTCTCTAAAAACCTCTGTGTAAAATAACTCTGTCTGATTCTCTCTAAAAACCTCTGTGTGTAAAATAACTCTGTCTGATTCTCTCTAAAAACCTCTGTGCGTAAAATAACTCTGTCTGATTCTCTCTAAAAACCTCTGTGTGTAAAATAACTCTGTCTGATTCTCTCTAAAAACCTCTGTGTGTAAAATAACTCTGTCTGATTCTCTCTAAAAACCTCTGTGCGTAAAATAACTCTGTCTGATTCTCTCTAAAAACCTCTGTGCGTAAAATAACTCTGTCTGATTTTCTCTAAAAACCTCTGTGTGTAAAATAACTCTGTCTGATTCTCTCTAAAAACCTCTGTGTAAAATAACTCTGTCTGATTCTCTCTAAAAACCTCTGTGTGTAAAATAACTCTGTCTGATTCTCTCTAAAAACCTCTGTGTGTAAAATAACTCTGTCTGATTCTCTCTAAAAACCTCTGTGTGTAAAATAACTCTGTCTGATTCTCTCTAAAAACCTGTGTAAAATAACTCTGTCTGATTCTCTCTAAAAACCTCTGTGCGTAAAATAACTCTGTCTGATTCTCTCTAAAAACCTCTGTGTGTAAAATAACTCTGTCTGATTCTCTCTAAAAACCTCTGTGTGTAAAATAACTCTGTCTGATTCTCTCTAAAAACCTCTGTGTAAAATAACTCTGTCTGATTCTCTCTAAAAACCTCTGTGTGTAAAATAACTCTGTCTGATTCTCTCTAAAAACCTCTGTGTGTAAAATAACTCTGTCTGATTCTCTCTAAAAACCTCTGTGTGTAAAATAACTCTGTCTGATTCTCTCTAAAAACCTCTGTGTGTAAAATAACTCTGTCTGATTCTCTCTAAAAACCTCTGTGTAAAATAACTCTGTCTGATTCTCTCTAAAAACCTCTGTGTGTAAAATAACTCTGTCTGATTCTCTCTAAAAACCTCTGTGTGTAAAATAACTCTGTCTGATTCTCTCTAAAAACCTCTGTGTGTAAAATAACTCTGTCTGATTCTCTCTAAAAACCTCTGTGTGTAAAATAACTCTGTCTGATTCTCTCTAAAAACCTCTGTGTAAAATAACTCTGTCTGATTCTCTCTAAAAACCTCTGTGTGTAAAATAACTCTGTCTGACTCTCTCTAAAAACCTCTGTGTGTAAAATAACTCTGTCTGATTCTCTCTAAAAACCTCTGTGCGTAAAATAACTCTGTCTGATTCTCTCTAAAAACCTCTGTGTAAAATAACTCTGTCTGATTCTCTCTAAAAACCTCTGTGTGTAAAATAACTCTGTCTGATTCTCTCTAAAAACCTCTGTGTGTAAAATAACTCTGTCTGACTCTCTCTAAAAACCTCTGTGTGTAAAATAACTCTGTCTGATTCTCTCTAAAAACCTCTGTGCGTAAAATAACTCTGTCTGATTCTCTCTAAAAACCTCTGTGCGTAAAATAACTCTGTCTGATTCTCTCTAAAAACCTCTGTGTGTAAAATAACTCTGTCTGATTCTCTCTAAAAACCTCTGTGTGTTGAATAACTCTGTCTGATTCTCTCTAAAAACCTCTGTGTGTAAAATAACTCTGTCTGATTCTCTCTAAAAACCTCTGTGTGTAAAATAACTCTGTCTGATTCTCTCTAAAAACCTCTGTGTGTAAAATAACTCTGTCTGACTCTCTCTAAAAACCTCTGTGTGTAAAATAACTCTGTCTGATTCTCTCTAAAAACCTCTGTGTGTAAAATAACTCTGTCTGATTCTCTCTAAAAACCTCTGTGTGTTGAATAACTCTGTCTGATTCTCTCTAAAAACCTCTGTGTGTAAAATAACTCTGTCTGATTCTCTCTAAAAACCTCTGTGTAAAATAACTCTGTCTGATTCTCTCTAAAAACCTCTGTGTGTAAAATAACTCTGTCTGATTCTCTCTAAAAACCTCTGTGTGTAAAATAACTCTGTCTGATTCTCTCTAAAAACCTCTGTGTAAAATAACTCTGTCTGATTCTCTCTAAAAACCTCTGTGTGTAAAATAACTCTGTCTGATTCTCTCTAAAAACCTCTGTGTGTAAAATAACTCTGTCTGATTCTCTCTAAAAACCTCTGTGTGTAAAATAACTCTGTCTGATTCTCTCTAAAAACCTCTGTGTGTAAAATAACTCTGTCTGATTCTCTCTAAAAACCTCTGTGTAAAATAACTGTCTGATTCTCTCTAAAAACCTCTGTGTGTAAAATAACTCTGTCTGATTCTCTCTAAAAACCTCTGTGTGTAAAATAACTCTGTCTGATTCTCTCTAAAAACCTCTGTGTGTAAAATAACTCTGTCTGATTCTCTCTAAAAACCTCTGTGTGTAAAATAACTCTGTCTGATTCTCTCTAAAAACCTCTGTGTAAAATAACTCTGTCTGATTCTCTCTAAAAACCTCTGTGTGTAAAATAACTCTGTCTGATTCTCTCTAAAAACCTCTGTGCGTAAAATAACTCTGTCTGATTCTCTCTAAAAACCTCTGTGTGTAAAATAACTCTGTCTGATTCTCTCTAAAAACCTCTGTGTGTAGAATAACTCTGTCTGATTCTCTCTAAAAACCTCTGTGTAAAATAACTCTGTCTGATTCTCTCTAAAAACCTCTGTGTGTAAAATAACTCTGTCTGATTCTCTCTAAAAACCTCTGTGTGTAAAATAACTCTGTCTCCCAGGAGCACAGTGGATTTGCATGAGGCGTCCTGCAGAAAGGAAAACTGGGAGTGCTGCAGATTTTATTGTGTAACAGGATCAGGTACAGCAGCGGTTCTCAACTGGTGGGTCCGGTCCAGAAAGTGTGCCACAGAGGAGTTGATACAGTTTCAGCGTTCAGAGTAAGTGAATATGAATATTATTACACACAGAGGTGATACTAGTCTAGACCAGACTAAATGAGACCAAGACCACAGTGGACCAAGACTTTCAGGGACTGAGACCAAGTCAAGTCCAGAATTATGAGTTCTTCATCATACTGAAAAATCACAAGACCGAGGCTGAGCAAAAGTGCAGCCGAGACCCGGATGAGACCACATGACCTTCAAGACCAAGACCGGACTCGGACCCTACAACACTGGAGACCACAGATTTACTGAAGACATTTTTTCATTGTTCATTGTTTTTGGAGTACGTTTTCTAAAACATTGACGTACATTTTAGAGGGAAGGCAGTAGTAGTAGTAGTAGTAGTAGTAGTAGTAGTAGTAGTAGTAGTAGTAGTTTCAACTGTGCAGTAACAAGAACCTGTGTAGTCTACTTAAGTAAGCTCTTACTCTGCAGTTCATAGGAAACAT
This sequence comes from Bostrychus sinensis, assembly GCA_020698575.1. Classification (NCBI taxonomy): domain Eukaryota; kingdom Metazoa; phylum Chordata; class Actinopteri; order Gobiiformes; family Eleotridae; genus Bostrychus; species Bostrychus sinensis. The sequence continues at coordinate 954,411 of CM036241.1, read as the reverse complement.
CCAAAACCTCTTTATCTCAGTCTGAAAAGCTAAAAACAGCAATAAAAAGATTTAGCTCATTTGTCTGGAACAGAAGCTCGTAAAAACCAAAAATCCAAATGCATTTTGTAGCTCTCCCCTAGCTCTGCGCAGACTCTGACTCAGATGGACCAATGGTTTTCTCAAAAAACATTTTATCTGTAACTTCTTGCAGCTTTGAGTTTATAGGCCACCGTACAATAACAACATGTTACAACAGTTTAAAGGTAATGGGCTCAGTCTGAAGTCCTGTGTCCCGGGAACACACGGCACGTTCATAAAACACAGACTCTGGGTAAATGTGATGAAAAACATGAGCCATTTAGGTAAATAACTGCACAATAAAATGATCAGGATACAACTGTGTCAGGAAGGGCATCTGGCGTAAATTATAAACTGCCAAATCACAGTGCGCCTGGTTCACTGTGGTGACCCGGAATAAGAAAAGGAGCAGCTGAAAGATTTAAACAAAAACTGAGTCCAACAGATGGAGCAGACCAGAACCAGATCAGAACCAGACCAGAACCAGACCAGAACCAGATCAGAACAAGATCAGAACCACATGATCTTCAAAGTGAGTTAGACAAACTCGTCATCAGTTGCTACAGAAATTCAGACATTTTCTTATTAAACATGATTTTTCTCTAATCCCTCTCTGGTCCTCCTTTAGTCCTTCTCTGGTCCCTCTCTGATCCTTCTCTGGTCCCTCTCTGGTCCTTCTCTGGTCCTTCTTTAGTCCTTCTCTGGTCCCTCTCTGGTCCTTCTCTGGTCCCTCTCTGGTCCTTCTCTGGTCCCTCTCTGGTCCTTCTCTGGTCCCTCTCTGGTCCCTCTCTGGTCCTTCTCTGGTCCCTCTCTGGTCCCTCTCTGGTCCCTCTCTGTTCCCTCTCTGGTCCCTCTCTGGTCCTCCTCTGGTCCTTCTCTGGTCCCTCTCTGGTCCCTCTCTGTTCCCTCTCTGGTCCTCCTCTGGTCCTCCTCTGGTCCCTCTCTGGTCCCTCTCTGTTCCCTCTCTGGTCCCTCTCTGGTCCCTCTCTGGTCCTTCTTTAGTCCTCCTCTGGTCCCTCTCTGGTCCTTCTCTGGTCCCTCTCTGGTCCCTCTTTAGTCCCTCTCTGGTCCTTCTCTGGTCTTTCTCTGGTCCTTCTTTAGTCCCTCTCTGGTCCTTCTCTGGTCCCTCTCTGGTCCTTCTCTGGTCCCTCTCTGGTCCCTCTTTAGTCCCTCTCTGGTCCTTCTCTGGTCTTTCTCTGGTCCTTCTTTAGTCCCTCTCTGGTCCTCCTCTGGTCCCTCTCTGGTCCCTCTCTGGTCCCTCTTTAGTCCTCCTCTGGTCCCTCTCTGGTCCTCCTCTGGTCCCTCTCTGGTCCCTCTTTAGTCCCTCTCTGGTCCCTCTCTGGTCCCTCTCTGGTCCTCCTCTGGTCCCTCTCTGGTCCCTCTCTGGTCCCTCTTTAGTCCCTCTCTGGTCCTTCTCTGGTCTTTCTCTGGTCCCTCTTTAGTCCCTCTCTGGTCCCTCTCTGGTCCCTCTCTGGTCCCTCTTTAGTCCCTCTCTGGTCCCTCTTTAGTCCCTCTCTGGTCCTCCTCTGGTCCCTCTCTGGTCCCTCTCTGGTCCCTCTTTAGTCCTCCTCTGGTCCCTCTCTGGTCCTCCTCTGGTCCCTCTCTGGTCCCTCTTTAGTCCCTCTCTGGTCCCTCTCTGGTCCCTCTCTGGTCCCTCTCTGGTCCCTCTCTGGTCCCTCTCTGGTCCTCCTCTGGTCCCTCTCTGGTCCCTCTCTGGTCCCTCTTTAGTCCCTCTCTGGTCCTTCTCTGGTCTTTCTCTGGTCCTTCTTTAGTCCCTCTCTGGTCCTTCTCTGGTCCCTCTCTGGTCCCTCTTTAGTCCCTCTCTGGTCCTTCTCTGGTCTTTCTCTGGTCCTTCTTTAGTCCCTCTCTGGTCCTCCTCTGGTCCCTCTCTGGTCCCTCTTTAGTCCTCCTCTGGTCCCTCTCTGGTCCTCCTCTGGTCCCTCTCTGGTCCCTCTTTAGTCCCTCTCTGGTCCCTCTCTGGTCCCTCTCTGGTCCTCCTCTGGTCCCTCTCTGGTCCCTCTTTAGTCCCTCTCTGGTCCCTCTCTGGTCCCTCTCTGGTCCCTCTCTGGTCCCTCTCTGGTCCCTCTTTAGTCCCTCTCTGGTCCTTCTCTGGTCTTTCTCTGGTCCTTCTTTAGTCCCTCTCTGGTCCTTCTCTGGTCCCTCTCTGGTCCCTCTTTAGTCCCTCTCTGGTCCTTCTCTGGTCTTTCTCTGGTCCTTCTTTAGTCCCTCTCTGGTCCTCCTCTGGTCCCTCTCTGGTCCCTCTCTGGTCCCTCTTTAGTCCTCCTCTGGTCCCTCTCTGGTCCTCCTCTGGTCCCTCTCTGGTCCCTCTTTAGTCCCTCTCTGGTCCCTCTCTGGTCCCTCTCTGGTCCCTCTTTAGTCCCTCTCTGGTCCCTCTCTGGTCCCTCTCTGGTCCCTCTCTGGTCCCTCTCTGGTCCCTCTCTGGTCCCTCTTTAGTCCCTCTCTGGTCCTTCTCTGGTCTTTCTCTGGTCCTTCTTTAGTCCCTCTCTGGTCCTTCTCTGGTCCCTCTCTGGTCCCTCTTTAGTCCCTCTCTGGTCCTTCTCTGGTCTTTCTCTGGTCCTTCTTTAGTCCCTCTCTGGTCCTCCTCTGGTCCCTCTCTGGTCCCTCTCTGGTCCCTCTTTAGTCCTCCTCTGGTCCCTCTCTGGTCCTCCTCTGGTCCCTCTCTGGTCCCTCTTTAGTCCCTCTCTGGTCCTCCTCTGGTCCCTCTCTGGTCCCTCTTTAGTCCCTCTCTGGTCCCTCTCTGGTCCCTCTCTGGTCCTCCTCTGGTCCTGTAGTTTTCAAAAGCTGCTGCTTAATTTTGTTTTTGCCTTTGTCCCACAATAAAGGTCTCTTGTTGACACCTGACACACCTGGACACACCTGGACACACCTGGACACACCTGGACACACCTGGACACATCTGGGATCAAGTTCATTGTCAGAGAGGAGTCTATTGTTTTTAATGCAGTACTTTTATACTTACAAACTGTTGTACTGAAGTATTGTGTGCAGGATCAGCTGTGATTAAATGACTAAAAGTATTTAGAGCTTGGGAAAAGTGGGACTAACCTCACAACACAGATCCCAACTCAGGACTAAACCAGGTCTAAATCTGGACTTGAAGTGCAAAAGTCTCCTGAGCACACAGTATACAAGACCCATGTACCACCAGCAGCACCTGTACCACAGTTTGAAACCCCAGTGCGGCAGTAGTAGTAGTAGTAGTAGTAGTAGTAGTAGTAGTAGTAGTAGTAGTAGTAGTAGTACCTCCACCACTTGTCTGTTACTGTAAAAAGGTAAAGGTCAGAAATGGACCATGGATTAGTTTTTGGTGTGGATCCGGGAACCTCACTACTTTTTAACAACTACTTTTACTTCCGCTTGAGTTAAAGTATTTTGAAGTATTTGGTAGCTGCAGTACTTTTACTTGAGTACAGATTTTGAGTACTTCTTTTACTTCTTAAGCCTCTCTGGTGATTATCTGCTAAAGGGAAACGACATTCTGTTGGTTTTTTGCGGCTTGTTTTTCCGCCTCGTTATCAGAGTTTGACCGCTCTCCAAGGCTGCTCCGCGCCTTTATCGCGCCTTTCCTCCCGTTTCCAATCACTCAAGGCGATAAAACTGGACCACAGCATCGACTCCGAGTCCTTTGACCTAAAACTAATCTAATGTACTCACTGTTGGTGCGCAGTAACGAGATCATTACCATTTTAGGAGCGTAAATGCTGCGTTTCGGGGCTTGTTAATAAGTCACTAATGAAAAACAACGACCTCCGAGTCGTTGAACCAGCAGCGTTTCTCCAAAAACCAAACACAGCCAAAGATAAAACCACTCAGCGCTTAGAGAGATGAAGAAATGTGGTTTAAGAAGACGTGGTTGGATTGTGCGTAAACGCGTAAATGTGGATGAAATGTTGGTTTTACGCGCTGCACCTGTTGCCACCTTGAAACTTTCCCAGGCTTACCGCGTCTTTACGCAGACATCCAGGTGGCGCAGGGTGGGAGGTGGGGGCAGAGACGGAGCGCAGGCAGCGGGACGCGGCAGCAGAAGTCCCGGGTTCAGTCCTGGCTGAGTCTCCTCGCTCTGGTTCTTCCTCGCGCCCGCTGAGCTGCTGTTGTGGTCGGAGTTCCCCCCGGAGTCGTTCACTGCTCTGTGCGGACGTCAGGAGCTCCTCACAGCGGCGGACACTCCCTCGGTGCCCGCCTCCTCCTCCTCCTCCTCCTCCTCACAAAAACCCTCCGGGAGCAGAGAGACGCGCTGCTGCGGAGACGTCAAGCTCAGGGCGAACAGAAGTCAGCAGACAGGAAACGGAGCGGAGACACAAAATAAAAGCGAGTCTGTGGCGCACGATGACGCTCTGCTAACAGTGTTTTTATGACATACAGTAAAAACAAAACAAGTCATATAAAATTAAAGCTGGTCATTATATAAAAACAACAATGGTCTGTGTCATTTCGTCTTTGCATAACAGCCCTGGTTTTATGAAGAGGAGGAAGTACTGAGGCAGGCTTTATTGTCCCTGTAGGAAAAGTGTCCCTTCAGTGTCTCTGGGGTTAAACCTGAGTCAGGACCAGGTCTGAGCCAGGACCAGGTCTGGACCGAGTATTGTGGACCTACTGTATCTGTGCCAGCGTTGTTTGTGTCAGCAAGGATTAAAACCTTTCAAGCTGTTTTTAATTTAATGTATAAATGTATTTGTTGGCTCATCAAATGTAGAAAGAGGATTATTCTGAGTCTGGTTCAGTTGTTCGCTGTGTTTTTTACTCTGGACTCCGAGTCTGCTAAAGTCTGAGGTATATTGTGCAGCAACAAAACAAGGACAACTCAATAAACAGCTTTGTTCCTGCAGCAGTCTCTGTTAAAGCAGACTCAGAGTATGAACATGTGTAGAATTTTATCCGAGATCATTTTCTCAGGATATTTCTTCAGTTTTATGATGCACTGATTTGCCGTGAGTGTGTTTGTTTTTATGTAATCCATAGAAATGATTAATAAAGTATGGATCAGTCTTTAAGTTGATGGGAAACTGGAGGAAACCCACCCAGACGCAGGGAGAACTCCGCACAAAGGCCCCGCATGGTTCAGGAACTAAATCACTTTGCCACAGCGCCGCCACTGAAAACTCAAAATACTGCTCCTGCTAAAATAATAAACCTCCGCTACATTCCCCAGGTTTAAGTACAGGTTATTTTCTACAGTTATTTAACTGCACAGCAAACTTTTATCGCACTTCTGCTCAGAGCCGGTTCTTCGTCTCCACTTCGAGAGGAGGGGCCAGGTTTCAGTGCGCCTAGGCTGCCCACGGACCAGCGGCCTAGAGCCCGGCCCTAGGGGCCCCCCCCCCCTCTTTAGCCCAGGACCAGGGCCAGGACCAGGGCCAGGACCAGGGCCAGGACCAGGACCAGGACCAGGACCAGGACCAGGGCCAGGACCAGGGCCAGGGCCAGGACCAGGGCCAGGGCCAGGGCCAGGGCCAGGCCCAGGACCAGGACCAGGGCCAGGACAGGGGCCAGGACCAGGACCAGGACCAGGACCAGGACCAGGGCCAGGGCCAGGGCCAGGGCCAGGGCCAGGGCAAGGACCAGGGCCAGGGCCAGGGCCAGGACCAGGACCAGGGCCAGGGCCAGGGCCAGGACCAGGACCAGGGCCAGGGCCAGGACCAGGGCCAGGGCCAGGACCAGGGCCAGGTTCAGGGCCAGGACCAGGGCCAGGGCCAGGGCCAGGACCAGGACCAGGGCCAGGGCAACAAATTTGTGCATAATACCAACATTTTACAGACATTAAACCACTGTTCAAGAGAACATAAAACATTTATAACAATAATAATATAAATACAGACATTATGTCCCTAATGTGCATGAAAATAACAGTCACCTGTCAGAGTGCGAGCCGACATCTGCAGATCTTTAAATATGTGGAGATATTTGGTGCCAGCAGCAGCTTCACTTTCAACTAGATCCATGTGACCAATTATGCAAATTAGGTGATGACGTCATCTGGCGACTTCTAGGACCCTATAGCGACTTTTCTTTACTGAGGAGTGGGCAACACTCGCTAAAGGCAGGAGGACAATAATGAAGCTTTATATAAAACCTTAACTCCCTCAGAACCTGAACCTGTAAATACTCCTGATGTAAGAGCAGAGAGAGGAGGAGAGAGGAGGAGAGAGGAGGAGGAGAGAGGAGGAGAGAGCAGAGAGGAGAGAGGAGGAGGGAGGAGGAGAGAGCAGAGAGGAGAGAGGAGGAGAGGGAGACAACAGAGAGAGGAGAGGGAAGAGAGAGAGGAGAGGGAGGAGAGAGAGGAGAGAGAGACAACAGAGAGAGGAGAGGGAGGAGAGAGAGGAGAGGGAGGAGAGGGAGGAGAGAGAGACAACAGAGAGAGGAGAGGGAGGAGAGGGAGGAGAGAGAGACAACAGAGAGAGGAGAGGGAGGAGAGAGAGGAGAGGGAGGAGAGAGAGGAGAGAGAGACAACAGAGAGAGGAGAGGGAGGAGAGAGAGGAGAGGGAGGAGAGGGAGGAGAGAGAGACAACAGAGAGAGGAGAGGGAGGAGAGGGAGGAGAGAGAGACAACAGAGAGAGGAGAGGGAGGAGAGAGAGGAGAGGGAGGAGAGAGAGGAGAGAGGAGGAGAGGGAGACAACAGAGAGAGGAGAGGGAGGAGAGAGAGGAGAGAGGAGGAGAGGGAGGAGATCGAGGAGAGAGAGACAACAGAGAGAGGAGAGGGAGGAGAGAGAGGAGAGAGGAGGAGAGAGAGACAACAGAGAGAGGAGAGGGAGGAGAGAGAGGAGAGGGAGGAGAGAGAGGAGAGAGAGGAGAGGGAGGAGAGAGAGACAACAGAGAGAGGAGAGGGAGGAGAGAGAGGAGAGGGAGGAGAGAGAGACAACAGAGAGAGGAGAGGGAGGAGAGAGAGGAGAGGGAGGAGAGAGAGGAGAGAGGAGGAGAGGGAGACAACAGAGAGAGGAGAAGGAGGAGAGAGAGGAGAGGGAGGAGAGGGAGACAACAGAGGGAGGAGAGGGAGGAGAGAGAGGAGAGGGAGGAGAGAGAGGAGAGAGGAGGAGAGGGAGACAACAGAGAGAGGAGAGGGAGGAGAGAGAGGAGAGGGAGGAGAGGGAGACAACAGAGGGAGGAGAGGGAGGAGAGAGAGACAACAGAGAGAGGAGAGGGAGGAGAGAGAGGAGAGGGAGGAGAGGGAGGAGAGAGAGGAGAGAGGAGGAGAGGGAGACAACAGAGAGAGGAGAGGGAGGAGAGAGAGGAGAGGGAGGAGAGGGAGACAACAGAGAGAGGAGAGGGAGGAGAGGGAGACAACAGAGAGAGGAGAGAGAGGAGAGGAGGAGAGGGAGACAACAGAGAGAGGAGAGGGAGGAGAGAGAGGAGAGGGAGGAGAGGGAGGAGAGAGAGGAGAGAGGAGGAGAGGGAGACAACAGAGAGAGGAGAGGGAGGAGAGAGAGGAGAGGGAGGAGAGAGAGGAGAGAGGAGGAGAGGGAGACAACAGAGAGAGGAGAGGGAGGAGAGAGAGGAGAGGGAGGAGAGGGAGACAACAAAGGGAGGAGAGAGAGGAGAGGGAGGAGAGGGAGACAACAGAGGGAGGAGAGGGAGGAGAGGGAGACAACAGAGAGAGGAGAGGGAGGAGAGAGAGGAGAGAGAGGAGAGGGAGGAGAGGGAGACAACAGAGGGAGGAGAGAGAGGAGAGGGAGGAGAGAGAGGAGAGGGAGGAGAGAGAGACAACAGAGAGAGGAGAGGGAGGAGAGAGAGGAGAGGGAGGAGAGGGAGACAACAGAGAGAGGAGAGGGAGGAGAGAGAGACAACAGAGAGAGGAGAGGGAGGAGAGAGAGGAGAGGGAGGAGAGGGAGACAACAGAGAGAGGAGAGGGAGGAGAGAGAGGAGAGGGAGGAGAGAGAGGAGAGGGAGGAGAGAGAGGAGAGAGAGGAGAGGGAGGAGAGGGAGACAACAGAGGGAGGAGAGAGAGGAGAGGGAGGAGAGAGAGGAGAGAGAGGAGAGGGAGGAGAGGGAGACAACAGAGGGAGGAGAGAGAGGAGAGGGAGGAGAGAGAGGAGAGGGAGGAGAGAGAGACAACAGAGAGAGGAGAGGGAGGAGAGAGAGACAACAGAGAGAGGAGAGGGAGGAGAGAGAGACAACAGAGAGAGGAGAGGGAGGAGAGGGAGGCGAGGGAGGAGGAGGAGAGGGAGGAGTTGTTTCAGATCAGAGGAGGCTCAGGGCCTGTCAGCAGTGTTCTCTCAGAGCAGGATTTAGATGAGACCTGAGTGAAAAAAGTGCCCAGGACCTGAGAGGAAAACAATATTTGCAGTGTCATCGTCTCGTTTTACTTTCACAGTACTTCATGTTTTTGTACTGCGCTCTCAGGTTAGACCCCCCCCTCCCGGGACCCCAGCCTCAGTGTCCCGTCTGCAGAGCCCAGAGGAGGAGGAGGGTTTGTCCCCAGAGCCTCCTGCCCCAGGACGATACTCCTCATGTTTCCGCTCGATTCTGTCTGACCCTGAAACATTCCTCACTGAGCACAGCTTATTTTTGTTTTTCTTATTTCCTTTTGTCTTAAACTCTTTTTATTCATCATTTTAACCCAGTCCTGGTCTCCTCTAAAACATTATGGGACTAAAGGAGAACGTTTTTAATAAGAACTCTACTGGAGCCATAAAGAAACAGGTGAAGAGACCAGCAGAGGGCAGCAGAGGGGAGAGTACTACAGTCTTTTGAACATAATTTAAAGAATAAAACAAACTTCACTTCCTTAAACTTTGTGTCTGATCCACTTTCCTCCCGAAGTAAAAATGTCTGTGAGGACTGACTGAGAGCAGACTGGACGTAGAGGGCTTGTTGTTGATTGGTCAGTGCTTCCTGGAGTGGGCGGGGCTTCGTGGGAGAGGAACTGAGGGTTGTGAGGCCTCAGAAACTCAGCGCCAGAGAATACAGGGTTACTCAAACAGAACCCAGCTCCAGGTCTGTTTCTGATGAGGAACAACGTTAGAACATGGAGACTTTACACTGACTTTTGTTTTAAAAGCACAGATGGAAGTGTCCCGAGTGCAGTTCTCTGGTAGAGGTCTCCACACGCAGCCTCTGGACCCCCGCCGCTCCAAAATCAGATTGTCTTTCAGCTCGGCGGGCCGCGGACACCCGAGAGCGTCCTCGTGTTGCTTTTGGCCGCGGTAAAGTGTGTGAATAATCTCATCCACGTGACGAACATGTTCCAACAGCGCCGTAATCTGCTGGGGTTAGCCGTTAGCGTCGGGATCACAGATAATTAGCACTTGTTCCGGTGCGGACATGTCCCGGCGCTAACCGTCCCGTCCACAACAAAGCTGCTGGTGCCAGAGCTGGGGTTAGCTCGCTGTAACATGAAGCTAATGACAACATGAAGGAGGCAGCTGCTCTCTGCTGCGTCACCGAGTTTGGACACGGCCGCAAGGACACGAGGACAGAGGAGAGAGGAGACAGGAGAGGAGAGAGGGGAGAGGAGACAGGAGAGAGGAGAGAGGAGAGAGGGGACAGGAGAGGAGAGAGGAGAGAGGAGAGAGGAGACAGGAGAGAGAGGAGGAGAGAGGAGAGAGGAGACAGGAGAGGAGAGAGGGGAGAGGAGACAGGAGAGAGGAGAGGAGAGAGGAGACAGGAGAGAGGGGAGAGGAGAGAGGAGACAGGAGACAGGAGAGGAGAGAGGAGAGAGGAGACAGGAGAGAGGAGAGAGGAGACAGGAGACAGGAGAGGAGAGAGGGGACAGGAGAGAGGAGAGGAGAGAGGAGACAGGAGACAGGAGAGGAGAGAGGAGACAGGAGAGGAGAGAGGAGACAGGAGAGGAGAGAGGGGAGAGGAGACAGGAGAGGAGAGAGGACAGAGGAGAGGACAGAGGACAGAGGAGAGGACAGAGGAGAGGACAGAGGAGAGGACAGAGGACAGAGGAGAGGACAGAGGAGAGGACAGAGGACAGAGGAGAGGACAGAGGACAGAGGAGAGGACAGAGGACAGAGGAGAGGACAGAGGAGAGGACAGAGGACAGAGGAGAGGACAGAGGAGAGGACAGAGGACAGAGGAGAGGACAGAGGAGAGGACAGAGGGCAGAGGACAGAGGAGAGGACAGAGGACAGAGGAGAGGACAGAGGAGAGGACAGAGGACAGAGGAGAGGACAGAGGAGAGGACAGAGGACAGAGGAGAGGACAGAGGACAGAGGAGAGGACAGAGGAGAGGACAGAGGACAGAGGAGAGGACAGAGGAGAGGACAGAGGACAGAGGAGAGGACAGAGGACAGAGGAGAGGACAGAGGACAGAGGAGAGGACAGAGGACAGAGGAGAGGACAGAGGACAGAGGACAGAGGAGAGGACAGAGGACAGAGGAGAGGACAGAGGACAGAGGAGAGTGTAAAGAGAGTGTGGACAGGGACAGAGTTTCATTTAATGAAATACTTCTGACTTTCTACTAAAGCTTACAGAAGTATTTTTTATCTTTCACTGGCAAAGTGGGAGAATGGTTCAGTCTAACATTTGGAGTAGTAGTAGTAGTAGTAGTAGTAGTAGTAGTAGTAGAAGTAGTAGTAGTAGGGGCTTTTTTGTGGTATTAAATGAAAACTTACAATACTACATAAATACATATAAAAAATAATTTTTATTCAATACCAAGTTTCAGTACCTAGTGGGACCTTGAGCTGGGGCCGGTGGAGCTGGGGCCGGTGGAGCCGGGGCCCGGTGGAGCCGGGGGCCGGTGGAGCCGGGGCCCGGTGGAGCCGGGGGCCGGTGGAGCCGGGGGCCCGGTGGAGCCGGGGGCCCGGTGGAGCTGGGGCCCGGTGGAGCTGGGGCCTGTGGAGCTGGGGCCCGGTGGAGCTGGGGTGGAGGCAGTAGTGGTGGGGGTTCAGTGAGGAGGGAGGGGGCAGTGTGGACTCTGTGGAAACAGTAAAGTTTGGACAGAGACAGAAACAGAGACGCTGCAATACTGCTACTACTGTCACTTCTACTGTTACTACTTCTAATACTTCTACTACTACACTGCTATCACCACGGTTAGTTCTTACATAAAAGTTGATGATGGGACTGAATGAACAGTTGTGAGTCATTTATTTTTTACATTTTAAGGCTGATTGAAGCTGTGGTCAGGTGTCGTGCTCAACAAGCTCTGATTGGCTGTCCTTGTGCTAATGTGCTGTAGTTAGCTTACCTTAGCTTGTAGCCTTGTGCTAATGTGCTGTAGTTAGCTTACCTTAGCTTGTAGCCTTGTGCTAATGTGCTGTAGTTAGCTTACCTTAGCTTGTAGCCTCGAGCAGATAAAAATATAATCCTCATCTGAGGCAAACAGCTGCAATAATCCAGTCTTTTATTCGTGACTGATCAGAGTTTGATGCAGCGTCTGATTATTATTCACTGATAAACACTGGAGTTAAACACCTGAGAGCTGAGGAGGTTTGTTTACAGGAGTCCTATATAACTGCAGCGTTTAGTGACTAGCGCCGCCTGCTGGTGTAAATACTTTTTACGTCTTGCACATGTGCACTGCTCGGTCGTGGGTCTGAGTCGCTACGGTGTCTGTGGCTACTTTTAGAGGAGACGTGAGGAGACAAGCAGTCGCCAAACCACTGGGTCACACACCTGATGACATCATCAAAAGCCCCGCCTTTATACCTGAGCACACTTCACACACTGATTTGGCTTTTACAGTTTGTTTTCTGCATTTTACAGTAAAAACACAGAACAGGACTCTGGCCTCAGAGGCAGTGAGCAGAAGACTCCCAGGCCAGAGGGTCCTGCAGAAGGTCCTGCAGAAGGTCCTGCAGAAGGTCCTGGAGAGGGTCCTGCAGAGGGTCCTGCAGAAGGTCCTGGAGAGGGTCCTGCAGAGGGTCCTGCAGAGGGTCCTGCAGAGGGTCCTGCAGAAGGTCCTGGAGAGGGTCCTGCAGAAGGTCCTGCAGAAGGTCCTGCAGAGGGTCCTGCAGAAGGTCCTGGAGAGGGTCCTGCAGAGGGTCCTGCAGAGGGTCCTGCAGAGGGTCCTGGAGAGGGTCCTGCAGAGGGTCCTGCAGAAGGTCCTGCAGAAGGTCCTGCAGAGGGTCCTGCAGAAGGTCCTGCAGAGGGTCCTGCAGAAGGTCCTGGAGAAATACTGTCAGGAGCAGTGATCGTGGTAGATTTTTGTTTGCAGTTACATGAGGCAGCTATCATCTTTGTATTTGTGGAGACAGTAGGTTGAACCAGAAGATCAGCAGTTTGATCCTTGTCACCAGAGCTGTTTACTGCTGTTGTCTCCGTCAGTCTGCCCCGGGACAGCTGTGGTGCAGAAGTGTCTCACCACCACAGAGAGAGACTGAGGAGAGAAGGAAGAACGCACCTGGCTGTAAACAGACTTTATAAGACTGATACTTTTCTTTCATTATTCATGACTCACACCAAAAGCAACAAAATCTCTTTCCTGATCTCAGTTCTTCTCATGTCTCCAGCCTCTCTTCGCTGACGAAGGGCGGGAGGTTTCAGACGCTTCTTTTGTGCCTGGACCTATTCCTCTCGAGTCTCTACCAAATCTTGTTCTGTGATTGGTGGTTGCTTTGGTGATTTTGCTTCATACCACTCAACTCTGCGCTCCAGTCGCTTGTTTAGCATCGGTTGGAACGTTACAGACGTTTGTCTCCTCCGTGCACCAGCGTACGGAGAACATGAACGGTCGCTTCAGTCGCTGGAGTCTGCCACAACAACCCAGCTCCTTCAGTTTTCTCCTGCACAGAGAGTTTCTCATTTGTTAAATCCTGTGAACCTTTAGGGCACTCAAATGTTTTTCTGTGACTTCATCATCACTCACTAAAGACCTGACAGATTCTTATTGTTTTTATTCAGTTCTCCTCCGTCACCTGGCACCCCCGCCCTCCTCCCACAGCTTTTCTTCCTTCATTTCCATCTGTTTACCCCCCACTACCCCCCTCCTGTACCCCGCCCTGAGTCCGGACACACACACACACACACACACACACACACACACACACACACACACACACACCTCCTGCTGAGACCGGAGCTAATGTGTCACTGTCTTTGTGTCCTCAGGTCGACGACGCCATGTTAATGTTTGACAAGACGACCAACAGACACAGAGGTAAACACACTTACGCTCAGACACACTCCCGGGACGCTTTATCAGGACCACTCTGGACCTGAAGCCTGGAGATGGTCGCGTGTCCCGTAGCGAGAGTGAACGGTCGTCTGTCAGCGTGCGTCTAAACCGTGTCAGCATTAGACTAAAGGCTCATTTATTCTCCCATTTTTAAAGCGATCTGTCTGTTCCAAGCGTTATTGTCACAGGATTTTTACTTCCAACTGTTTTCTATGTCAGTGTCTGTGTTATGTTAAATAACCAGTAGGGGGCGATCAGCGACAGTCAAAGATTTTACCAAGACGCAAGAAAAAGAGCAACTGTAAACAAACATGGGGAGGAGGTTTTTACTCCACATTTAATAAAAAAGAAAAGAAAATTAGGCAAAAATACTAGTTGTCTGTTCAGACTTTGGATAAACCAAGACTAATTTTAGCTGTGGTCGCTCCTTAAAAAGTTCAGCCGTTTCTTCTGCTGTGACTGTTGAGCTGTGTGCACTAGCGCCCCCCAAAGGTCAACACATGTTCAACACTGCTCTGTTTGTATCTGCAAGCTCTGGGAAAACTGACCAAAGTACGACAGAATGAACGCAGAAGACAAACAGAACGCTCCGTCTGTTTCCAGATGAGTGTCTAATGTAGAGGAGAAATTAGGGAGACCAGGTTTCTAGACTCAGAAACTGGGACACATATTGTATTTTTTTCACTAAACTCACCAAGGGACAAAAATCTTTCTCTGAAATCCATACACTTGATTTTTAGTTGCAATTTATTGATTAAAAATAATGCCATTCAGTAAATACATTTAGTGACAACAAATATTTGAAGTGTCCTGTGCTTTACTGTTGGTATAAAATGGGGACAACTGGGACATGGGACACGTGTTTTTCAGATCTGTGTTGGGACATGGGACAAGGAGCCTAAAACTGGGACTGTCCCGGTTAAACAGGGAGAACGTGGGAGAAATAAACCTTTACTGCTGCAGGGCGCACCCCGCCTCAGGCCCATAGTAACTGTGTTTGTTTTTTGTGTATCTTCCAGGTTTTGGTTTTGTTACTTTTGAGAACGAGGACGTTGTGGAGAAAGTCTGCGAGATCCACTTCCACGAAATCAACAGCAAAATGGTCCGACTCAAACCTGCCGTACAGTTATCTGCTCAGACCTTCTTTAATGTTAAATCTAAGTTTTAATTGTGTGTGTTGCAGGTTGAATGTAAGAAGGCCCAGCCAAAGGAGGTGATGACCCCGACCTCTGCCAGGGGGCGCTCCAGAGTCATGCCTTACGGGATGGACGCCTTCATGCTTGGCATCGGCATGCTGGGTAAAATACCACATACATACATCACATACACACAACATGAGAAATAACAGTCAGTAAAAGAAAACTGTCACATCATAAACTGAATGGCATGGTGGCAGAGTGGTTAGCACTGTAGCCTCATGGCACAAGGTTCGTTCCTGGAGCGCATGGGTGGGCTTCCTCTGGGTGCTCTGGTTTCCCCATCACCATGAAGACTCACCAGGAGTTGCCGGGCGATAATGGTCCGTCTGTCTCGGTCGATGTCGTGAGTCTGTTCGGTGAGTTCTGAGTCAGATGTGGCGGGACACAGTTGGACCTGGTTCTTGCCGAACTGAACATGTCGAATCTGTGTCAGGCGTTGTGCTCAAACGAGCTCTGATTGGCCGAGTGCTCCAGTTACAATCTGTCACACAGCTCGCATTTAACATCAAATATAAGCAACTTTTGTTCTAAAACTCTTTATGTTTCCCACAACTGTGATGCTAATGTGTTAGCTTGCCATAGCTTTAGCCTTATGCTAATGTTCTGCAGTTAGCTTACCTTAGCTTTAGCCTTGTGCTAATGTTCTACAGTTAGCTTACCTTAACTTTAGCCTTATGCTAATATTCTGCAGTTAGCTTACCTTAACTTTAGCCTTGTGCTAATGTGCTGCAGTTAGCTTAGCTTTAGCCTTATGCTAATGTGCTGCAGTTAGCTTATCTTAGCTTTAGCCTTGTTCAGATAAAAATATAATCCTCCTCTGAGGCAAACAGCTGCAATAATCCAGTCTTTTATTCGTGACTGATCAGAGTTTGATGCAGCGTCTGATTATTATTCACTGATAAACACTGGAGTTAAACACCTGAGAGCTGAGGAGGTTTGTTTACAGGAGTCCTATATAACTGCAGCGTTTAGTGACTAGCGCCGCCTGCTGGTGTAAATAGTTCTTACGTCTTGCACATGTGCACTGCTCGGTCGTGGGTCTGAGTCGCTTCGGGGTCAGGTGTTGGGTTGGTGAGTCCCAGGCTTAAAACCTGCACAGTCCTCCAGCTTGGTCCTGGCCAGGATCCTGGCTCAGACCTGGTCCTCTGCTCCTGACTCAGGTCTAAACCCAGAGACACTGAAGGACGGGTCAACAGCAGAGGACAGGTTTTACAGCAGAGACCTCCCAGATCCCAGCTCCTCTCTCTCACCATGTCTGTGTTTATAAATCTGCATTATCACACACACACGCACGCACGCACACACACACACACACACACACACACACACACACACACACACACACACACACACACTGAGGCCTTGTGGTGAAACTGTGTCAGATTTAGAGGTCACCGAGGATGATGCACAGTGCTGCCCCCTGGTGGAGGACACAGGCGCTGCAGTTTCATTCAGAAAAACAAACCCAGGGCTGTGGGGATCTGCTGTTCTGTGGCGCCATCTGCTGGACACAAAAACACAGCTAAACACAGGTCTCAGTAATATTCAGAGGTGGAATAAATACTATCTGTACTAAAATACTGTTACTTTAAAATATTGTTCCTCCAGTAGAAGTTGAAGTAAAATGTATTAAAGTAGGGTTAGTACAGGCAGTATTCACTTCGCCGCAGAGTCAATAAACTGTGCAATGTTTTAGAAAACGTCCTTAACATTATCCTTACTTCCACATGCACTGAGTCCCAGGACATCCACACTCGTTCCTGAACTGTTTTTTAATCCTCAGGCCCTCCTTAAAAAAATATCACTTTCTTCCTCTTTTAGGTCACAGGACACATTTAAAAATATAAAACATGATGAGTTTTTGGTCACTAACCCCTGTCCTCATCAGCAATATTCAGATTTTTAATTCTAAATGCAGTTTGTTTACATAATTCCACAGATTTATAAATAAAAGATGAATTATTTCCTGTTTACAGATCCAAAGTGTTGTTGTTTGTGCAGGGTCCAGTCCTGATCGGTCTCTGAGTCGCACTAACTCTGATTTAATCCATTTTTACTTTGCTCTGAAACTCAGCTTCTTCCTCTTAAAGCCTGAAGAGGCGGGGCTACACTCACTGTTATCCAATGGAATTATAAGGAATTATTTCCCATAATGCACTCAGAAAATTATGATTCTGTTTGTGTATTGTTTAGCCTCTGACTGACAGAGTTACAGAGGAATTAACAGGATTTAACATTTCTGTATTGGAACGGCAGCAGAGGGAAAATAAGGGATTTTAATGGGAGTCAATGGAACTGAGAGAGGAAGAGAGAGGTTTTTTTAAGAAATGCCAAAATAAGAGCCAAAACTACTTCTGAAAAGCCCTGTGAGGATGCGAGGGTTAAACAGACGTTTATGTTGCGTATTTGTCTGCAGGTTACCCCAGTTTCCAGACGACGACCTACACGAGCCGCAGCTTCTCCGGAATCGCTCCTGGATACACGTACCAGTTCCCAGGTAAACACACGCTCACAGTTTGTGTAAATATATAAAAGATGATAGCATGAATTTTTGAATGTCTCCTGCTCTCTTGACTTGTCTGTAGCAGCTGTGACCTGTTGTTTTGACCTTTTCCATATTGGGACATAAGATGTTAGTGGACATGTGTCCACTGTCTCCTAGGCATGAAAGGTGAACCCTAACCTGCTAATCTTAGTCCATCCTTGACCAGTCTCTATGTAAACCCAGGGACATTTACACCTCCTGTATCCTGTATAAGCTGCTGGGACACAGACACTCGAGGGGGCAGACTGTCAGAGACTATGTAGGAGTGAGCAGTAGCAGGATCTTTGTCATCTCTGTCTGTTCCATTAAAGCAACCTTACTGACCACCATTGCACTATGGCCTTGGTGTTCCCTGCTTCTCTGTTTTTCTTGATATCAGATATCAAAAGATATAAAAGATCATGTTTGTATGAGATGGGTTTGTTGTGTTATGCAGTAAACTTTCCTGCTCTGGACTCTCTCTCGTCTGCTGCTCTTTTATGGATCATTTATTTTATTTTTTATTCTCCACTTTACTCTGAGGTAAACTGGCCCTCACTGAGTCGCAGCATCCTCAGCTCATGTTTCTATAAAACTGTGTTAGGTCTCACTCCGAACCTAAACCTGCTGCCACAAACACAACTCCATCTTCACAGCCTCCAAAACTAAGCTATGATTAGAACTTGTATCACAACACACTTCCTGTGGACTCAATCTCACTTTCTGCTTTAAAAGCAGATTAAAAGACATTTTAATGGACTCAGGTAAATGTTTTACTGATGAACAGCAGTTTAATCTCTTCTTGTGTTCGTGTAAATGTTATATTTGTTCCGTCTTCCCTCTCGCTTCTGTTCTGTTCTCAGAACTTCCAGGTCAACACTGTAAATAAGAATTAGTTCTTAATGTTTCTCCTGGGAAAATAAAAGTTAAATGAAATAAAATGCGTTCAGACTTTTACTGGAGAGAAGATGGTGGGATTGGAAAAAAGTGTTATGTGCTGTAGTTAAATCCTGGAGAGAAACAGTTCCAGACAGCGCAGGGTTAAGTTTTTTTACCCAGAGGTGGCCTGAGTCTCTTACGTTTCCATACATCTGTAAACAGCTGTTAAACATCTGTAAACACCTGTATACACATCTGTTAAACATCTGTAAACAGCTGTTAAACATCTGTAAACACCTGTATATACATCTGTTAAACATCTGTAACAGCTGTATCTGTGTGGCTGTGTGCATCAGAAACACCTCCTCTCTGTGGAGTTAGTTGTCTCTAAAAAAGAGGCCACAGTGAGTTCTTCTGTCCCTGAAATCCTCTTTCTGCTCCGTTCTGACGCTCGGATTGGACTTCAGCGGAACTGTCCCAGGTCTGTCTCAGGTCTGTCCCAGGTCTGTCCCAGGTCTGTCTCAGGTCTGTCTCAGGTCTGTCTCAGGTCTGTCTCAGGTCTGTCCCAGGTCTGTCTCAGGTCTGTCTCAGGTCTGTCTCAGGTCTGTCTCAGGTCTGTCCTCAGGTCTGTCCCAGGTCTGTCTCAGGTCTGTCTCAGGTCTGTCTCAGGTCTGTCCTCAGGTCTGTCTCAGGTCTGTCTCAGGTCTGTCTCAGGTCTGTCTCAGGTCTGTCCCAGGTCTGTCCCAGGTCTGTCTCAGGTCTGTCCCAGGTCTGTCTCAGGTCTGTCTCAGGTCTGTCCCAGGTCTGTCCCAGGTCTGTCTCAGGTCTGTCCCAGGTCTGTCCCAGGTCTGTCTCAGGTCTGTCCCAGGTCTGTCTCAGGTCTGTCTCAGGTCTGTCTCAGGTCTGTCTCAGGTCTGTCCCAGGTCTGTCTCAGGTCTGTCCCAGGTCTGTCTCAGGTCTGTCCCAGGTCTGTCCTCAGGTCTGTCTCAGGTCTGTCCCAGGTCTGTCTCAGGTCTGTCCCAGGTCTGTCTCAGGTCTGTCCCAGGTCTGTCCCAGGTCTGTCCCAGGTCTGTCTCAGGTCTGTCTCAGGTCTGTCCCAGGTCTGTCTCAGGTCTGTCTCAGGTCTGTCCCAGGTCTGTCTCAGGTCTGTCTCAGGTCTGTCCCAGGTCTGTCTCAGGTCTGTCCCAGGTCTGTCTCAGGTCTGTCTCAGGTCTGTCCCAGGTCTGTCTCAGGTCTGTCTCAGGTCTGTCCCAGGTCTGTCTCAGGTCTGTCCCAGGTCTGTCTCAGGTCTGTCCCAGGTCTGTCTCAGGTCTGTCTCAGGTCTGTCCCAGGTCTGTCTCAGGTCTGTCCCAGGTCTGTCTCAGGTCTGTCCCAGGTCTGTCTCAGGTCTGTCCCAGGTCTGTCTCAGGTCTG